>JAOUZG010000002.1:0-12021 GCA_026289955.1 Argiope argentata
ATCGATTTTCACATCTTGCACATTTTAATATTGCTTTGACTTCAAAAGAAATAATAGTGGATAGAGAACATACTGTGAATTATTTTAGTGAGTAGATACTTAGTGAATAATTTAATGAGTAATAAGAAATAATAATTTGCGTTCATGATCTTAATGCTATTTTTATTTCCGCTTTAAAATATCGTTCTAGATTAATAATTCATGGCTCCTGAGAACAGTTTCTGACACGATTTTGGTGCAGTATACTGTAAAATAAAAAAATAAACAAATAAAATCTTCTAAATTTAACTTTTATATCTCAAGTTAAAAAAAAATTAAGACATTCAGGAAATCTGTTTCTGAATTTAGAAATGGCTCAAGAAAGCAAAACATTTTTTTAATTGTGTATAATGATATTAAAAATAAATGCTCGGCTATAGTTAACGGCTGAAAACTACTCCAATAATTTTGAACTCTGAAATCTTTTTTTTTTTTCATTTGAAAATTAATTTTAATTTTTTTTTCAAATTGAATTTTTAAGTCATTTTTACTCTTGAGTCATTATCTGTGTCCATAGTCGTACTGAATCATTCTTTTCATATATATTAGTAATGATTTTCTTATCTGTCAGAGTGTGTCACACAAAGGTGAATGAAAGTAACTCTTAATGAAATTTCTTAGAAATGATAGTATTCGTCTTAATTGCTAGGATGATAGAATGGAGTCATTGGAAACAATTTATTTCCAATTTAGACTACTGAAATCCGTGTCGAAAGGTGGGGCTAAATTGACAGATAATGACGTCTTTGCTCGGTGATCAGTGATTTTCTAGTTCAATAAAGAATTTCACCAATTGTCTATGACATATCGAATACGATGCATGTTAATTTGAAGTTTAAAATCAACCCTTTGTGTGCGGAAGAATACTTGGTATAAGGCAATTGATGTGCGATAGCGCTTCGCCGCACTTAAACGGTTAAATACCATCGCCTTGTTGTCGGCAGAAGGCGGCTGAGAATGTAGGCTTCTGAATAATCACAGCATACTATTTTTTGTTAAGAAAAGCGTTAAAAATGAAAGAATAAGATATTGAATAAAAATTATAGCTATTTATTATTTTGGAATCTTTTACGTCAAGATTTTAAGTTATATTTGTGTAGGAATCGTAAAATAATAATAGTAATAATAATAAAAATTCAAATCTTTGACCGTAAATTTCAAGTTGTCATGTGAGAACATTATTATTTTCAAGTCCTTATTTATCTTAATTTAAATCATAAACCAGTTTACGATCTCCAGTTATGATTTGAAACAATCACGATATTTCTCTATCGGTCTCTACCTCCCCCATATATATATATATATATATATATATATTTATATATTTATATATATATATATATATATTAAACTCGTAATTTTAACCCTAATTAATTTCCATATTTTATCTTAATTTAGCCTATAATAATATTGTAAAATATTCTTTTAATTCCTGATTCATTCCATGTTCTAATTAATTAATTCAAGAGAAGCTGTGTAAAATTTCTGAAACAGCTAAACCCCGATTACTTTCTCGCACTCCGTGGGAGAGACGAAAATTGCTGACCTAAACAAAATACCTTTAAAAAAAACGAGTTTCCATCGCCTCTTAGGCGTCTCTCTTGTAAAAGTTCATCGCAATCTAATTTTAGAAGCTCCATAAAAAATAAATTCCCAATCAAAGTTTTGGGTTTTAAGACCAGGGATAATGCTTTTCCGCCTTTTTCCCTCAATAGCCAATGAAAAGCCAGCTTTCTCTCTTTGGCCGCGCCCCCTTTTACAGTAACTCAATGCAACTGTTCAGTCCAAGTCGGTCCACTATCAGCCACGCTACTGTTAATAATGGCCAATTTCGGAGGCAGATCATCGCGGGCGGGTCTAAACGGCATCATTTTTTCACATGATTAAAAAAACTGAAAGAGAATATAAAATTTCATCTGTGCCAGCAATATTGCTACTCGTTGATCAGGAACGTTTTCTGCCATTTATCTAGGAGTCAATCATTAATATGACAATCAGAATTATAACTTGCTTAAAAATAAAACTGAAAAATAATGAAAAAATGTTTATTTAAAGACTTGAGTTTGGCGAGGCTGGGGAAAATTTATTTCGAATACGTAAGTATCAGTGTATATAAATGGCTTTCATTCTTATTTCATATAAGACTGATTTTTGTTTTTCACCTTTTATGTGATTCTGTATCACGAATTTTTTTATAGTTGTTGCTTTATTTCATGGAAGTTGAGTCTGAGTTCATATTTAAAAATATTTTTCCTAAATGAAATGCATTTTCACTAATATAATTATTTGTTTCAGGCTTGGAGTTCTTCAAATTGTTTCAAGTTTCCCGCTTGCTCTTCATCGTTAATCGCAGTCATCCAGTTAATTACTTCGCCAATGTAAGTTTCATTTCGTTTATACTTATTTTTTAAAAAAACAAATTTTTCGAGGATGATTTGGCCAAATGCATTTTTTTTCTTTAACAAAGAGTCATTGCTCCAAGTAGTCCTCTTGTATCAATTAGTAAAACTCTTTATTCTTCATTAAAAAAAGTTTGCTTAATTTTTAAAATTCAATAAATTTACTTTAGTGAGATTTCTCTTAGACAGATTTTGTCTACAGTTAAATAAATCTACCAATTTGCTGGACCGCATATAAATTTCAAACATTTTAGACAAACAAACTATTCCAAAAATTTGTTTTTCGAACCTGGAAAGATTAACCACAAAAATCGAATTTTATGATGGTTAACATACTTTCGCTGTGTGTTGTGCATACTATAAAGGAGAAAAAAAATATCGTTTCGGTACTTTGAACAAATTCCTGAATGTTCATCGTAAATAGGTAGTTAAGCTGAGGCATTGTAAATTGCAAAAGCGATACTCTGAAAGATACGAATATGTTTTTTATGAATTTCATATGGTATCTTAAAAGTAGCTAGGTACTTGACTTTAATTTTTACAATAGGTGCAGAAACGCTTAAGGATTATTTGGAGCGAAACTGCATGAATCAGGCTAATGGTTTTTTTTTTATTTCTGAATGGATTTCCAAGGCGGAATTATAAATAACTTTTGTATATAAAGATAAATTTAGTATTCCACATAAGATGTCAAGCCATTTAACGTAATTAACACAACACTCACACTGTTTTTCTTTTCCGATAGACAGTTTTAGTAACAGTTTTATTAAAACGTGTTTAATATTCGCTCTCAACGTGGCATTCAGTATCTTTTTTATTTAATTATAAATAAGTTAAGATGGGACTGGAGAGATCGCATAATTATTCCACAATACCTGACGACAATATTTTAGTCTTCTATTATATTTATAAAGCGCTACATTAATTAAAATAAGAATTGTAAATATTTATAAATATTCTGTCCATAAATATAGTTAAATTTATTTAAAAATTTTAATCGCTCTGGTATTATATTTATGAAGTGAAACTTTAAATGTAATTGTTAGCTGAGTTTATAACAATTTTTTTTGGTATGATTTTAATATAGGTTAGAATGTTTTATTTTTAAGTCGCGTTTTTGTGAATAAAGTGTTTAGGTAATTTCAGGAATATTGGAAGACCATTTCTGAAGGTAAGCACTAACTTAATGAAATATTAATTATAGTGTGAAGGTAAATATTTTGAATTATTTCATGAAATATATGTATATTATTATGATGTATTTTTATTGCACTTTGTTTTCTTACGGCCACTGCAATGATGGGACATCGAACCCTGCTCACAGATTCCCTTGTTTAGTATCCTTAAATTAAAACTCATCTGTTGAAAGAAATCTAATTCATTATAATGCCTTGTATAAGTCACTTTCTGAACTCCTGAATTCTCTTATATTCATCAATAACATTTCAAATATTTATTTTTTGTTATAAACAAGATAGTTTTATTGCATCCGGAATCTAGGTTTTTTTAGGTTCATTTCGTAGGTTTATTTCAAAGAGATTCATACATTTGATAACAATATTTTAAATTTCTAATATTATAAGTATCACATAGCATGTAAACGAAAGAATCATTTTCCCGTTGATTGCGCTACCGAATTTAAGAAAACATCACGAATCAATGCAAACACTGTAAGGAGTTTCTTAGATGCATGATATCAAAAACGGCTTGATAATTAAAAATAAAATTTTAGACAAACAGACATTTAGTTATATGCGCAGCGTACTGGCACATATTAATTTCTTGCCACCTCTAATAGTTGAAAAAAAAAATGTTTTTGTATCTTTTCATTGATTTATATAAAATCATCAGAGACATCTTGTAATGACTGTTGAAAATGGAATTTCCTGACTCTAATTCTGTTCAGCATTAAATTTTATTCATTAATATGGATTATTTACTATTATGTATAAAAAGATTCTTTTATTCTGATTATCAATGAAAATATCGAACACTTAAAGCAGCTTTAAAAAATACAAACTGGACTGGCATAATAAATCTGATTTCTGAATACTAGAACATTTTTTTTCCTTTCACTAATTTTTTTCAAAAAATATCTTTTTGAAGAAATAAGCTATTTTGTTTATCTGCAAATATCTTTAAAAATTCTATATTTTAATCATTCTTTCGAAATTTTTGATTACAATAATTAAATTCCATTATCTAACCTTTTTCTTGTATTTAGAAATTTAAAATTATTGTAAATGCGTCTTAGCACTATTTTCCATAGAATTGTTGTATGGATAAATGTCAGAAAATCAAATCTTTTTAGAATGAGCTTAGGCATTATTCTTTGAATATGAAGAGACCAAAATCAAATCTTTTTAGAATGATTTTGAGCTTAGGCATTATTCTTTGAATATGAAGAGACCATTCACTTCTTTCCATTTGCTTTATAGATTAAAATTGCTATGAGGGCAATTTATACTGTTAGCGATTTGAAAATTTAGGTGAATGAGTGAATTGAAAAGCGGCATCTTAATCATATTTTAATGATCTCCAAAAAGATAAATATTAGTTTTCGTCTTTAAATTTTATGTTCTAAAATCGTTTTACTTATTTAATTTCAGTCTAAGGGCGGTAAATGATTTAGTTATCGAATTCCTGAATTTAATTTCACCTTTTCGATTTTTAAAGGCGTTCATTCAGTAGTTATAATTATTGATTTTTCTCGTAAATAAGTGCGATATAGAAATCTAGTGGAGCATATTATCTTAATGTAAAAGTACTGAAGTATTTAATAACGCTTACTTTTTTCATTTGCATTTTGGTTAACTTTTTTAAACATCAAAAAATGAAATGACATTATTCTTTACCATAGTATTATTTGTTATCGAAATTTGTACCACCTTTCCGTATAACTTGACGTAAATGTGTTTTAATCAATCATTTACACTGTTTTGATTGCTTCTAAAATTGGAAAGGAGTTTTAAAAACAAGGGACGGATGTTCGCGTTAAAATTTCTATTAAGAAAAATGACAGCCAAATCTGATAGTAATTTAAGAATTTTTCAATCAGTTTTATTGATAAATGTAGATCATTTTTACTCAATTTTAAATAATACTTTCTTTTTTATTTTTTAACCTTTTCCATCTTGGTAAAATAATATGTTCCGATACCATATGGCAGAGATTTCTCATTATCGAAAAAAAAATAAACAAAAGCTGATACCACAATAAACTGAGTATCGGCTATCTTAAAAAATAGAAAGATTTTATGTTAATTAAATGTTAATTTTGTCTATTTAACTTATTTTGTTCAACCGTCCCTTTTATACCACATAAACCTTCAATAAACCAACAGAAAAAAAGTATTTCGAATGAATTATCGTTCGACAAAAATGCGAAATTCAAACACAATGTTTTATGGCTTTTTAAGTGAGTTTTATTTTCAAACCAATACGGAATTTTGAATAATTAAAGAAATATACTTTTTAAAGTAAATATACATATCAATATATTTTTGAAAGACATTTTATTTACATTAGTTTGAAAGTTATTTAAATAAAGAACTGCCTTTTAGTAGGCAAAATTCCCTTTTTTTATTCGAAAGTTTTTCCAATTTGTATTGGTAAAAAATAATTTTGCTTTTAAAAAACCAAATCTAAAAATGTGAAGGAAAAAGTTATAAAATTATGATAATTTTTTTTTCTCACGGATGATTGAAGTGTAGCGGTAGAAATCGAATAGGTACTAAATTAGCAATTTTTAAACCATTGTTTTTCCACCATTATCGACTAACATGATCTTTTAACCATTCATTGTTTTTTCCTTTAAAAATTTAATTTTTACATGCTATGTTGAGACCCTTTTATATATTTATAACAAATAACAAAATCTGTCTCTCAATCATGCTGCCATACGTTTTAGCTCATTATTTTTCGTGTGAATGCTCAACGTGTAATCTAATATCGTCCAACTCTTATAATCCATTTCCGAGATATTTTTCAAAATAAAACCCGAGTAGAGTCTGCAACCTCAATACTGAACCTTTCCGCAAGCTATTTCACCATTTTTCAATCATATCTAATAGCAATAAACTATTTTAACATTCTGAACCTAATATATATATTTAATTAAATTAATGACTTGTAAGACAAGCACAATCGTATAATTGATTGACGAAGTTGGCTGATTTTCTTCAAAAACTGAGTTTGTAAACAGATGATATTCAGTTAATATCTTATTTCGAATTGTAAAGTACCAATGAGACTCATTCGGAATTCCTTTTCTAACATTTTGGCTGTTTCCCGCTAAAAACTCGGTGTAAAACAATGTTTAAAAAACCTTAATAGCACCTTAAATTAGATAAACTAAATTATATAATTAGATAAATTAGATTAGATTAGATTTAATTTTAAAAAAACCTTAATATTAGCATTAAGAAGTAATTTGATTTTTATATTGATAAATGAGGCAACACTGCAGGAAATAAAGTATTCTAGAAAAAAAATTATAGTAAAAAAAGAATTAAAAATTTAAAAAAACACTCACACAATACAAGAATTTAATATACACATTAATGTTATACACACACACACACCCTCAAGTTAATTGAATGAATGTTAAAATACATTGCATCTTGAAAAATAAAAAGTCCCTGTTTAAATGCGAGCAACTGTAACAAAATAATGAAACAAGTGACTGTAATGGGAAAATTATTAAAATTAATGTATGTAAGAGATAAATATATAAGGATAATTTTTTTCATTGTGATTTCCCGTCATACCTAGTGGCAATAGGAATTCAAAGTGTTAATATTTGTTATTGAATGTTGATGTATTTGCATTGTATATGATCTATGTTATTGAATTTCGTCTTAAACTGTACATTACAAATGCGAATATTTTAATGCAGTTCCTTAACTGCACATGAGTAAACATGAAGAATTCTCCCTCTAATCCATGTCACGATCCTACCTGTGTCGTTCCGTCGTTCTTCTCGTTTCGTTGGAGGGTCTCCCTCGACACGACATTCCCCGGGAAGGAGACACAACGATCGCGCATTGTTGGTCAAGCAGGGATTTCTCTTTTTGCCACTCTGTTTATTGGATGGGGAGGGGTGAAAATTGGGCATTGAACTAAGATGGAAAGAATTTAAGATACGCATTACAACAATGTTGAACTACAGTCTTTGTTCAGAATCGTTTGATTACTAACGGAGCAGGTATGGTCCCACTCCTTAAAAAATATGCATAGTCTAGTGGTTAAACCAATTTTAGCTCATTCACTGCCTGAGACTCGCTTAACTCGTATGTTCATCAACCAAATTTCGAAATTCTTACATTCTGCGAACCTCGAATTTAACTAAAGTTGGATTTGTATCTAAAATCATGAAAGTGAATATTCAAAGGACAGGAGATTATTTTAAATAATTAAAATTATTTAAATAAACCGTTTCCTGCTAAAAGAAATTTATTAAGATGTTTTTCCTCTTCATTTTCATATTATCATTACCAATGTATATTGCATGTTTATCGGTTTATCGTTAAAAAAAGTTGAAATACAACTGTTTATCAAAATAACCCCGAATTAGAGGCATGGCTTAAGATTCTAGACGGTTACAAGTTAAAAGCCTTGATTCGTGAAATTTTAATCAAAAGCATCAAATCTTTTTTAAAAAAATTTTCATACATATAAAAGTATAATAATTATTATAAAAATTTGTTTGCAAAGGACTAGTGCATTTAAAGTAGTTAGTATAATTTAGAAAAAATAAAACAATAAAACAACTGCAATTTTTTTTATTTACATCGAATTTCATTCAGCTTTTCGAATTCATTTTAAGGTTAAATAATGAATATAATCTCAGAGTTCAGCCAAGAGCGACCCGTTAATTTAACCAAATATGAATTTGTATTTTATTGCTTTCATTCACCGCTGCGAATGGTCTTGACTCGCAGGACTTTTACTGTTCTCAGCTTCTACGAAATTTTATTTATATATAAAAAATTGCACAATGGAGGGAATGACTGCGTAAAATTTATATTTGAAAATATGTTAATTGGAAACATACACGAAAGTTTTCTTTCCAATAGCAATAGAAAAGTTTAGCAAAATCAGGATGGTATCATAGAATAAAATCAGTTCGAAGTCGTTATTCAATCTTGTACTGTTATGCAAATATTAGAAAATCTCACATAAATGAGAAGCTACCGATGTACTGAAGGTGACTTATTTGACAAATCATTCCATAATTACGTAACAATTAAAAATCTATAGTTTTCACGACACCCCTCCCATTTTCTAAATAAATTATTCTTTTTTTAATATAGCTTTCTTGGTTTAAACAAAAATGTGGATTAAACTCTGATTTTCTGTGCTATAAATATTAATATTGAAACTACATTTCAGTTAGAAACAATAATCATGTATCAAATTTTGTTTGAGAGATGCAGTAAGGCAGATGTTTCTTCAAAAAACTGAAAAAACACGACACATCACTGCAGTTTGCAAAATTATTAATTATTTTATTTCTGTTTTAAGGATGGAAAAAATGTGTTATATATTTTTCTGAGATATTCATTATCTCACTCATACCCTTATTTCCTCGTACGAAGTCGACTTATTCCGGTGAGAAAGAAATGGGAGCGCTGTTCAATTTCCGTCCATTTTAGTTAGCAGTGAATGAGTTAAATTTGATTTTTTTAAAAATACATTAAAAAATTGGAGTTGTATATGAATTATATTGTTCTTTAATTAAAACTTTGACCTGTTTCGTGTAGAAAGTAGATTCTAGAGAGATTTTTATTCAAAAATCAAACACCCTTTCCAACGTTTATATTGCAAATGATCTATACTTTAGCCATTGAAATTAAATTTGGCTGAAGTTATCCGTGATTTTAAAGCAAGGTATAGCTATTACAGAGGAGAGAGATAACAAAATCTTGTTCCAGAAGAGATGTATATCTTTTATTGTTAAATAGTTTTGAATCAAATATTAAACATTGTAATGATTCCAATTTGTTTTTCTTCAATTAGACTACTCATAGAAAAAGGCTAAATTTTCAAACATTTTTTTAAAATTATTTAATTTAAATAATTTTATACTTGGTAACTTAAAATACAAACAGATGATTCGTTCAGCTTCTCAAAATCGGGCCTTTCAGCCTAAATTTCACACCTGCCTTTTTAATTTGTCGAATTCAAACTAGAATGCTCATTAGATATGGAATTTTTTTGCTTCTTGAGTGAATTAGTAAAATTCATATGAATGTTGACACAAAATGGAACTTTCCATAAATTGTGAAAATGATTTACGCATCATTATTGAAATTGTAAACATTTAAGATAATACCGTACAATTCTATCTGCATTTGTTACTCACTGTATTTAAGTTATCCGTACTACTGTAAGATTAAATGATCCTTGGCTTATTTTAGCTTGGATTTATAATGCTTATATTTGCCTTCAGATTCTCAAAGGCAAAATAAGCAATAAAAATAAGCATTAAAGCTGTATCTGTAAAATAATATCAAATAATTTAAAAATCATTTATAATAGCTTAAAGAATGAGAAAAATGGACCAAGAAGTTTCGAAATTTCTTTCTAAGAAAATATGTTGCAATTTGTGTAAAAAAGGATTTTCCAGTATTGTTCTCATCGTATTTTAGACTCGAAGATTCATATGAATCAATAGTTAGAAACATTCTGGACATGACTGTAGTTCACATATGCTGTTTGCTTTAGTGATTGAAAAACTAATCCCTTTAGATTTTGCTTTGCATACTGAAATTCCCCCTCTCCCATTTAACTTTGTAGTTCTTCGTATTAATACTGAAGTTTCTACAAGTGATGCTTGCTGTTAATGAGCTGATTCATGAAGTTTAGATAGAAACATTTTGTATCTGCATGCAGATTTAGCGCAAAATCAAAGGAATTGCTCCCTTAAAAAAACTGTTAACTTATTGTATTAAATAATTCAAGTATGTTATCACTTACAATTCATCTTATTAATCGTCTGTCATAAAACTTCTATTATAATACCATTTCTGTGGTATTTCCCGTTTTTGAGTAGCATTTCCTCCGAAAAATATTTATTGATCTAATATTTTTGTTCAAGTTCACTTACAGAAAACTCATATATTGCCACTGAGTCAATTTCCTCTTTTATTGCCACTGACTGTCATGGCAATACAGAAATTTTAAATGATCGATGAAAGATTATTAATGTCGCCGGTCTTTCTTAAATATTGTAGTATTGCAGTATGTTTATGAAGGTAATAAATCTTGTATAAATCTGAACTTTTAAATCCCGATATAGGGAATTTCATATTTACTCACTTTAATTTTTTCCCTTCATTTCCAATGTAAATAAAGCGTTTATTTTTTTAAGATGAAAACTGTAAAGAAAGTTATCGTTGGGAAAAAAATTGTCTTAGTTGTGGGACAAAATATCTATTTAAATTTTGTCCTTCACACTCAATAAGCTGTTAGAACTCCATTCGAAATTTAATGGATCTAGATATTAATTTAAAATGTACGGTAAGATTGAACTTTACTAAATTGTAAAGATAAGGATTCTCTTATTCATTTATAAGGGATAAATGCAACTGTGACGTTTTCTTAATGATCGGAAATGATTGGCGTTGATGTTTAAAATTTTACCGATATTAAAGCGGTCAAAAACGATAATAGAAGAAATTTTCCAACATATTTCATTTCTCGACATTTATAGAAAATATTTATTTATAGATGTTTTTTTTTTTGTTGAAGGTTAGTATCAGATCGGTAGAAATATTATTTCTGAAGTCCATGAAGCATTTGAATACTTTCGAAATAGTACAAAAGAGAAAATCTACAGCTGATTTCTGTTTATTTAATGATGTGTTTTGATAATTTAATTGGCAGCAATGATATGACAAAACGTCCGATGAAATATTTTTCAAATAATTTGCCAATTTATCTTCTTAGTTCATAGTAAAAAAAATCAGAAGTTCGGCAAGGAAGTGTATTCTTTTTATGTAAACTAAAATACGCGTGGCAATTTTCAATATTTTTTTCAAATTATCAACAAAATGCTTTTTTGTGATTAAATAAGCATTGTAGATATGCTTTCAGTTTGATAGTTTTAACTGTACCTTTTATCGATTTCCATCACAAATTCGAGAATTTAAAAACCTATTTACTGAATACTAAAAGTAAGGTAATTTGAGCTATAATAAATCTCTTTCGTGTTTAATAGTCAATCTTTGATTTTCAGGTGCATTGTTTTTAAGCTGTGATTATTTGAATTATATTTCGTTTGTCTTTTATTCAACATCTTAGAATTTTGGTAAATCTTGTGTTTTCGAAAATGATTAATTTCAAGGACCAGCTTTTTTGTTTCTAATTTGTTGAGTGTACTGAGCGGTTAGAGATAATCACTCTAAATGCTTATCATTGTTTCACGAAACATCTTTCGAAAAAGCTTTTATTTCAGTATTGCTTATTTTAATATTTCTTTGTATTTGCTGCCAGTTGCTTTTCAAAAAGTATACTCTTGAGCTCAAAAGTATTTTTTTGTTTATTTGACGAAAGATTTTTAATTGTATATTCACAAGGAT
>JAOUZG010000005.1:0-10492 GCA_026289955.1 Argiope argentata
TTTTTTTTTTTTACTAATAAATATGATAAGAATTGTGTCTGTATTGGACCGTTTAATTTAGAGCTACCAAACTTAGCACATATATATTTTGGAGGGAGAATATTTAAACGACTGAGCGCTTTTTTTAGATTTTTACCGTGAGCGATTTTTATAAAGTGAAGTGTTGCCTTTTGCTAAAAAAAAAAAAAAAAAAAAGAGTTTTACACCATTTGAAAACTTTAAAAATTGAATTTTTTAGGAAATGAATTAAATAATTGTGAGAATTTTTTTTAAATTCTGAGTTTTCTTTTCTTTTCCTTTTTTTTTTTTTTTTTTTTTTTTTTTTTCAAATTTCTAACAACTATTTGATTGCATTGTTGCCTTGAAATAAAACCGTAATCATCGTTTCGCCGAATACTTAATTCTGTCTTTTATTTTTCCATTGACAAAAACTAAAGAAAAAGAATTCGTATTAAGGTCTGTGCCGTATACAAGACGAGTAAACAAATGAAGTTATACAATATCGCACAACTAAGAAGATGCATCAACCAGGCATTTACGATTTGATAGTGATATGGGTCTGGTCGCTTTTAGAATCTATCATGAACGCTATAAACAGAACACATGTAAGACTATTAAAATAATACGGCATTAATGTCAGATAATTTAATGAAACCATTGGCCTATAGTTACATCTAAACGATTCATCTGAAATCCAATATAACCTATATCCCATCTTGTCGTCTGAGGTTACTTGTTATATTACCTAGTATTATCTAGTTAGCTACTATAATATTATCAGTTATTATTTTCGATGCTTCTCTTTCTTATATACGAAATATAACGAAGGAAAATACTATAATTTTCAAATACTTCGTCGAGAAGATTTTTGTTAATTTTGGTATTTTTTTTAATCTCTTTAAGTTTTAGAAACAATGTATGTTTGGGGGATAATGTTTCTCTGTGTACACAATTATTCAAAAACCTAAAAAATGCAGAAAAAAGGAAATTTGCAATGTGGTCTTTGAAGCAAAGTTATGCTAACATTGTAGAATGAACTACACTAAATTTTATACCAAATCCTCCAGTGGGATTTTTGTTGGTTTGTAAGTGCGTGTATAAGAATAATAACTCAAAATCACAGTTGGCTAGATAGATGAGATTTGGCATATGGTTCTATGCGTAGGATCGTAAGTTTGTCAGATTTTGAACCAAACATTCCAATTATTCATAATCAAAGTGTTTGTCTATTCGAGCATTTTTGAAAAACATAATAAAAAAAAAAGAATATAAATTAAATTTGTTATTATGTCTCCATAACCAAATAGTATAGAGGTCGTCTGAAGGTAAATGTAGAGACAAGATGGTTAAAGTGTTAATAAAAAAACTTCAAATCAAGATGATTTACTTAAATAATTTTTGACAACTATTATTCTAGAATCTGCAAAAGGAAACCAATTCCCCGATTTTTACATAATCTCTACATATTCTTACGTGAAATTTTATACAACGTTACAAGTACATGTTTACTATAGAAAGGGGTTTAAATACATTAATACATTATGGAAAAAAATATTAGATAAAAGACTACAAAAACATTTTTAGACACCTATCTTTAATTGAAACAAGCCATTTATTATATGTTGAAAAAAGTGCTAAGATACCTATGTTAAGTAATTTTTTTTAATTTTCTAAAAAACATCTGAAGCAAATAAAATGCATTGATATGCTCAATTCTAGCAGAGACAGCATTGATATAAGATTTTATAAAATGCAGTTACCCTAAGAAAAATGCGTTACTGATCAAAGAATTTCACACTCTGAGAAGGATATTGTTACAAGCGGGCGGGCGGCACGAAAACTCGCCAAGGTTGGCCACGTTTGGCGAGGAGCCTCGCGCCAGCTTGATTGGTTTGGCGAAAGGAATAATCTAGTAGCCGCTAGATTGTGCGCGATATTTTGAGAATTTCCACGAGACTCAGGTGCACGCGCTTCTCGGCTATATAAGGACGAGTAGCCGGCGTGAGTTAGTTAGTTAGTTAGTTCAGTCATTTTTAAATTGGTGAGTGAGTGAGTTCTTTTTACGCCGCCATTTTGAAATTTTTTGAGACTTTTTTTGCAAATCTTCTATTTGCTGTAATTTATTGGTGAAAAAGGTTTTGAACTGGATGGATGTGTTCCCTCCAGCTCCGCCACACCTAGCAAACGCAATTACAACGACGATAGAAGCAAGTTCTCCCACGCCCGACTCGTCCTTTTTAGGACCAATTATGGAAGGAAACGGGGAGCCGAGTAAGAGAATATGTATCGATAGTAGTTCTGAAATGATGATTGACCACCAAGCTGTCAAGGATACACCCCAGGATACTTCCTTTACCTGCGGCAACTGCACCAAAAAATCAAAGATTGATGAAGTGATCTTCATGCACAGAGTTCGACTAGATGTAGTCGACAAAACATACATGCAAATTGTGCGCCAGCTAAACGACCTCAACCACCCCATGCTTGATGAACTGCGAAACGAGAAGCAAGTCCTTGATGACATGATACAGCGCAACCAGGGTGAGTTGGCAAATCTTTCTAGTTGTCAGGATGCAAATTGCAATAAAAATATAAATCTCCCCAAACCCATTGATCAGGCGGAGCATTTTCAGTCTCCCTCCAAAAGGAAAATAGCAAAAAACAAAAATGTAGCTGTAAATGACAAAACTCAGGAAATACCCATCCAAAACAGGTTTCAGGGTTTAAAAATTGATGAAAACATTAAAGACAACAATAATGAATCTGAATTCAAAATACCCCCAATTATGCTCAGATTTTCAGAGGCGTATGGACAAATCTTGGAACAAATTCAAATTAAGTATGGAAAAACTACAAACAAATTCAGCAACGAATATGTCAAAATTTTCCCCGCATCAGAAAAACAGCACCAAGCCATATCGGATTTTCTCAGGCATCAAGGGCACGAATTCTACATCATTACCCCTAAACATAAGCGCCCCTTAAAAGCAGTACTGAGAGGTCTCCCCTCCAGATACTCCACTGACGAAATAGCGGAAAACCTCAGAGAAAAACAATTACCAGTTATAAAAGTCTCAGCAATGACGCAAATAAGGACCAAGCAACCCCTACCACTATATCTAGTTGAATTAGAAAGGACCAAAGAAGGGGAAAAAATTTTCGCAATAGACAATATCAACTATCTCAGTGTCACTGCTGAACCATATAAGGGAAAAAATTCGGTCTCACAGTGCTACCGCTGCAATAGATTTAATCATACAGCTAGGAACTGTGGAATGAGCCCACGTTGTTTAAAATGCGGCGAACCCCACGAGACAAATCAGTGTAAAATAAATGTAAGAATTGAAACTCCCGTCTGCATCAATTGCAATCAACCAGGACATTTAGCCTCTTACAAAGGCTGTCCTCAATTCCCCAAAACCACTAATCCAACCAACAATAGAGCCAGGTACTTCGAGAAAACTAGGTCACTACTAAAAGAAAATATCAGTTACGCAAGCCACTTTCATACTACACCCCGCCAAGTCAGGGAACCAGCTACGCAAACTTACGCTACCCCAAGCCAGGAGATGGCGCCACATGGCGGCCATGTTTCACAGCCTAATCTAAACACAGGACCTAGTGACATTGCGCTACTGCTTGAAGGAATGAACGAACTTAAGAAGTTCCTTAACGAATATCCAAACCTAATAAATGGATTATTGCAATTAAAAACTACAAATGACCCAGTGCAAAAATTAACCATTCTCTTAGTGGCCCTGCAAAACCAGGAAAAAACTATTTGTAGCTAAAATTCAATCTCAATAGTTTATGCATAATCTACTGGAATGCAAATGGCATTAGCAATAAAATTCATGATTTTCGTAATTTCGTAAATAAGCACAACCCTGACGTTATTTTAATGCAGGAAACCCACCTTAGACCACAAAGAAAAATCTTTTTGGCAAACTACTTCTCTTACTACAGCTATAGAAATAACCAAGCAGGTGGAGGTACCGCAATATTCATTAAAAACGGTCTACCTCATAACGAGGTCCCCCCACCCTTACTACAAAACGTAGAAGCTAACGTGGTGAGTTTAAATTTTAAAAATAAAGAGCCAATAACATTAATTTCTATTTATATTCCCCCCACCGTAGTTAATTCCAATTTTATTTTTGACATCGAACTTTTAATGCAAACAGGAACCAATCCAATATTCTGTGGAGATTTCAACGCTCACCACGCGAGCTGGGGCTGTAATAGACAAAATAGCAGAGGTAACTCCATATACCATTTCGCCCAACAGGCCGGACTCGAAATTATAGCTCCCAAAACCCCCACTAGGTTTGGCCCCCGATCAGCCAGTATTATTGATCTCACTATTGTTAAAGACTTTCTATACCCTTACGAAATTGAATCGTTGGCGGAGCTCAGCTCCGACCACAACCCAATCCTTCTAAAATTCTATTTCAAATACTCTCTGCCAGATTGTGCCTCTACTTATAAAACTAACTGGGAAAAGTACGCCCACTTTCTTAGCCAATCAAATACTCCCCTTCATCAGGATTTTAAAGACTGTGGTGAACTTGAATCCCAAGTGAAATACTTCGAGGAGGAGATCCTAAATGCAAAATTGCAAGCTTCAATCCCACTAATGAAAACCCAAAAATACATAGACCCTAAAATTAGAACACTAATAAGAGATAGGAACTTTGCCAGAAAGAGTTTTCAACAAACCCGGGATCCAGTCTTCAAGAGAATGATGAACCGTATTAATAAGGAAATAGAAAAACTTGGCTCCATAATTGAAAATGATGAATTCGTCAACAGAATCAAAGACGCAAACACTAATGACGGATCCATCTGGAAATTAGTAAAATCACATAAAACTAAAACTCACAGAATTCCGCCCCTTAACGGCCAAACAAGTATTGCAAATAATGAAACTGACAAAGCAAATTGCCTGGCAAACAGCCTGGAGAAACAATTCAAACCTAATGATACGATTGATTTTAAAACAGACAAACTTGTAAATGATACAGTCAAAAGCTTTCAGGATGATCTCCCACTAAAATTTAAGGACTACTCTCCCCCGACTATAATTGAAATTGCTGACTATATTAAAACCCTAAATGTTAAAAAAGCCCCTGGACTCGATAAAATTTGCAATAAAATGATTAAATTTCTTCCTTTAAACTATATTATCTTTCTTACAAAAATAATAGATAACATGCTCAAATTCGGATATTTTCCAAATTCATGGAAAACTGCCGCCGTTATTCCTATTCTTAAACCGGGTAAAGACCCAACTGATCCTACAAGCTACCGCCCAATATCATTACTCTCATCTATTAGTAAAATAGCAGAGCATATAATTTTAAACAGACTCAACGATCACCTCGAAATTAACAATATCCTCACTGCCGAACAATTCGGATTTAGGAAATCGCTCTCAACAATTCATCAATTAGTCAGAGTGGTGGAATTTATAGAAGAAGGCCTTGAAAATAAACAAAAATCAGCAGCAGTTTTCCTCGATATCCAAAAGGCTTTTGACAGAGTTTGGCTTGAAGGCCTTATTTACAAGTTAATTAATTGTAAAGTTCCCCATCACCTAATCAAAATTTTAATCTCTTACCTCAGTGCTAGATCCTTCAGGATTAAATTAAATAAGGTTTTTTCTGACACAAAGCAAATACAAGCAGGTGTCCCTCAGGGATCTAAGCTGGGGCCAGTACTTTTTTCAATTTTCATTAATGACATCCCCAAACAATTCAACACCATGTTATGTATGTACGCCGATGACACTGCAATACTTGCTCGTAACAATAACCCCAAATACATTTCAATAGCACTAAATAGACACCTAAAATCTCTTGAGGACTGGTTCTCGAGATGGAAAATGGTTATTAATGCCACCAAAACTGAAGCCATGACTTTCTCTAGAACTAATTGTGTAAATAAATTCCCCCCCTTAAAAATTAAAGATCAAGTAATTCCGTGGTCTAAGGAATGTAAGTATTTAGGAGTCATATTGGACACAAAATTAACTTGGAAGCCCCACTTTACTTATATATCTAAAAAGTTTCGGGACCTAACTCGTAAATTCTTTCCCTTACTCTCTCGAAACTCTAAAATGACTAGGAAAAATAAAATGCTTATTTACACAGCCTATTTGCGGCCAGTAGTAACTTATGCCTGCCCAGTGTGGGGTTATGCTCCTAAAACTAATTTAAAAATAGTAGAAAGACTTCAAAACAATTTAATTAGAAAAATTTGTAACATGCAATTTTTCATGAGAAATAGAGACATGTATCACGCCCTGGACTACCCCCCTTTATTAAATTTCATTAAAAAACTCTCACAAAAATTCTTCACTGACATGTCTAAAATAAACAATGAGGCCATTAAAAATATCCCAAATTACAACCCTGTTCCTCGATCTAGTAGGCCCAGAAATATCCTACTGTAGTAACCTCATAGATTAAACTTCTCAATTCACTTTTTTCTTAATTTAAACCTTAAAAAATAGTATAATCTTATAATCTTTTAACTAAATCTTGCAAGGAGCCATACCCCCACACTCTCCCCAATCCAATAGCCAATAACAAAGCATCCTGACAATCACCACCTCACCCACTCAGCCTCTCGGAAATACACTTTTGCATCATCATCATCAACCGGACTCTCCATCAGCAGCTACTGAGACGTCACCAACTGCCCACCTACTCCTACACCGCCGACACCTTCTGATTGGTCGCCACTACTCCCTCATCACCGAACTTCTTGCCGCCGTAACTCAGCCCAGTCCATCTTCAGCTACCAGACACTGAACATCCTCAAGGCTCATCGAAGAGTGCAATGTATTCCAGAACGCCAGGCCACTTCTCTACCAAAAAAGGACAGGGGATAAGCTCCTGGCGGAGCTAGGTGCCCCTAGAACGAACACTTATGTGAGTTAGTTAGTTGCTATAGTGATTTGATCGTGTTAGTTGAGAGTCTGCTCTGAGATAAAATTGCGTTTGCTATTAACGCTGTGTTATTGAGCTCGCTGCGATTTACTGTATCTGTGCTATACGATAGCTGTTTTGCAGTCTGTTTTTATCGTACGTAAGACTTGAATTTACGCTGTAATTGACTGTTGACTGCTGGATTGTATTTATCTGAAATTTTTACTTTATTAATTATCCTGTAAATCACTGTAAATAGCTGTAAATAAATTTGTTTGTGCTGTCCTCATACAAAGTCCATTCAATCCGATCCCGCTACGCTAAAAACGTAACAATATAATTTTTTATGGAAGAAGCGCTTATGGTGTTATTCTCTTATCGACTGTTTCCTGCACGCGATGGGCTCTTCTGAATTGAGTTTATGCATCTGAATACCAAATCGTGATTAAGATAAGCGAAGTCTAGAAAGTTAGCTATTAAGTGAATGGTCACATAGAAATATTTTAGCCTATTTCAGAGCAAAAAATATTAGAAGAAAATGCTTTATATCTGAACCATACATTTTTTTAATTCCTACTATTAACTCACACTTTCCCTATATATATATATATATATATATATAGGGAAAGTGTGATTTAATTATATATATATATATTTAGATGTTTATATACAGCGATCAAGAATCACTGACGCTTGGAGAGCTCCTTATCTTTTGGGTGTTAGTAGGCCCCTGGCTCAATATTAATTGGGACAGTTTTTCAAAAGCTCGATAGATGGCGTTGTTCTGGAATGTTGTACTAATTAAGAGTATCGTCCTCTGAGAAATAATCTAACCTTTTACAACTCTTGCTTTGAATTACGTCCATCATCGGATGTTGACAAAACAAAAATGAAGGCAGATGATGGTTAAATAAAATAGCTCTGTGGGATATCCTACATATATTATACTATACGGGTTGTCCTACATATATTTGAAATATATCGAAAACAATAATTCATTTTTATTTCCTAAGTACACTATCAATGTAATGGAATTTTTTTCCTACAATTTTCGTTAGTCAACTTGTGACAATCAGAAAGGATAGATTTTTAACAAGAAAACAAAAATAGCACATCTTCTCGTAAGTGAAGAATAATCTCAAAATTATACAAAAAAAAAAAAATACAGAAATATTTCAAAATGGAAATTTTTTTATCTGCCCCATTCTTTATCCATTTTATTTTTACTAGGCGAGAGGGTACAGAAAAGATTTGATTATTGACAGCGGTTTATCCACCCACGCGAGGGGCACCATCACTTCAAGAAAAGCTCATGAAAAGAAACGTACAAAAAATAATAAAAGACGGTAAAACTAAAGAAAAATACAAACTAAAAAAATATACAAAGGCAACATTTTGGTCAAATGCGCGCCAGTTGGAGAATTGTCGTCCGGAAAACAAAAAGCAAAAGAAATTGTACAAAAGATAAAAAAGAAAAAAGAAGAGAATCTTTAAAGAAGGGATGAAAACATACAGACGACGATGATACAAGAAAAGAAAGATAAATAAAATGAATCTCCCGACGTTTTATACCAAAGGCCGCAGCTTTCACTCAATTTCGCCCGCGTTCGTCGTTGCCATGGGATACGCGCTTCCAGATATTTTCTTATTTATTTTTATTTCACCTGGTTGTTGCCACTTAACACTGACTGAATCCGCTTTGGTAAGTATTCCCTCGCGACTTGAGATGTTCTCACAATCCATTAGTTTCCGAGCGATATTTCTCTTCCGGTTCTTTGACTGCGATTTTCTTCCAGGGGAAGCGGCTCTTTTACGAAAATGAAGTTTTATTATAATTTGTTTTTGCCTTCCTCATCTGTGTGTTTTTAGTTTAATGTTTCTCTAAGAGGTGATCGACTGTGCGCCAATTCCTTTTATAACTTTTCCGATCCTTTTTATAGTGTTTTTGAAAGTCATCGATAAGACGCTCTAAAACACAGAGATATTTTGTTGGGATTCGGGCTAATTGGGAATCAAATGGATAAATTAAGTTCAGAAAACATTTCAAAATAGAAAACTTTAAAAAATTCTGCTTTTCCATTTATTTATTTATTGATCTGGCCATTTTTTAATAACTTTTAATCATGAACCATATAACTCCACTAGCTATGATGACGCCAATCCCATGTTCTAACTTTTAATAATTTACTATGTAAGAGATTTACAAAAAGAAAAATGTATTAGTTTATTACAATTCCATTATGTTCTATTACATGAGAAGCTTACTTGTCTCTTACCGTAACTATTAAACTTATTTTACCATCTGTTTGTTTGTTTATCTGTTCCAACATTACTAGTTAGCTTACTTTAATTAATACGCCATACATGTTAGTCTATTTTAACTATTACACAATATCCTTTTAACTCACTTTTTTTGCTAACTGCAAATATGTTACTGTTAATATTTAAACGATATATACAAAAAAAAATTGTGAGTCCTATTTTGTACAACTGCGCGAAAAGCTTGTTGATGTGCAGCATCTGTCATCATTACCTAACATATATGTATGTGCACGCATAGGTCAAGGTAACAACCAGCATTAATATGTAAAATGTCAAAGAGGAAGATGCCCCCTTTTTTTTTCTTTTTGAAAAAAGCCAGTATACGTCATCATTTTTCATTTTCTCTGTCAGTTCTACAAGCCATAAAATCATTTCAAAATTGTAATAGAGAAACATGGACGATAAAAGGAAATATAAGAAGAGTAAAACTTAACAAATGGATAGAGTTTAGTTGGCTTAAGGCGCATATTGGTATATATGGCACTGAAAAGGCAGATCAATATGCAAAGTTAGTGGCACAAAAAGAGAGTGTTGATATAATTGTTCCCAAATCAAATGTTGTCTTAAAACGGGAATTGAGAGAAGAAATTAAGCTACAATGGTTTGACAGATGGTAAATGTCCGAAAATGGAAGAGTAATTTACGAATTTATTTCTAATCCAGAAATAAAAATAAGAAGATACCATCCGCTGGTAATACAAATTATATCAGGACATGGGACATTCCCTGTATGATTCTAAAGACTTGGAAAAATGCAGGAGAATGAATGCATTTGTGGAGGAATCCGTACTGTTTACCTCTATTTAAAGGAATGCACAGAAATATTGAACTTAGAAAACATAATGTCTTGAGTTCAGTACTGATGGTATCAGGTAATCTTAGGACTCTGAAGGACACCAAGTCTACAATTGTCAGTTTTTTGCCAATTGTTTGAAATTTGTAGAAAAGGAGGTGGTCAGTAATTGACCACTTTTGGGGGCCGATTACCTGAATATCAGTTTGACAAATTCGGCCAATGTAAGGATGGACATTGATAAAGACCACAGTTCTCCACAACAAATCCTGTCGATACTGCTACTTTCAGTGGTGGTGGGGTGGTCGGCTGTACATAAGAAGTATATGTCATCATGGTTGCACAAAACCCCAAAATAATTGAATCTTTCAAGTTTTCACTTGAATATTTATGTATCCATCCAAAATATGTACTGACGTCCTTCCATATATATATATATATATAT
>JAOUZG010000006.1:0-16076 GCA_026289955.1 Argiope argentata
ATAATAATTCTGATAAAATTGGTATAATTTTGATTATCATGAAAAAGTGCAAAGCTGAATTTTAGAACTGTTCTAAAACTTACTCATTAAAAAAAAGGAAATGCTCAATTTATTTACTTTAAGCTACCTTTAAAGAATTGCTCATATTTCCAAATAAATTCGACAAAGAGCTTCCACCACAAAAATTTCGAATGTGTTTGCTGTAGAACTAAGTGTGAACATTTGATAGTTGCAGATTTCAGATTTTTAAAAAGATATTTTCATTAAGTTTAGTAGTTACCCCAATTTTGCTGACCTAACAGCAACAACTTAGGAGATTCTTAAGTATTGACAATTTTTTAAATACAAATCGTAAGTGCAAATATATAAATATATTGCGACTGCAAATGCATAGCTGCTGAATAGGAAAAGCAGCAGAATATAAATGATCTTGTCGTTAGTAAGACAAAATGTTATCTGTATGAGATATGATATAGAGGCGGGGGGAAGCGGGCCTTTTGTGCTCTTTACTCTTTTTTAACCACTGATATGGCTAAGGTCGAAACCTATATTTTATTCTGGATTAAACTTACTTTCAGTGCGACATAGTGTATCTAGGTAGTGTAATAAAATTAAATAGATGCTAAGGCTAAATGACAGCGTTAAGCGAAAGTAACTTTCAATATTCTTCATGTAGAGGTCCAAAAGAGCATTCAATTCCAAAAAGATATTGGAAGCTTGCAATGATATTGGAAGTTTGTAGGTATCGTACTTATAGATAATTTATTCGTCCATTCAATACCTACAAATGACCATTTCCACTCTTACCTTTACTATTTCTGAGACTTAAAATATTATTTGTATCAATTTGTTAATTTTGGAAATGGATTTGCCTGTATATAATGAGAACAAAAATTTTATAAAGCATATAAATGCATCTATAATTCTATGTGTATTCTATTGTGAGACTTGAAGCATCCATTATATTGTTTATATTAAAAGCTCTAATTTTATGTGTGTTGTTTCTTCCAATGGAAGTTCCAGTTTTCTCTAAATTTAATATATTGTTCCATTACTATGAAACCACAAACCATACATTTTGAAAACGACGCCTTTTTTTTTCTTTTTTTTTACTAGGGATTTCCATAACGGCTTGTTTAAATTCCTGTTTGAATTATTCATTAATAATACTCCTCTAATTATATCATCGATTTATAAAGGTTTTATAACCTCCTTCTGTAGTGCTGGTTTTATATTGGTCTCTCTATATCTGATTGAAAGAGAGGCAAATTATGCATTATTTTAATTTCAAAATTCTTCTTTTAGTGACTTACTCTACTTAAAAAGTGAAAGTACTTCATTTTCCTGCATACATTCTTCCTCTGGAATTATACATTTATTACAGAAAATACCCAGTTCAAGAGAAATAAACATTTTTTTTAATCTCGCATTCACATTTGCTTACATTAAAGAACTTTCCCTGTTCTTTTGTTTCCCGAATAGAATTTTAATTATATGTAGTACCCATTATCGATATCGTTTAAAGATATCCTCCTTTGTTTTACATCTGTTAAGAATGCATGTTGACGTTAAAATTTGATTTTTCATTTAAATATATGTGCTACAATATGATGGAAGCGTAACAATTACTCATATAACAAACTCATATAATGAAGTACAATTTTCAGCTCTTAACCTTCAGATTTTCAAAATCCAGATTTTATCATAAGGAATTATGTTAATATGAATTATTTCGTAAATAACTGTTTTACCTTGACTAGCTCCGCTGATTTACTTTTTTATGATGAATTTAGTCAAAAGAATAGATTTTCAACTGAGTCAACAGAAAGAACTGATTATAAAGGTCGTTTTAATTTGATATACAGTGTTCTAATTTATTAACGAAGCATAAGTACACAATTGCTGTAAATTTGTGTGCAGATTCTTGCTCTTGTAATTTTGCAATAAAATAATTTTTATAAACTTAAACTCATAGTTAAATATTACCTTTTAGATTAAAAACTTTAATAAGCCAGTAATTCAGATAGCATTAAGTTCCATGAAGCTGATTATCAATTTTATATCTACCGTTCTTTAAGTAATAACTCATTAATTTTCAGTTGAAAAAAAAACATTATTTGGAAAGGTATTATTTTGAGCTCAGTTTTTTTAATTGTTTATTTGAATATTAACGCATATTCTTGAATTCTTTTGAAGCTCATTCGAAGGGTCATTTATTGTTTTGATTCAGCGGATTATCTAATGTAATAAACATTGTTGAACTTATCAAGTAATACGAACTCAACAATTCATATTATTCTTTTAATTGCTTCTATAAGATTAAAATGCAATACATTTGATTTTGTTTTACACTTTAACCAGAATTTTATAATGCTTTCTTAAAAAATTATGGAAGTCATAGAGGTATGTAAAAAGCAAATATTTGCATTAATCTAATCGAAATCTTCTGTCAGATAACTTCACCTTTTCTGGGTTTTTTTAAAGTAAATAAATGCTAGGAAAAACAATTTACTATTTATTAAAGATGAAAATATTTATATCCGTATGAGTTTGTTACTTGTAATAATAATAATAATAATAATAAAGGAAATAGGGCCGGGATGGCCTGGTTGGTAAAGTGTTGGACTCGTACTCCTTAGGTTACGGGTTCCAAACTCACCGGCCAAAAGATTCCCCGAGTGTGTGGCGGCTGGCGCTCGTTAAATCTGTTCGTGGTCGCAAAGTCCTCCATATCGAGAGTAATATCACTGGGGGTACTGGGTCAGAGGTGATCGTTCTCTGTTCCAGATCTAAATTACGATCTAAGATGTATGAATGAATATGCATGAATGCAGTCCTTTCCCTAAAAAGGGGTGTGGCGTGTGTGTAGCTAAGTCGTACTCTTGGCCTTAGATGGCGCTACTTGTAAAACAAGAGACAAATATCTCCGACTTAAAATCTGCTGATGTATCAGCGGGGCTTGTCCACGGCAAGTGCCATTAGTCACAACAACAATAAAGGAAATACTTTAGAACTCCTGTGATCTTGGTAAATTTTAAATTTCCCGCCGTGGAGAAGTTTCACAAAAAAAAGTCTTATAAAATACCATCAGTAGATAAATGGTTAAGTATCATTTAAATCTGGATTATATTTCCATGATATGACTATTTTGGCCAATGGTATTCAGAAAAACATGGAGAATGTAACCCAAATAGCAAGAAGTTAATATACGCTAAAAGTAGGAATGAAATATATTTAATTCATAATTGAATTAAGATATTTCTATTAATTAAAAATTTTCTCTTGGGTTCTCTGGGATTATAATGCAAGGAAACTTAACTTTTCATGCAAAAATGATTAGAAAATTGGTGGCAACATATTTCAGTAGATAACTCAATAATACTTTCTATTTATCGTGCAAGGTATTTTTTTTTTAATTTTACTATAATCCATTAAGGTTTTTATTTATGTAATTTTCATTAATTATCTCATTCCTATTTTTAAAAAAGCTACACGGAGATAGTTTTTCTGATGGGGAAAAGGGGACATAATGAGCATGAAGAATTAACAAAAATATAACTCTTGAGGAGAGAGGACACAGCATAAACAATTATGGCAGGAGCGTAAAATCGCCATGATACAACCACCTGGCAGTGATATTCATTAAATGTATAAAATCTGAGCAATATTTTAGTTAAAACAAATTTCATTTCTTTTCTTAAAAAATAATCAATCCCCCCTTCTTTACATTAGAATTTATTTCGGTTAATTCAAAGATATGCAATGCCAATTGGTTCCGCTCTACGAGACTTCAAATAACATCAATAAAGTTTCTCTAATAAAAAAAACATAAATAAAACTTTTTCAAGTCATTTAACTCAACGCAAATACCAGAATTACAAATATTTACCGATTTTGCAATTACCGATTGTACGAAAAGTATTGCAAATAGTTCAATTAACGTTGATTGAACATTTAGCTGATTTCAGTTTTATTTCATTAACTTTTTTTATTACAAAGAAACGATGACAAATTTGATAAATTCTTTCAGTGTCAAGAATCGGGAATAATTGTCTCATTTGATAATGTTACTTGTTATAAAGATGCTTGCTTACATATGTTGGCCTCTTCTATATATGGTACTTTTATCAGGGGTCCTTAGTTTCAATAGGCATTGTGAGAATTTTTCACTTAGAAGCCGTGCATCAAAAATGGTAGCGGCAACCAATGATAAGAGTGTGAATCAAGCAAACGATTTCTTTTGTAAATCATTAAGTCACAAAAAGGCGAAATTTGCCAATTTTACCTACAATTTGAGACAAAAATGTATTGAGATACAAAATTAAAAATTTACATTTAAAAATCCATTAATTAATTTCGTAGATTTTTGTTAAATGTAATAAAGATATTCAGAATTATGATATTTTTGTTTTGAAAATAAGAACCAAAATTGATTTTAATCTGATTCATGTGAAGTTTTCAAGTCACAATTTGAATATCTTATTCTATTCACCATAACGTAATTCATTATAAAATTTATGAACTTCTCAGTTTTTAATTTGGAAGTTTTTTTTACCCATCTAAGTTTGCATTTTTCTTCCATTTATATTGTAGAAATCTTTAACGTTTATTTTACTCCGTTGATTTTTGTTGAAAGTTTTTACAATTATGTTTTTTAAATATTATATCTTTTAATGTATAAAATGCTCTTATCTTTTTGGTCTATTCTTTTGCAGAGGGCTACGAAACTGATCCATGTTTTTATCAACCTTGTCATAAAAATAGCAAATGTTCACCTTCACCAAATGGATATCAGTGTGAATGCACTAATCGGTATGCTGGAACAAACTGTGATATAGATCTAGGTAATTTTTTTATATACTTGTCATACAATATGTTATACTTATATTTTCTCCATTTCCATTAACACTTTAAAAATTATATACTCGATTTATTGTATATAAAAACATAATATGTGAATTGAGCCCCTAGAAAAACTGTTTACTTCCTGCTGTTATTTTAGTAATTTTTTTAAAAACATCTAGTACATTTTTTCATCCTGAAAAGTTAATGATATGGCATTGGCAGAAAGCTTATTGTTTGCTTATCATTTCTGTTAACCAATATTTAAATCTAAACATCAAATATCATTTCTGGCAATATTAACATAAATACAAATTATAAAATTTAATTTTCATTCTGTGAATTCAACTCTAAATGGTGTAGTGTAGAGAGGAAAGAAATGTGTAACCTCTCTCAGTGGAGTTGTGAATAATGAAAATCACAAAGCATCATGAGTTAAAAATCATTTAACTCCTACTACCTACCTAAGTTGTTATTCATGTTTTGTATCAAAGAGTTATATGAGCAGAAAACAATGATATTACTAGGATATCATGCGAGGAATATTTCCTTTTTGTCAAAAAATAATTTTATTGACTCGGTATAACTGAACATATGCATTCTTATGTAAATTTTTCTGAAATAGTTATTCATATAAGTATAATTTTGTGTATTCAAGAAATAGAAAGTTCATTTCTGATTTATTATTATTATTTTTATTTACTAATTTTTCCTCAAAGTTAAAATTGTTATTAAAATTAATATAGATAGATGCACTTTTTAAAAATCTTTGAAATTATTTAATAACTATTGTGGTTGGTGTCTTTTTTGAATTTTTTCTGCTTGTCCAATGATTTGGGAACTTAAGCATAGCTTATGCTTAGTACATTTCATTTTTTGTATCAATTCCTTCTAAATTAGGAACATTTATTGTAGGTCCTCTCTGTGATAAACCAGAGTACAATCAGTGCCAGAATGGTGGCACCTGCCAAGAAGACGTTTTGGGAAACTTTACAACCTGTGCTTGTCCTCCCAAATTCACTGGTACCCATTGTGAAACAATGGTTGATAATACATTTTGTGATTTAATGCCTTGTCGTAATGGTGGAACTTGCAACATTAATCAATTCAGGACTAGTTATGTGTGTACTTGCCCACAAGGTAAGTTATTACTATTGAATTTGAGATTGTTGTTATTTAGTTTTACTTCTCTTCAACTCAAATTCATATTGTATTATTATTTGTATTCTAAGTATATCAAAAACTGAACCTTGGGCAAATAGTGTATTTTGCTATTAACTAATTTTTATATGTGTTTATAAATAATATAACACATATGAATATTATAATTGATCATAGTATTACTTCATGTTAACTGAATATTATTTTTAGGTTTTGCTGGAATTGATTGTGAATTAAATATTGATGAATGTCAGTCTTCTCCATGTCAAAATAATGGGACATGTACAGATGAAATAAATTCCTACTCATGTGACTGTTCAAATACTGGTAAGATATTTTTCAATTATTAGAAAATTTAACTAATGAAGAAAATGACTTGTTAATCATATATTTTTAGATTTTTTTATATGAATGTTTTTGATTTAAGCCAAAATGAGTACATGTAAACTTAATACTTCAAAGTTGGTGTGGACTTTGTGTTATAATCTTCTGTGTGTACTGCTACACCTTCCATTGATATTACATTTTGCCTTAATATTTTTTCTTATCAGTCCTTGTTGCTCCAATAACAGAGAATTAATTTCATTCTTCTATTTGAATTTGATATATTTTTAGATATTTATCTAATATATGGTGCTTCAAAAAATTTTAAAAAATGATTTACTAATTTTTTTTATGTTTCCACAGGTTATCGAGGCCACAACTGTGAAGAAAATATTAATGAATGTGAGGAAAATAATCCTTGTTATACTGGAAGTCAGTGCTTTGATAGGTATGGGGATTACCTGTGCAATTGCCCTCCTGGATTTGGGGGCAAGAATTGTGACCAAGAAGTAAATGAATGTGATTCTTCTCCTTGTCAGAATCAAGGTACCTGCACTGACAATTTGAATGGGTATTTATGCCATTGTGTAGTTGGATTTGCTGGAATAAACTGTGAAGAAAATATTGATGACTGCAATGGAGTCTCCTGTCCTATAAACAGTCACTGTGTGGATGGTGTGAATTCATTTTCATGTGTTTGTGATCCAGGATATTCAGGTTTGAATATTTTTAATATTTGAATTAATAAATATATAATTTTTCATTTTATATTTTATGCATGTATAATTTTCTTTTTTATATTTTGTTTCCTTCAGTTATTGAAAATTTTCAAACTATATAATTTTAAATTATAAAACAGGATTATTATTATTATTATACAGAGAAATTATAACAAGACTCTGGAAAATAACATGGTTTAAATAAATGAATTCTTATGAGTTATGAAATGATCCTGATTGAAAATTTGCTAGATCCACTTGATTCATGACTGCTAGGCTTCATTTTGGTTTTCCATTGCTTAAATATATAAGTGGTTTAACGTAAAAGAAAATGCATTAGAATTAATATAATTGTTTTTAATCATATTTCAATTATCACATCGACCTACTCTACTTCATAGTTTTCTTCCTCTTAGCAAATGCACTCTTCTTTCTGAAGCTAACACATTAAAGTATTAAACATCTGTCTCCAACACATTAAATTCTTTTTGTATTATCAAATGTTACTATTAGTTATTTAATATTTGAAAAAATGAAATTCTTAAATGAAAGTTAATGCAGATTTTGTAATCTTTAAAAGTATCTTGTGAGTTAATTATTTATTTATAGAAATGCAAATATATGAATTAAAAATAGTTGCTATAATTTTCATGAATGTTCAGTTATTTTCAATTCAATATTCAGTTCCTGAATATATCTTAATTTCAAGCTTTTTAATGTAACTATTAATAAAGGAACTACTAAATATACTGACTATCACCATTCATTGATTCTTATCTGAAAGTGTCTTTTATTCTCACTTATGTGACTAACAAATTTGAGTTAGTGATGAAACAGCCATATTATAAATCCCATGAACTGATTTTTTCTGAAGTTTAACTGTTTAGTGTTTGAAAATTTTATCTGCTTAATGTACTTTGAATTTGTTTTGAATATAGAATGATTAAAAGTAAGTAATACTTACTATGTGTTAGTTTTTGTTTTCAAATAAATCTTTCATATTTAAATAGCTTTGTTTTTAAAGTTTTCCAAACCATTAAACTGTAACTTAATGTGTACATACAGGAGCTGTTCCTCACTGTCAAGAGATAGATGAATGTGCCCAAGTTCCTTGCCTCAATGGAGGAACCTGCCAGGACCTTTTGAATGGATTTGAATGCACATGCAGACATGGCTTTATCGGCAAACATTGTGAAATTAATATAGACGAATGTGAATCCAACCCTTGCCAAAATGGTGCCACGTATGTGGTTTAGTATTTTACTTACTTATTAATTTTAATAAGTATTGTTTATATTGAAATGCTTTAATAGTTGTGCAGACTTTTCCTGATTACAAGTATTAATCTGAAAAATCTTTTCTAATTAGGGAAAAAAAGTTTGAGATATTTCTTTTTTCCTCCATCTAATTTCCAACAATATATATGTTGTTCTGAAATTCAATCAATAAAAGTTGAAGAGAGAAAGTATTATAATAAACACACTTGGGATTTTGAAGAATTTTTATGTTTTAGACTTACCTGGATCAAGGAACACCTTTTTTTTTAAATTTCTGTATGTTACAATCATCACATAAAAATCCTTTGAGCTAGATAGGAAAAAAATTAGTAAATAATCTTTATACTAAATTTCTAGATTTCTATCAAATTTTTGGGAAATTTTATTGAAAGTTTGTCCTTCCAGCTTATTGATTATAAAAATGTAGAGAGCTAAATTAATAGAAATCTTTACACAAATTTTGTGTCTAAATTATAAATACCTATGAAATTTTGAGCCAAATCCAATTTTGTGTTAAACATTTGCCCGTTTATGTCTTCAAAAGCTTGCAAGCTCAATAACTCAAAAATGCAATGACTTAAATATATCAAATTTGATATGTAATAATTTGGCACAGATCTACAATTGCAGTCTTGTGTCAAATTTTATTTTTCCTCAGCTGAAAAGAACAAATCAGAAAATAATCTTTACGGATCACACAATAAATTCATAGAAATTGCTGCATTCGCACCAAAAAATCAATGTTTTATACTGTTCTGTAACACTAAACAACATGTACTCTGCCTTTCCTAGAATCCATAATTTCTTATGGAGGGAGAGATACAAGAAAGTTTTGAAGAGACAATTCCCCCATTTAATAATTCTATGATGTTAGGGGACTGTCCCTGTTGTAATGCATGCAAAAAACAGAATTTAAATAAATAATTTAAGAGTCAGCATTTACATCAGACAATTTTGTAGAATCATGAAATAAGGTTGTATCTGAATAATTTATAACCATTATTGCCAGCCAACCAGCTTTGTTGCCTGAGGTGATTGGTACAAAATAATTGAAAACAAGGAAAAGAAATATTCTTTTATAAAAAGAAAACCATGAAGAATGTATTTAATATTTACAATTTTGATAATATCATTTCCACATCCATCCTTATTTTACCATATTTCTTTTCTTTTTATGTACATTTCTTTTGTATATTTTTCAATTGCATTATTTCCTTTCAGGTGTGTAGATGGTGCAGGAGCTTATACATGCGACTGTGTGCTCGGATATACTGGAATCAACTGTGAAGTTGATATAAATGATTGTGATCCTAGTCCTTGTAAAAACAGTGTAAACTGTACTGACATGGTAAAATTGTCTTTTTATTTATTTGAATAGTTTGTCTTAAAGACCTATTTTATTAATTGTGTAAATATTAGCATGTGAAATCTCTTGCGCTAAAATTATGCTTGATTCATAAATTTTTTCTTTAACAGTTAGTTCCATAATTTAAAATATTTTTATTAATTTTTATTGTAATTTGGTTCTCGAATATAGATCTGAATAATAACTTATCAATAAACTCTTAAAAACTTTTTTTAAAAAAATTTTGGGCTTGTATTATTAAAAATTAAAATAACTTATGTGCCGTTAAATCGTTCCTATCTTGTGCAGTTAAACAAAGGAAAATGGAACAAAAGAAATCTTTAACTATTTGTAAAAATAATATTAGTTAGTATATTTTTATTGTATTCAAATTCATTGCTAATTCAGTTTTTGGAAATAATTATATAATTATGAAAAATTAATAATTTACCTTACTTATTTTTATATCCTAAGAATTTTGTTATCTTTGGAATGTTTTGAAGGGCTGCAGCTATTTGTTTTCCTTTTAAATAGAGTTTTAAAATCCCGGCATTCATTTTCTAATTCCTGCATGAATAATATGTGTTTTTAAGTATACCAACAAAATTTGTCATCCTTATTGGTTTTTGTTGTGGAATGATTTTTAAATTACCTTTTGCATGCTGTATTTTAATCCCAGCGTCAAAAGGCATGGTTTTTTTCCATTATGGTGTTGTTTTATGCATGCTCTTTGTTACATAACTTAGGTAAACGACTACCTCTGTCAGTGCTTACCTGGCTGGGAGGGCAAAAATTGCTCTGAAAATATCAATGAATGTCTATCTCAACCCTGCATGCATGGACAGTGTATTGATTCCTTGAACAATTTCACATGTAGTTGTGATCCTGGATATTCTGGTAAGAAATGAAATATCTGAAACCAGTGGTTGGGTTGTATCTATTGCCTGGCCTATTTTTCTATCTAGTAAAAAATTGTTTTCAATTAAAAAGAATTTTTTAATGTGTTAATAGTAAATGTGTATATTTTTTATGAAAATTTGAAGCATCAAGTCGCAAGAAAGTTATGTTAATAATGGACAATTTTTACAAAGTATTTGATTTCAGTGAAATGTTTTCACCTTTTAAAAATATGAGAGTAATAGATTTTTCATATAATACATACTGTTATTAAAGAAAAAATTATGTTCAAAAGTTATTTGGTTTTCTCATGTGCTGAATGCCCCATTTGATAGTTACTTCAATGAAATGATGTTTCAGTGAATAAAAATAATGAACTTTAATTTTTCATATATGTCTATACTCGCCAGATTTTTTTTTAATCGGTACGCATAAAACATTATATTAGCTGGATAATAATTACTTTATTAAGAGATCTGTTATTGTTGTGTGTATCACTTTTGTTTTTTCTGAAAGGTTGTATATGAATTTCTTTCAGAATTTTCATAAAAGATTTTCTAGTTTAAAAGCAGCTAAACTTAATTATATTAAAAAAATCTTTTAATTTGGTATTAATTTTTTAGTATAATTCAATAATATCATTAAATATATGAATAATATTTCATTTAAATCTGAAAATGAAAAATTACCATCCATAAAAGTAATTAAATGTGTAAAAAACATCGAAAATTTTGTTTGTCGGAATATTGAGTCTAAAAAAAAAAGTTTTATTTGTTTTAACAAAGAGTTAAAATAATAAACATCCATTTCTTAATTCATATATAAAATAATAGACTTTAATAAGGAAATTTTAAGCAGAATATGCCTGTTGATTAGTTTAGAATTAAGTAAGTACTTTTTTTCATTTTTGAGGAAATATACTTTAAAAATGTATCAGTATTTGTTAAATATTAGTGACTTTGCTCATTTAAGAAAGATTACATTTAAAAAAAATTCAAGCCCCCCCCCCCCCCAAAAGGGGGGGAAGGGGGATAGAACATGGTGTGTGCAGTGGTTGAAATTCAATAGTATCAGTCAGCTTTTGTGGATAATCTCTAAAAAAACGTGCCATCTTTACTAGATTAAGGAAATTTCTTATAAGCTACTTAAAAAAAAAATTTAAAATCTGGAACATGCACATGGTCAAAATTGCTCACTTAAAAAATGTTCATTTTTTCTTGATTGGATTCAAAACTTTTTACTTTATCTTAACTTGATTTATAATTCCATGAAAGACCAATATGAACTAGAGTGTGGATAAATCTGAGAGCTTTTATCTCTTTTTGAGCTTATAATTTTCTAATTTACTATTTAGTGTGTTAACTATTTTTGCCATGCAATTTCTCCAAATAGTTTTCAAAATTAGGTGTTTTTTGTATTTTATTGCAAAAAATTAGAAAAAATGAAATTTTAAAATATTTTGCTTCCAGGTGCGATTTGCGATGTTAACATCAATGAGTGCGATTCTAGTCCCTGTTTCAATGGTGGAACTTGTACTGATCTGATCAATGACTTTTCTTGTGAATGTCCTGAAAATTTTATGGGCAAAAATTGTGAAGATGTATACAATGCCTGTGGCTCTTCTCCATGCCGTAATGGTGGCACATGCCAAACAACGATCCCATCTCACGAATTCAGCTGCAGTTGTCCTGAAGGTTTCTTAGGAAGTACATGTGAAGTAGATATAAATGATTGCGAGGGGGTAATATGCCCTACTGGAAAAATATGTGTTGATTTGCAGAATTCTTATGAATGTCGGTGAGTATTCTAAATGAAGCATTAATTTGTAATTGATGATAACTGAAGAAAAAAATAATTACATGCTAGTTTTTTATGCATGCTTATGGTTTACAGTTGTGATTGTAGCTTATTGTTTTATTGCTTTAGTCTTTGTATTTATGTGTAATTAATGCTAATGTTAATTCTTATTTAATATGAAAAACAACCTTTCTTTTTTACTATGATCTGTTTAAAATCAGTAGAGGTCAGTAGTCTCGTGATAGTCTCATCTATAAGAATGCAGCTCGATGAAAGTTCTGCTGCAAATAATAACTTGATGCTCATTAAATAGATCTATTGTCAAAAGCTTTCCTGTTGATGGGATGCTGAAATTTGGAAACAGGATTATCATCCTCACCATCAGTTTAAAATTATAAGCACTTTTATAAGATTTATTCATCTCAAAACAGCCCTTAAATGCCATCAAAACTATCATATTAAGTAAATTCAGCAGCTCAAAAATTGTTTTTTAAACCTTGATAAATAATTGGAAACATAGAATCATGTGCACAGGAACTTACTAAGGATTTCCAAAAGTTATGCAAAATAGTTATGTTAATAGTTATGCAAAAATATTAATATTGTTTTCAAATTAAAATTCAATTGCTTTTCTATTTATATTGGAGCATATTTTCAATTAATTGCTGATGAGTGTTATGTGAAAAAGAATTTTTATAAAAAGTTCTATAAATAACCAAATTGATTCATTTTACTGTAAAATTTTACATTGAACCATTTTTCAGAAATAAGTACCACCTATTCATATTACATACTTCTAAGCTTATTAATGTATTTCTTCCTACAGGTGCCCTGCTGGATTTTCTGGTGAAGATTGCTCCATCAACATTGATGAGTGTAGCAGTAATCCTTGTGTTAATGGAACTTGTGTAGATGGTATTGGGGCTTTTGCTTGCCATTGTCCCAAAGGTCTGACAGGGAAGCTCTGTGAATCAGATATTGATGAGTGCCAGGACTCTCCCTGTCAACATGGTATTTGCCAGAATATGTTTGGAACCTATCTTTGCTACTGTACTCCAGGGTATACTGGAACACACTGTGATATCGAATTTAATGAATGCCTCTCCAGTCCTTGTCAGAATGGTGCCACTTGTAATGATCTTGTTAACAACTACAGTTGCACCTGCGTCCCAGGGTTTGCTGACCGAAACTGTGAGATTGACATTAATGAATGCGACTCGAATCCCTGTCTGAATGGTGCTACTTGTAGTGATCAGATTAATCGATATGAATGTACCTGCATCCCAGGATTCTCTGGTATAAATTGTGAAGTCAATATTGATGAATGTGCTTCTCAACCTTGTCAGAATGGTGGAAAATGTGTAGATATGATTAATGAGTAAGTTCTTTTTTGCTCCTCAAATTTCAAATAACATCTTGTGCAGAAAAATACTTTATGATTAGGTTGCAAATTCTAAAAAAATCTGCATTAAATGCTGTTTTATGTGTGGCTTCCATCTGTTATTTTTTGTCTCTTTTTTATTTTCTTCAATTTTTAATTTTCACCTTTTAGAATGAATTTGTATGTTTTGTGCTTAAAGAGTAATATTTGTTTTCCTAATCTCAATTAACTATCTTTTTCTATTTTTTGTAGGTATTGATTTTAATATATAATTAAAATACTTTCAAGATTTAAATTGAATTGATCATTATCATTTTTACTTATTAGTAAATTTTACTCTAAAGTTTAGTCTTTGCCAAAGAAGCCACTTCTTCTTTTCAAAATTCAATTTATAAATTTTATAACATTTTTTAAAGGCCATAAAATGATATACAAATTTATAATATAAAACTTTATTATTTGATATATGTATTATTTCCTACCATACTAATTTTTTGTAAATAATTAAAAGCAAAATAATTTTTGATTTGCAGATTTGTCTGTAACTGTACAGATACTGGCTTTTCTGGTACCTTCTGTGAAACCAACATTAATGACTGTGATCCTAATCCTTGTCAGAATGGTGCATCCTGTGAAGATATGATCAAAGACTACCATTGCCAGTGCTATGATGGTTATAATGGAAAGAACTGTGAAAATGATATTGATGAATGTGCTACTTCCCCATGCTTAAATAGTGCTCTCTGCTTAGAGAATTCAAATAAAACTCTCTATGAAATGAATTATCTTGGTTTCTTCCCATCTTTCTCTTATGAAATGGCTAGTGGCTTTCGTTGCATTTGTGCATCAGGCTTCACTGGTGAAAACTGTGAAACAAATATAGATGATTGTGAACTCAATGATTGCAGAAATGGCATATGTATTGATGCTATAAATGATTATTATTGTGCTTGTCATCTTGGCTATGAAGGAATGCATTGTGAAAGAGATATAAATGAATGTGATACTTTTGAACCTTGTAAGAATGGAGCTACCTGTATTGATCAAATAGCTGACTATAAATGTGAATGTTTGCCAGACTTTGGTGGAAAGAACTGCCAGACTAAATTAATTGGATGTTTTAATGTTCAGTGCCTTAATGGAGCAACATGTATTCCATTGCTTGATGATAGAGAGGAACATATTCATAAATGCCTATGTCCTGAAGGTTTCCATGGAATGTCCTGTGAAATTGCCACAACTGTTTCATTTGATATTGGCGATTCTTTGGCTGTAACTCGATACAATGACTTGCTAGACACTTTTAATTTGGAGTTTCAATTTCGCACTACTCTTCCTAGTGGTATCATCAGCACTGGCCATGTCTCAAATAACATGTTGCAGTATATTCTCTATCTTTTAAATGGTGTGATTAAAGTCGACTTATATGCTGGTACTAATCATATTGCTCAACTCTTTTCTAAAAGTGGTCAGAATGATGCAGTGTGGAAGACAGTCAAGTTAGGATTTGAGCCTAATGAAGTATCTTTGAATGTATCTGGGTGGGCTCTGCAGAAGCGTCACAACTTCTCATCCTTAAATTTCACTGTTCAATTTGGCTCAATTAGTAACATGGCTGTAAACTTGGACCAGAACCTCAAAATACCTGATTTCATTGGCTGTATTCAAGATATATACATGAATGGTGATATTATAATTCCTAATGACAACTGCATCCTGCATGGCGCAAAGGAAGGTTGCTATCGGGAAGAGCAGTGTGAAGGCAATCCTTGTCATAATGGTTTCTGCAAGGATAATTGGCTGAGTTATGAATGTGTTTGCTCACGTCCCTTCTTTGGTACAACTTGTCAGTATAGTAAGTAGCTCTAATGTGTTAATTAATGCCATTTTTTTGGATGATTAGAGTTTATAGTTATTACATTTGTTCCGTAACTGTTTAATAGGCTATTAAAATTAATAGTACCATCTAATGTTCTTTTATATCCATTTAAAAGAATATTCCAAATAAGACCAAAAAATTAAGACATTTACAAAAAATTTAAGAATTACAAAAAATTTCATATATTTTAAACAATTTTGATGACAAAACTGAAGTAAAATATATAAATTTGCAATTTAGATCACTAGATGAATTCATGTTTATCACAGGAAAGTAAATCCCTCAATTATTATTCACAATCTCTGCTTTCTTCCTTGATTAAAAAATTATTTGACAAGAGTATCAATTTAAAAATTATTAACATGTTCTGAAAATAAAACAATCTTCTGACAAAAATTGTCATGTTCTGAATTTTCCTAAATAATTTGTTGAGTTATTGCACTTTTTACCTTAA
>JAOUZG010000012.1:0-10806 GCA_026289955.1 Argiope argentata
ATAGAGATTTCACATATATATTTATAATAGAAATGTATATTTGAAATACATAGTTTAAAAAAATGTTTTTATATTTATAATTTTTTATAAAAATAAAAATATTTCTTTTCTTTTTTTATTATTTTCTTTATATTATAAATATATATAATTTCCAAAAAAATATTTTTTATATTTATAAAAGAAACAGTTTTTTTTCCATCTGCCCCCCTTCTCCCGAAAAGAAAGAAAAATATGATTTGCGCAAAAGTAGTAAATATCGCATGCATTAACTTAGTAAAATAAAAAATAATATTAAACAGTAAAAAAAAGAACTATAGTTATCTAGATACATTAAATAAAAGCATTTATAAAAAGAATTAACAACATTTTTACTAAAGTTAAGTTTAAAAAGTCAACAATAAATAAATAATTATATCCAAAAATTTTCAAATTTGTCTTCCCTTGCGTAGTAAATGCTTGCCCAAATTCTACATACAAAGTTTAAGCAATAGTTACAATGACATTTATTTATAAATATTTTTGTCGCTAATTAATTGGGATGAAAACAAATTGATAAGGTTTTTTATAAATAAATATATAATGTTTTTTTTAATTAATAAAAGTATTATTAACAGTTCAAACGTGATTTTTTTAATATTTCAATAGACAAATACAGAAAATTCAAACCCGCTTTTGAAAACTCGCTTTTTTTTTTTAAATAAACTATTATATATAATTATGGCATGTAAATATGAGAGTTTCCCTAACTGTAATAAGTATAATAGTTTTTTTTTGGATTCGAAATGAAATATTGAAAGAAAGAATGAAGTATACAGCTCATATCACCAATCGGTCCTGTTATCGCGAATTCTTACAAGAAAGTGATGTCCTATTCTCAGGGGGGATTTCCTATTCCCCTAATTGGAGGGACCACCCGCATTCTAACAGCCAGCGGAAACCAGAAAATGAGCTCTAACAAGCCGATCTCCCACCTCGTTTATTACACTTACGGGGGGAAAGCAATGGCGACTTTCTACGGGGAAGCCGTGTTAAGAGATATTTGCGGATGGAGACTTTCTACGTTCCTGGCGGTTTTAAAGCGACTCGTTGGAGAGGATTTCTACGTTCCTGCCGGTTTTCAAGAGACACCCTGGAGCGACTTTCTACGTTCCAGCCGCTTGAAGGGTTAATATGTGATTTCAACATTTTTTACTTTCTCGTGTACGAAGAGAAAGAACAGTAATTGTCAAAAAAGTTCGATTTTGGCGTATTTCCATGTTTCCTCAAGTCCGAAAAACACATTGTTGGACTTATATATGTGTGTGTGTGTCTGCCTGTCGATGAGATAATTCAAAAACGCTTTGAGCATTATCTAATATACTTGAAAAGGAATTGAAGTTATGCTAATATTTCTTAATTCAGAGAATTTGCATTTCTATATTCATATTTATTTGAAAGCAAGGCTAATGACATGCTTTTAATCTACATCTTTTCTCCTCCTCCCCCCCCAACATTTACAGCCGGCCTTCTCCGAGAAGAAGCCAGGATGCGATAAACTATTTAGGATCCTAAATTTTTTGTAAAGTAAAAAAAATCAGACACGGACATAAATTAATATTTATTTAATTCGGGATTTTATTTTTCTATTAATTATTTCGGAAAAATTACTTTTTTAAAATTATAAATCTTTTTTTTGCATTTCCTTTTCGATATTAAATATAACAAGTGCATTTAAGCCTTCTATACACAATGCTTGAGCCAAGATAATTCTTTATTAGTTTTTAATTTGCTGAAAGGATTCTTGTCTCTCTCTCTCTAATGACAGAAATCATAAATTTTGAAAAAATTGAATTAATTTGAAATGTTCTTAAATATCTTCTATCTGTGTAATTTTTGTGGTATCATTTATATTGTTTAAAAAATAGCGTCTAAATTCCTCGATCGAGTTTTCTAACTTCAACTTGCTGTTTCGGAATTTTTCTTTTTCATTTAAAAAAAAAAAAAAAATCTGAAATATTTAAATTACACAACATTACTTTCGCTTCGTCTAAAAATATAGTAAACTTTTGACTTCTGTTTTAATTTTATTAACTAAAGTTAAATCCATTAAGAGCAATTGCTTTTCATTGAAATAATTTATTGATATTGGGAAGTTTGGATTGCACTGCAAACCATTGTATAAAACATAAAATAAATGGCACTTCTGGTGTTGAATCCCATAGACATTTAGCTTCGAGAGCGTTATTTGCACCAACAAACTTTTTTAGGATATTACAAATTTGTTCAAACTGTGTATGCACTGTTTATACCGAATCGAGATATATTATTGATAAATATGATTAAATGCATGTTATGAAAAAATATGAATTATTTGAAAAAATATCAGAAAGTGCATATTTCAATGTTCTAGTCTATTTAAAAAACTCAAAAACTGTTTATTAACATTTCTTTTTCTGGACACTTATAAAGAATATAAACACAATATGAAAAGATTGCCAAAGTAAATGATGAAGTCAATTTTATTCAACAGAAACATCCTAGATACTGAAGAACCTTTCTATAGCCCCAATAAAAACATACTATTCAGCAATATGCTTTTAAAGTAAAACATTTTCGAAATGTATTTTTAAAGTTACATTAATAAAAATCACACTGAATGAATATAAAATAAAACATACAATACAGTAAATTTAATAAACAAGAATAAGGTCATGATAGATACAAATATAAAAGTTAAATAGGATATAAAAAGGAATTCTAAGAAATACTTTGTTTTTATAGAATTGTACGATTCAAAATCAATATGTTAAAGAAATAGAAAAAACAGTGAGATATCCATGTAGCAAGGAAGTTGGAAATAAAAAATATATAATAAATATTTCTACAGAAATTGATTTTCAATGAAAATAACTATTTTTTTTAAACAGAAATCATCGAGGTGCACAATAGTATAGCATTATATTATGTTAACGATCAATTTCAATTTAAATAAAGAAACTAATGACATTTCATTCTAACCATAGAAACAGTTGCTTGACAGAAATGCACCTTGAATCTAATGCAAATCAGTATATTTAGAAAACTAGAAATAATAATTTCTGGAGCCATCAATTTTGGTCTTCATTTATTAGATGGGATTGCATAGCAATAAAAAATAATATTAATTACTAAAAGGTAAAGAAGGCTTTGAGGTTCATGCTAAAAAAGTAAAACCTCAAAATGCATTTTATTATAATTCCAAAAACTAAAAATCAAATACAAAAATTATTCAGTGTTAATTAATGGTCTTTAAAAGTTATACAACATGCAAGTAACATAAAATACTAAATTGATATTATATAAACATGTATAAAGGACCGCCCCTGTAAAATATTTGTACATTTTAATTCTTGACTGTAACCTTATATGAGATATCATGCTGTTATTAATTCTTTCAGTAATATTAAACTGAGTACAGTCCTTTAAAAATTTATTTTCGATTTATACCCTATTTTTTAAGTTCTTGTTCAATTTGAAGATTTTTGTCTACCCTCACAACTTCATTGGGTTCTAATACATCCATCAAGTAGCTTTTAGTAAAAAAATTCCTTGTCAGATATGCAACAACAGTATAATGGTGAAATGACACTGATAGCTCCCGAAGGCATTATGGCTACCATATCACTGTATATCTTATTGAGTATTTCAAAAAAAGTAGCATTAAAGTATGTAAAATTCAATTTATCAAATTAAGAGCTTTTAATACAATACATCAATTATAAATGCTAGTTAGACAAAAAAATGGATTTTCAGTAGTTGGTAAAAAATTCATTTATTTAATAAATATTTAAGAAATTTATTCACTTCCACCCAAGTTAGCATTACAGCGGTTGTTAATTTTAAGTTAAGAGAGATATTTTTTGCAACAGAAATTTGTTTACTTAAATCAATTAAATTCAGATAAGAATTTTTTTTTTGGAAAAATGTTATGTAACATTCAATTAAACATTTTAAAATCTTCTAAGTATATTCAAAATTATCAGAAAATTTCAGTACATACCAATAAAGAAAATTGAAATGCACTGTCGGTTTTGTTTAATTACACTCATTTGTTTTTGACAGCAAACCGCTTACTGATTTCTTTTCTTTCGAGAGAATCTTCTAAAAAAATTACTGGAACAGTTTTGTTTTTGTTTTCACTCTTTTGTATTTAGTAAATGGAAACACATTGAATGAATTCTTCAAAATAAACGGTGCATACCACCGACTTTGAAAACAATAACCTTATATTCCAAAACTGACAACCAAAGTCAGGATTGTTGAAAGGAAACTAAACTAAGCATTTTATATGACAATAACTCCTGTGTTTCACATTAAAGCCTGCAGCAGTACATCATGTATTTCATCTTTTAACATTAATAAGGAAGAAAATGACTCAAAATTATAACTACAAATGTAAACAAAAAATCCGCTTCATACTTGGTGGAGGGTGTAAATGGCAGACTCATCGAGAAAGAAGAGTTAAATGCCATGAGCAGAAGTTCATGACATGTGACTTTTACGTTACTTGAATTGACCCTATTAAATGGAATCATAAGCAACCAACGTTTTAAGCACATAAGAGAACGCCGTCTCATACCCCTGTATCTGTGATCATGCTGGTCACTCCATGTTTTGGTGGGCATGTTACGGGAATTATATTTAAGTATCAAAATATTTACTGTAGGAAAAAGCAAAAACAAAGCCATTTACAGAATTTACAAGTATGTAAGATATGATAATGGGATGAGCCATTTACAGAGATTTCCGACTTTGAAAAATAACTTGAAACAATTGTTTGATGAAATATAAAATGTGTTAAGATATATATATATTCTGTGTTCACTTATTTTTATGACACTCTAGATGAGAATGCAAACATTAAAATCAGATGGAAAATAATTTGGCTGGTGGGAACAAAGAGAAACTCTGTTTGATTGAAATATATGATAGGAAACTGCGGTACTTGTTTTTACCGTCAGTCTTTGTAAGTATGAAATTTGATGTTGAGAAATAGGGAGGCAAGAATTGATCTCTATTTTCGCCTATAAATTTAATTCTGTTGTAGATTTTTTTTTGCATTGAAAGGCGGTTGCTGGTGACTCTTTCAGGAATTCTTTTTCACGGCTTGGTGATGGTTTTTCATATGCCTAGAGATTGTGGGATGCATTCCGCAGATTAATGAAGTGCCGTGCCAGTCCCACTACTACTGCACAGATTATTCCGAGAAAAGTTAAACCTTTTAAGTTAGGCAGGAAAAGGTCCGTGTCCTGAGAAGAAAATAATATCTTCTCTGATCCAGTTAGCGGGATGAAGGGTGACTGAAGGTAGAAAATTAAAAACTTTTCTGCTTGCGCCACCATTGCTATAATATCCTTACCCTTCCTCTAGCATGCCTTTCCGGAAGAGAGCTTTTATATGGGGTTTAGAAAGCTTTGTTTGCATATAAGATTGCTCATTTCGTTATGTGTCCTTTGCCAGTTGGTCTACGTTTTCCTTGACTATATTTCCTGCATGTGCTTTAACCCATGAGATTTTTAATGTTGGATTTGCAAGCAAGATATCAAAGGTTTCTCTTGCTATTTGGTTTGTATTTGCATTACAGGGTGTCATGAATCTAGCTCTATTGTTGACATGTAATTTAAAAGTTTTGTTGTTTAAAAACTGATATGCATATTTTACTGTTTCATGAAGTGCAGCGAGTTCAGCTTGATAAACAATCAATTTGGCAGACCAATGGCAGGTCCAAGAATCATTTATCAGGACACAAAACGCATCTCCAACTCCATGTTCTATTTTTGAGCCATCTGTGAGGATATTGATATCGTTCATTTGAGATATATTTATTCCATCTTGCAATATGATTTGGTTGGGATTGAGATGCTGTGAAGGATGACTTGCTTTCCAATTGCTTTCTTCTCTAGCACTTCTGGTTGAATCTCTATTATGTTGCACGCAAGAGGGTTTCTTAAGCGTATATACTGATGTTAGTCTGGTATCAAACTGTAATTGAATGTGCAAGGGTTTAATTCCGAGAATGATTTGTAGAGCTGATGACGGAGTTATGAGATATGCACCAGAAATATAGAGAATAAATGGTCTCTGAATGGAAGAGAGTTTCATCTTCATTTTGTATGTCGGGTTTAGACACAACGTTGCGGAGCCATGGCCGAGCATTCTCTCAACCACTGTCTTATAGAGTGTTCAGAAACACAAATGAGACAGTGAACCACTGTCTCATTTGTGTTTCTGAGAGATTCCCCATGTGCTGCCAGCGATTATTTTGAGACTTTGAGGCATTTTAAGTGCCTTTTCTCCTGGCTTTTCTATATGTTTCAGCCAGTTTAATTGGTCATCAATATGGATTCCTAGATAGTTAAAAGATTTAGTTATCTTTATGATGTCTCCATTCCAATTGATTCTGGTGTCTCTGGCCATTCTGCTGAACTGTAGGCTATATTTTCCCTAGAGCATAGTTGATTATTTGAGCAACAGGTGTTAAATTTGTCTATTCCAAGTTGAGTTTCTCTTTCAAGCCTATTTTTTACGTCCATAACTAGTACAAAACTAGTTATGGACATAACTAGTACTTCCATTACTAGTACAAAATAGTCTGCAAAGGCTTGAATATGTACATTTTCTGACCTACTACATTTCTACTTGAGAATTTCGTTGGCAACGAGATTCCAAAGAGTCGAAAGACTTTATGATCCTTGAAGGCAGCCTTAATTCTGATCTTTCATAGCTCTGCCTTCTGGAGTCAATAGGGTCACTTTCCTTTTTGGGGTTGTGAACGAGTCTGCTGCCGTTTAAAGGACAGATACTGGAACAGGTGCATCCAAACTCTTAAGGACTTTTTTGTGTTGTGTTGTCAAAAGCTCCTTTTATATCAATAGAGAGCATTTCACTCTCTTCTTACAGCTTGAATTTTGTTTATTAGCTCATGTATGGCTGAATCTACTAATTTTCTAATCTACTGAATCTACTAAATCCATGTTGATGCTCGTTGAGGCTATTAGTGGTCTCAAGATGGTAAGTTAACCTATGAATCCTCAATTTCTCCAACCCTTACCAGATTGTTGGCAAGAGAGAAATGGGTCTATATGAAGTTTCTAGTCTCTGGTCTTATCCTTGTTCCTGGAATAAAACAATATTTCCTATTTTCAAGGAATCTGGGAAGAAACTTAATTCCAGGCACTTATTAAGGAAAATTTGAAAGATATTATGAAAACGGTTGCGGATAATTTTAATAAGGAGGTTGTCAGTTCAATCAATACCTGGAACTTTACCTGAAGGAAGATGGTCTATCACCATTGAAATTTCTTGGAGAGTCAAATGGCTGCATCGAAGCATTTAAGTGATAATTAGTTGAAATAGCAGCAGACGGGAAAATCTGGTCCAGGATGGTTTGCACTGCTTCTTTCAGACTTCATTTGTTGTAAATATTTATCAGGTATAGTATTTGTGATGGGAAAACTGATTTTCTGTAATGTTTGTAAATAGGATGTGTTTGTAAATAATAGGAAACTGTAATGTTTACCATATGAGTTGGAGGCTGTACTGCAGAAATTTCTCTAGCTCGTATTTTTTGCTTGTTTAATATGCTTTTTGTACTCTGTTTTTTCTTTCTTGAAGATCTGGTATCCTTAAGATCAATTTCTCGTGCTCTCTTTCTTAGTGCTCTAACTTTCTTTTTATGTACTTCTAAGTTCTCTGTCCACCAGTTTGGTTTCGTTGATAATAGCTGTGTTTTAATCTTAAAGGTTTTATTGCAGGCATTAATAATAGAGTTTGAAATACCATTGTGACGTTATTTAATTCTATGGAATTTCTGGCTGTTGCTATTTTATTTTCTAAATAATAAATTTTACCAAGTAATTTTAAAAATCTAGGATGATCCCCATAGCGTGTCTTGTATCTTTTGTAGAAATGGTTAGCTATAGTGGATGCTATTGTTGTTTGTATATATCTGTGGCCACTGAAGGAAATATCTTCCACAACCTCCAAGTTAATGGAAGTGTCTATAACTGATTGTTAATATAAGGTCAGATCTGTCCAGCCAACGCTGTTATTTCTTTGGAAAGGTGGCGGCGAACCTGATTTGTTAAAAATATATAACTTATTTGCTAAGATAAAATCCAAGACTTAATTGCCTCTGTTGTCATTGGACCTGTATGCCCAAAGGGTGTTGTGTCCATCGAGGTCAGCACCGATGATTATCTTTTCCTCCTGCGGACTGGTAATGATCTTGTATTTCTTGGAGAGTTGTCCGGACATCCTGTGCTGATGAGGAGTAGGCAGAAATTATTGTGATGGGATATGAGGATGTGTGAATTTTTAAGGATATCATGTTAATAAATCAGGTTTTAATTGGACTGACGGAATGAGAATTGCAGCCTTCTAGTTTATGGAGCTGAACATTTTCCATGATTTTGGAATTCGGGGATTTCGTCGTTATAATGATATTGTTCTTGCACTAGGATGATATCCGATTTAATCGTGCTTGCTGTCAAATGAAGTTGGTTGGTAGATGCTTTAGCTCTTGCTAAATGTATTTGGAATATTTTAGTGGGTATTGAGTAGAGGCTGTCGCAATGTTGAAGCGAAAAAAGGATTTTTCAAAATTATTACGGTTCACACTAATAATAGTCCCTTGATTTTTTATAGGCTGCTACCTCTTTTTGGAAGCAGGGACATTGATTGTCGATGGCTCTGTGCCACACATTGAAGTTAGTACTTTTCAATCTGTTGCTTTCGGAGTTGTTAATGTAGGTGGAAACCTCACTTCTGTAGATTTTGTTACTGTGTCTATAACCACAACACCCACAAAATGGCGTAGTGAACTTGCAATCTTTTGAAAGGGCTGTGTAATTGTACGCTTGACAAGTCTAACATCTCTTGATATGAAATAATTCCTTCATATGGTACAGGGACCAGCTTATAAATATCTTTTTAAGCTGTTTAAGCTCATGGAGAATCTCACCGGGAGTTTTCAGAACCCAATGGCTTGTTCCTTCTCTGTTACCCTTTATTTTGAATCGGATTTGCAGATCTTCTTGCTTGTTAGTGTAAGCTTTCAAAGCCATTTGGACATCATTATTTATAGTGTCGTTGGGCAGGTCATAAATAATTAAACTTGAGAATCTTTTCCCAGGAAAACTTACAGATATATTCTTTTTAAGAGAATCATTAGATTCAATTATCTTTTTTAGTTGGTCTAATTCCTGCTCCTTGTCGCACACTATAGCCAGCCAGTTATTTTGAAGTTTCCTCACTATCCTGATCTTGAAATTGGCCCCGCCCTCCTTCAATTATTCTCTTAAAATTGATTCAATGTTCAATGCCATTATCTTCTGTTGGAGAGAAAAGCATTTTTTTTAATTTTTTAATTTGGCCACCTCTGCATAGGAAGGTTTCTTTATGGCGTTTGTAGATAGCAGTTTATCTAGAGGTGATTTTTTCCTTATTGTTTTTATGTTCCTCATCCTTTTCCTTTATATGCGTTTTAGAAGTTGCTGTCTGGGTTGCGACTTCTATACCCTTTCCCTTCTTATTCATTGTTGAGATTCTATCCTGTAAAGGGTCTATGTTTTGGTTAGCTTCCATTTTAATAGATACTGGTAAATGGGAACGCATGCCATCTCATGGGCGGCTGTTGATTAAGCCTTGGAGCCTCTGACAAAGCTCTTTCATTGGAATACTTTTATCACTAGTTGGAATATCCTTTTTAATATTTGTTCTTGTTAGAGGTGTAGAAGTAGAGGATGTGGTTCTCTTAAGTTGTAATAAATAAACATCAGCATCAGGCTGTGGGTTTAACATTATAAAAGATAACTCATTTGTTATTACTTCCATTGTAATTGTTTGAAACTATATGGTTTTTTGAAGTAAAAAAAGTATAAAATAAAAAAAAGACAGCTGGGTAATTAAATGCTGCAAAATTTATACAGAAAGGCTTCTGGGGCAGATATTCTTCTTTTATCCGACCAATTGTATTATGTAACTAATAAGGTAATAATGTGCAGGGAAGAAATTTCATCTTACACATTGTTTATGAGCAAATATACACTGAAGGGACAAAAGTCATGGGATGACTGTTAATATCGTTTCGGTCCTCCGTTTGCCAGGCGAAGTGCAACAATTCGACGTGTCATGGAGTCCACAAGTCGTTGGAAGTCTTCTGCAGGAATATTGAGCCATGCTGTCTGTATAGACGTCCATAATTGTGAAAGTGTGGATGGTGCTGGAGTTTGGGCACAAACGGACCTTTCGATGATGTCCCATAAATGCTCGATGGGATTCATATCGGGTTATCTAGGTGGCCAGATCATACGCTGGAATTGTCCGGAATGTTCTTCAAACCAATCGCGAGCAGTTCTGGCCCGATGACATGGCGCATTGTCATCCATAAAAATCCCATCATTGTGTGGCTACGTGAAGTCCGTGAATGGCTGCAAGTGATTTGCAAGCAGCTGAACATAATCATTTCCAGTCAATGATCCGTTCAGTTGCACCAGAGGACCGAGTACATGTCATGTAAAAACAGCCCACACCATTATTCAGCCACCACCAGCTTGAACAGTGCCTTGCTGACAGTTTGGGTCCATGGCTTCGTGGGGTCTGCGCCACACTCGAACTCTACCATCAGCTTGTAACAACTGAAATCGTGACTAATCTGGCCACGCCATGGTTTTCCACTGGTCTAGGGACCAATCGATATGCTCACGAACCCAGGAGAGTCGCTGCAGGCGATGTCGTGCTGTCAGTAAAGGCACTCGAGTCGGTCTTCTGCTGTCATAGCCCAAGGAA
>JAOUZG010000024.1:119-17551 GCA_026289955.1 Argiope argentata
AATTATTTATAGTGAAGAAAGAACTTATTTATAGAGAAGAAATAAATAATTTATAGTGAAGAAAGAACTTATTTATAGAGAAGAAATAAGTTATTTATAGTGAAGAAAGAAATTATTCATATTGAAGCGAGGAATTATTTATAGTGAAGAAAGAAATGATTTATAAGGAAGCAACATGATTGTTCGTTAGAAAGAAAGAGTTTTTTTAACCAAAATTTAGCACCAACCGTTACTATCTTACCTTACTAGTAGCATTTAAGAACTATATCACAACACTCTGGATACTGTCCATCTTTCGGCTTCGCCTCACAGCTCCGGTTACTTTCAACAAACACTTTACCACAACTGGAAAATGAAAATGAAAAAGTCAATGTGTTGTTGTTGTTATTAATGGCAGTGGTCATGACAAGCCCATTGATGCATCAGTGGATTTAAGCCGAAATAAGCATCGCTTGTTTGAAGTAGCACCAACTAAGGCGAAGAGTACATTAGCTACACACTCATCACATTCGCTTGTGCAGCCCCTTTTTACAGGGGAGCACATTCACAGATAGAACACAGAAGAACAACCAAGCCCTAACCGGAAATTGAACCCAGATCACGAGAAAGATGCGCTTCCTCTGTGCCAGGCTCATTGAATGTAAATTAAGCAACTTATATTTACTTTTCAGTTATAAAGGGTATTGCAAATTTTATCCAGGAACAGTCAATAGAAATCGGCGAATGGAAATTCGCGGTTCATTCTCATTCAATTCATTGATTGTTCAAGATACATAATAAATTTAGAAAATCCATGCGAAGAATAACTATATATTTTTAAAAAAATCCAAGGGCATATTTTAATGTGTATGTATGTTAACTCAAGAAGTAATGTGATCGTTACATTGTTTATAAGAAATAATTACAACTGGATAAAATCATACATATTCTTCTTGCTAGAATCTTCTCACAAAGTCTTCCTCGTTCCAACTCTCGTGAAATATTTCTAAACTTTTTTTACAATCATTTTTTTTAAAATTTATCTTATCATGCTACGTTGAAAGTTAAATTCGGTGGATTTTTTTTGTTTTCTTTTTCTTTTGAATTCTTATGTATCATTTCATACAATCTCGGCTTCGGAACCAGATGGTTTCAGACTCAAGACCCGATTCCATAAAAGAACCGTCGTGTAAGCGGGTCTGGTGTAAGCTAAATACGTCGGGGCCAAGCGTCCTCCCGCTAGTGTGATATGGAAGTTTGTAGAGGGGATTACCAGCTCAGATGCCGCCCTCAGCACCTGATCATGATTTAAAATTATGAGGCCATTCCTAAAATAGCACTGGTATTGCTTTAAAACGAGAAGTTAATATAACTAAACTAGACTGACATTTAACTACGGTCACTGTTAAGAGTTTTAATAAAATTTCAGTATGTGTTGTCATCTCACTAAACTGCAGTGACATAAACTCATTCAAATAATTCAACAAACAGATGAATGTTTTTCCATTAATATTAGATCCTGATTTTGCGATTCGAATGTCAAGTTGAGACGCAGTGCAAAGTTTTAAAGCAAAGGCTTCCATTCTAGGAATTTCTAGAAAAAGTTTTTAATGAATCATTTCTTTTTCGATTCCTTTGTTGGCATGAGGTAATAAACAAATATCAGAAGTCAAAATACGTACTTTGTGCACATTTTTATTCAGGTAATGAAGAGTTAAAATCTATTATAAAACTAAAATTGTAATCCCCAGGTAGCACATCCTGTAGCATAATGTTGTACAACATTGTGCGATATTATATGATATTAAACAATATTGCGAATATTGATCAATATTGTACAATATTTATGTGCGAGTAGGGTCATAAATTTGCATACCAAATTTCATTTATTTCACTTAAGAAAACTAAGATTATCAACCTCCTTAAAGTTTTTAATTCAACTTTTCAAGCAGATTTCAATTTTTGATATTGAAATTATACTGCAAATTTTATATGATTTTTCAGTTTTGTAATTATTGTCTCCTAGTTATAATGTCAATTTTCACGCGTACAGACAGATGAATTTATCGTGGGCTGATTTGTTTTTTTAAAATTTATAGAAATCTACAAAATTAGTTCATGTTTTTGTAACTCGAAATAAACTATGTCTTTTTAGCATTCCTTTAAGATTCATGATTTTAATATTCATATCCTATCCTTTTATTTTAATTTCTTCGTTTCTTCTGTTTATTGTGCTCTCATTTTTTAAATAAAAATATTGGTAAAAACAAAAATATCAAAATTTTATTATAATTATACTAGATACCTCCCCTTCCAAAGCAGTTTATTCATTGTAGATCTGCTACAACATTAATTTGCTTTGTCTTGAAATTTAAATGATTCATCAGAAGTTGTGTTATCGTAATTCACGCTTCGTCTTAAGTCATTTAAATTCTCAATAAGTAAGAATGAAAAAATACATCATTAACTAATTAATAATAACCAGATGAATTACCCAAATTTAATGAGCTTGTTAGTTTTGCACATGATTTTCAGACAGTTTTCATCGTCGTATTTGCTTTCATTCAGAGGAATTTTACCAAATCTTTCGCTTTCACAGAAACCTGAAAAATAAAATCACATCACAAATGTATCAAAATATCAATCCTTGAAAATGAACAAGGTCAAGAACTTTTTTCATTATTTACCATATACATGACATACTATTTACGTTTTCTTTTAAAAGATTCTTTAATCATGTGATTGTATTACGAATCGCATTGTAAAATAGAAATGATACGTTTGGTATTACATATTTCAGAATGGTAGCATATACAAAGAATAAGCATTGAAGTCCAGTTGTACATGATATTCAAGCCATACTCCTATGACACTCTTCGATTTAGTTAGGATATGTTAAACTCCTTGAAGCCATAATGGCAACAAGGTTGCTTATTCCCTAGCTAAGAAACTCCTTTCTATAGTATCCCTGCTCAATGTTCAGCTACAAGAATCCATCTTAAAAGTATATTAAATATATTGAACCTAAAGCGATGGCAAGAAGTTTGGGACAATGGTTCAACTGTTAGAAATTTACGAATGTGTTTGATTTTTTTGCTAAAACTGCAATTCAAATTGCAAATTGCCATTACTTATTACTCCTGCCAAATAAACTCGTTATAGCACAAAATGCTTTACTTTTTCCGTGTTGAGTGGGCACGTAATGATAATGATTATATGGTGTCCTCTTTAAAAAGGAAAGAGGGGGTTGCAGTAGCTTCTGAGGATATGAACCCTTGAGAACAATAGGGAAGAACTCTGACTTCTAGCTCCTACGAGAATGACACACACACATTCATTTGCAGAGCTCCTTTTTACAGGGGGACACATTCACACAGCTCGTACCCAGAACAACAACCATGCCATAACCGGGAGCCGAGCCCGTGACGCCTAGAACACGAAGGAGACATTCTTCCTTGCTCCCTGTTAACGCCGGTGTTAACATGTTATAAAATACAGATATTCAAATTTTAATAACTGATTGAGTTTTGGTAGCGAAAGTGGTGTTTTATTTATTTATATAGTTTTATATTTTTGTTTTATAGAACAAAACTTATAGTACTGAAGGTCTGTATAAACATATATAAAAATAATAATTCATTAGAAGAGTTGACTCAAAATACATAAAATCTAATTTTTTTTTTACTCCATCCAAATAATTTTTTCTATTACATTAGCTCATTAATAAAGATTTAGAATGTGGGATAGTGGATATATTGTAGATAAGATTGGGAATCCTGTACACATATAAATCACATTTGCCTTAAATAATATAGAATAATTTAATTAATGTTATATAGAATGTACAGAAAACGTAATTTTTGCATTTTTTTTTGAAAATATCATTTTCAATATTTATCACATTTCTTATAGATATGTACCAAAAATTATTCGTTTTCTAGATTCGATTTGTTTTGGGAGTAGGCTTAAATCTTTGATTTGAACTTTTGTCAACTCTTGACAACACGTTGATGAAAATTTTGACATTTCTCATCGCCGATTTAAGCGTTGTGTAGGTTAACTCTTTTTGTGTTATATCAAATATAATGAAGGAAAATATGCTCACATGATTCTTAGTAAATTTATTTTTTTTAAATTAATTCACCACCAAAAATGCAATTATCAAAAAGATATTTTTCTGGATTTTAAACTGATGTGAAAACTACTTTTGGGTTATAAATTCGTCGGAAGTAATACTAAAAGTATCCTAAAAGTTCACTTGGATTTTTAATCAATAAAAATTCTAAATTCCAAAAACATGGCTTCCTACCAGCCCGTGGTTTGCTATGTACTGTCTGGCCTAAATAGGTCAGCACGTATATTGGCATACATACTTATGTACATTCATCCTTAATTTAAGCAGAAACTACGACACTTTGCTGTCATGATAATATTGCGGAATAGAACAAAAGATTGGAAGGCTCAAATTTGAGAAATATTTAATGACACATTTTAATATACTTACCACCTGCAGTATCCATCGGCTCGATCCCAACTGATGCATTAGCATTTGAGAAAAAAAGAACCATAGTTCCTCCCAACACAAGAAGTAGCATCCACATCTGATTCATGATGAAGGTATAGAAGTCCTCTTTAATTTCATGCTTTATATAGCCATTATGTGACCTTCGAAATGTTTAAACATCATTAACATCATGTTACGTAAATAAAGTCGTAAGAAATATGAACAAATATTAGTTTCTGAAATTTTAGTAATCGAAATTTCCCATTTATTGTTAAATCTAATTAGTCCGGCATCGAAGTGTAAACCTTCAGACCTTCATCAAATTCACAATCACAAAGGATTGTGTTTCAGATTTCGACACTTAAGAAGGAACCGAACGTTTTTTAATGAATAATAAACTAATTTGTACATTTCTTTTGGATTTTCCCATACATTCTAAGAAATTTTAGATTTTTTCTGCAAATTATTTTTTATATATATTTACAAAAGTAATTAGAAAAAAATGTGCAAATGAAGCAGATACTAGAAGAACTATTACAAACAAATCAAACACCTTTAATTATCCTTGCAGTTTGAATATTTTTATTCTTTTATATTTGAAACATCGGAAGGCCGAAAACTGAATCCAAAGTATATCATATATGAAAAATACTAATACGCACTGCATTTATGCTTTGCTCTCGATACTTTCCAGCTCGAGATATTATCTTGATACTTATCAATACGATATATTATGGAATATCTATAATTTACTAACAGGAGCAATCTTCCTAAAACATTCTCACAGATCCTTGGACAAGACTTTCGACCTTCGGTAATCAGATTATTCTTCGAGATTGCTAGTTGTTAAAATCTTCAATTATTTCGAGAAAAAAAATATTTTTAATTTCAAATTTTGATAATTATAAATTGATATTATTTCTAACTCTTCACATACTTCTGTTTATTGCGCTTTGTATTTCTCTAATTTTTTATCTACCTCTTTAAAAAGCAGATCATGTCCTAGGAAAAGGATGTAGTCTTTAAAAATAGAAGCACTTCAGGATTTTCTCTTCATTGTTAAATATCAAATAATTTATTAAAAGCAGGCTTTATACTAAAATTTATGCAAAAGTGGAAATTAAGTCGAATTTTCATATCTTAATCATGATAATAGAAAAAAATCCAAGAAGAAATATTAATAGCAATGCTCTTAAGGTTTTAAGTATCAATTCAGTTATGAAATATATTGTTTCAAAATATGTTTGAAATATATAAAAATAATTAAAAACGAGTAATAAAAATTATAAGTCAAAAGTTTCCCCTGATTGATAAGACAATAAATGGAATTATAAAATGCTGTAAATATTTTTTTACAATTAATCTTGACGATTATTCAGAAAAAAGGACCATAACTTTATTTAATTTTTTATTATTCAATAATTTGATTGAATTTTCAAGGAAATCGGTCTTAAATGCATATTTCCAGCATCTAAAGTTTTTTCTACCAGATTTGGTTTTTCTAACTGCCTACCTTGTAGAGGCCGACACATAAACGGACTCAAACGCACGCAATTTTACATATATTGTTAGTAAATATAAATATTAAAACCCTTCTTGCAAAGTATTTTACGGGATGGCAAAACCATGGTAACGTAAGTTTTCTTGTTTTTACCTTCCATGTCCAACACATGAGCGTTTTATATTTCGTAATTTAAGATAAAGAAGCGAGTACGCATTTTAAAGGCTTTTTTTCTTATTGCTTGAAACCAAGCAGAAGTTAAGCAGAGACCAATAATTTTAATAACGATCGCATACTAAATTTCGTTAAGTCACTGCTCTTTTGAGTTATTGTGTTCATATATATTGGAAATATTGACAGAATCTTTAAAACACTATGTTCAAAATTTGATACAGATCGATATTTTATATTTCTATCAAAATTTAAAGAATTAAATTATTTATCATACAGATTTAGGATCTTTATTTTGGATTTGAAATCTGTATACTAAATATATCCATATAACCTTTTTAGGGTTTGGGGTTATCGTGCTCATTTGTAATGGGAAAGTCAAAGAGACAAACTTCCTCTAAATGAACTTTTTAAAACCAATATCACATAATAAATTTTATTAATTTAAACTAATCTATTTTAGAGTTATAGGGTTCACATATATTGAAAAATCTTGACCGACAGAAGGCCAACTCTTGAAAAGACTGTGTTCGAAATTTGATACAGTTCTATATTTCCGATGTTAAATTTATCTATTAAATATATACGTCTTATTTTTTAAGTATTGTAGACATCATGTCCATTTGTAATTGGAAACCGATTAGTCAGACTTCCCTTCAATAAATTTGTATCAAACTTCGAAAAATCTACAAATTTGGTATAGAGAACTCATATTAATTTTATCCATTTAACTCAGAGCATTTGTGGCTATCAGGCCAAAAGACAGACATAAATCGAATGATGGATTGTTTGGTTTCGAGGAAATTATAAGACATTGAAATTCACCAAAATCTTTAATTTGATAAATAATTAATTTTAATCATCAAAAATTCTTATAATTTTTTGAGGATTGCAATATTTTCTATTTATATGCAAAAAAGAAAAATAGCAGTAAATTATTAAAAGCGTCAACTGATATATCTTTAAAAACGTATCTATTCCGAATATTCATTACTATGCTTTTAAAGAAATATTTCAGAAAATTGTATACTAAAGGCCGAATATTTTATATTTATTCATGAGCTTTAATTTCTTTATAAAAGTATAAAGAATCGCCACTAAGAATAAAAATAATTGTGCATTTGTCAGTGCAGGGCTTGGTGTTCAAGCCACTGATTTAGATGAGCAAACTTGGCATAAATATATATATATAATTATGGTGTGGAAATTTCGGATTGATTTTTGTAAAGCTTTTAACAAAAATTGTAACTAGATAAAACTTGTACGGAATTTCGGATTCTCTCTCTCTCTCACTCTCTCTCTCTCTCTCTCTCTCTCTCTCTCTCTCTCTGTGTGTGTGTGTGTGTGTGTTGAGATTTGGCACTCAACAGGCCAGACCCAACTTGGTCTACAGCGATCAAATGTGAAACATCGATACCTTGGAAGATAGGAATGTGCATCTCGAAGCTATTCCTTTAACATTTTAATTGCAATTTAAATTAATTGGAAATTTAGCCACCTTTTAGTTTTTTCCGGGTTAATTTCTTAAAAGTATTGTTTCAATAAAATAAATTTTTCACCGTTTCAAAATGAAAAAATATATATTGTTAAATTATTCTGTTCAAAATGTTGTTATCAATGATGCAAATTTCAAAATCAAGTTAATTTTTCTGAGTTTCAAAAACAATTTTAAATTATGTTTTGTTTAATTTCGAACATTGTATTATAACATTGTAAAAATTATTAACCCCTTAACCGGTTTGCCCGTTCGCCGTACGTGCATCGATTTATTGAATTTTGATAGTTGTAAACAAAAAAATAAATCATTCATAACAATTAAAATTCAATAATAAAATGACTTCGAATACGTAGATAAGCCAAGTATTCCATGCATTTCCATTTGAATCAATATAAGAAAATATTCCTAAAATAGAAGGTGTTATCTTATTAGATAGTAAGGAAAATAAACCATTTAAGGGGTTAACATTGTAAAATTGTATTATTGTATCGCCTTGAAATTCTCAATAATCTTTACCGAATGATTTTCTTTCATCGTTGAAAGTTAAAGAAAAACGATTCTGTGTGCATCTGTGTAGCTTTCAGAACAAAATAAAAAAAGTGAATTTACATTGAAATAAAGGGGAAGTCACTTTGAAATAAAAGTGAAACTAACAACACAGCGAATTTAGAAGATATATAAACAGGATATTTATGTTTTCAATATTACTATGATGTTAGGTACTGTCTTCGTTAAAAAGTAGCACGTATTCAATCAGCAGGACTTAACAAAGACAATTATAAAAACATGGCATTAGTGTCAGCCAATTTGGTGGATTCATGAACGTTGAGTAATAAGAAACGAATAATCTGGGGTCAAGTATTACCATTATTCCTGAAGAGCTAATTGATAGCCTGAGGCGTTAAGCGAAAAACGATAATTTTTTAGTATATATTAGAACCCTTTAATAAACCTAGTGGTATATTTATCTGATTTTTCTCTCTATGTATCTATAGACCGTAAACTCACTAATGAATTGTAATAATGTTATTATTGGTGGTATATAATGGTGTAATAAATGGTGTTGTATTTAAGAACAGATTAATTAGAAAATAACTTTACTTAAGCTTATTGAAATATTCGGAGGCTTAAATAATAGAATTTTGCTTAATTTATCTAACTAAAAAGGTGATCAACTATTTTAGAGATACATTTAAAAAATAATTTATTATTGCAATTGTATTTTAGGAGTTTGACTGTGCAAAGTATTATATTCCTGTTCCCTATTTAACTATAATTTTTAAAATTTAATTATTTTGAGTGCCACATTTAGCAAATGAAATTTCTTGTCTTGCTCCTAAATAAATTTTGATTTTTAATTTTACAGTATGATCATTCGAATGAGGTATCATTATGTGATTTTAATATTAATCGCAGGAAATTATACACACACAATTCCTTTCAATAAATCAGAGGGCAAAGATTCATCACAATAAAAAAATTAGATCCATGAGTTTAATTTTTAACTTAATATTTCCTTTAATTGTAAAACAACTTCACAGAGAAATATATGTTTAAATTGTAAAATTATTATTTATTAATTTGGTAGTTTATAAAATGAACTATGAAGTATTGAATATTTTTTGTATAAGGTAGTTCATGAAATAAACTGCCACGTTTAAACCAGTCAATGTTAAAGCATCATATAATATATCGCATTAACGTTAAAATAATTTTTATACAAATTTGAAATTTGGATAAAATTGCTTGGTATGGAAAATATCTCTTAAAAATTATGAAACCTCTTCGGAAAACAGATTTTAAAAAATGGCACGTAATATATCATTTTTTTCATTTTTTACATTTTACACTCGATAAGCACTTTAATTGATTTTGAACTTCTATTAATACCTTTAGAACTTTTCTGTTGTATTGATAGCTTGATATTTTTTTATCTATATTTTAACTAAAGTATTTAACATTTTTAAACTTTCTATTCCCTTTTTTAAGAAAATAATGAAATGTTCTTATGTAAGTAAAACAGGCTGAGACATAAAATACTGAGCTTTCTTCCAGAATTTTTTATTTGTTTGACAATAACTATTTCAGCTTCCAAAACATGCTTTCTAACATTATGAGACATCAATCGTTTATTCTTTTCAGATGATTATGCACTTTCTTCTGACAGATAATTTAATGCTGATGTAACTGTTTTGAGGAATACCAAGCAATCTGGGTTTCAATTTACGAAAACAATTCGTCTCACTAAAAATGTCGCAAACAAATTCGAACATTTACAATGTTAAAAGTTTCTGTTCTGCACATTTGCAAATTTTCCTAACATCAGGATCTTTAGGAATTGAATGATGTGTTGTTATTCGAATTTCTTGAATGTATCGGACACCCGACATCAAGTGAAATCAAGCATTGCATTAGCTTAAATGTTTGAATTGAAATTTTAAAATACTTCAAAATTTCAGTTTTCCGACTTTTAATTGCGAATGAGAGGAGAAAAAGTAAGAGGAACCGCGTCTTCAGACTAGATATTAAGTTCAAATTTACTTCTTTAATTATTTCTTTTTCTTTCATAACAAATATCTATTTTGCAATAGAACTACAAGCAGATTTTTAAAAATCAAATCGATTATTTAGAATTGTTCTAAAGTATACAAAAGGATAAGAATCAATAATATTTTTCGCTAGCATTAAAAGTAATAATGAGAAAATTAGAGCAATTGTAAAATTAAAAGTATCTTTTTTTGTAGCATTTGTAAATTTTCCTAACATCAGGATCTTTGGAAATTTGACGCAGTTTTGGTGTCTTTTTAAATTTCAGAAATATATCGAACACCGATAGCAGTACAATTAAGCAGTTGCATTAGCTTAAATGTTTGAATTAAAATTTTAAAATAATTATATTTTTAAGTTTTTTGAATTATAAGGGAAAAGGGGAGAAATGGGGGAAACAGGAACTCGTCTTGATACTAGATATTAAGTTCAAATTATTTTTGTAACCATTTGTTTTTCATCAAAAATTTCTATTTAAACAGCAGAATGGCAAACAGATTCAAAAGTAGCGAATCAATAATTTGGAATTGTTACATAAACAAAACGAGAAGAATCAAGAATCATCTTCATTAGAATGAAAAGTAATGACTGGGAAAATACAATATAATAAAAAGCAGTTTCGTAATGTAAAAGGAAGTGGAAATAATAACGGATCATTAAGTGGGTTTTATCGCTTCTTGCGGATGAAATAATTTTTTTTCAGTGATTCAAAATCAAGCGAAACAGAAAATGATTACGGAATCTACCTTAGCATAATGCGAGGAAAAGCTTCTGCGTAGAATCCTTCCTGATCTGAGTAACTGGATTTTCCATTTCCATTTTCTTCATGTATGAGCCAATGTGTCTTTTGAGTTGTGTATCGTTTAGGATCTCTTAACATTGAATTGTAATGGTATAAAATATAATTAAAAAGCTTCTATCTTTATTATTCATTTTAAGGCGACCAGAGATCTTTAAAATGACTTTTTGCCATTTTACCTTAGGAATTTGAAATTTTACAGACATTAAGAGTAACACTATAGGAGATGAGAAATAAAATGTTAAAGCATCATATTAATTTGTTTATGAGTTAGGAATTTATTATATTATAATATTAGCTATAAATAACTTTAATGAAAAATGTTCCAGGCGCTCCAAATTTGTTCGAAAGCGATCCAATTTTTATTATTACTTACTCTAACCCTTTTGAAACAAAAGTTGGGAATAATTTTGAAGTTTGATTACAAAATATTAAAATTAACCAATGTAATAACTCCAAACTACTTAAACTTTTTTTAAAAAAATCAGTAGTTTTGAGTTGTTAAACTGGTTAATTTTGATATTTCGTACTCAAACTTAAGATTAATTCCAATTTTTGTTCCAAAAGGGTTAGAGTAAGTAATAATAAAAATTGGAGAGAACATTTTTCATTAAAGTTATTTATCGCTAAAATTATCTTATATTACTCCCCTTAATTCATAAATAAATTGATATAATGCTTTAACATTTTATTTGCCATCTCCTGTAGTATTACTCTTAATGACTGTAAAATTTCAAATTTATAAGGTAAAAATTGCAAAAAGTCATTTTAAAATTCCCTGGTCGCCTTAAGGAAATATTTATCCAGTTTAATACTTTTGTGGAAGATGGCAAAAGAAAAGTGTTCAAAAGTAAAGCTCCAAGTCTTTACAAAATGTATATAAATATTTAAATGTATATACATTACATATGTATATACCCAAAATATATGTGCATATGTATGCAATTTATATTTGAAAGAGTTGGTACTACAAAAAACATACACTGGTTTTATGTTTTGACATAACTCATGTCTTTGGAAATTTTTGCTTGCACCAATGAATACTCATGCAAATAGTGCACAATCATTTTTGTTCACAATGAAAATGAAGAAAATTAAATATTTACAATTAACACATTTTTGTGGCAACATATCCATAAATAAAATGCTTATTTTTTTAAAAAAATTTATTCTAATATGTAGCATTTAAGATTAGCTGAGTAGCCAATATCAAAACAAAATAAAATAGTAAATATATTTGATGAATTTTTACTGTTATGAGTTTTAATTTTGATCATTTCAATATATTTAATAAATAAATAACGTGTATTATTTGAAAAGACAAATAAAATAATTTGAATTCTATTTCTTGATTTTAATGAGGAATAAAAAAACTACTAAATAATTTACTACATTTACCAATCGTATATGAAATCGTTTTAAAATCGGAAGATTTAAAGGTAATTATTTAGGACAATTTTCCATATTAGATAAGCCTATTCCTTTGATTTTTTAATTTATTTAAAGATTAATTTTAAAATAAAGACACTTTTTTATTAAAAAATATATTAAACACCTGAATTCATTTATAAATTTAGTGTTAAAATTACACACATATGCATAGAAAGAGAAAGAGAGAGATTTAATTTATTCATGCATATTTAGTCTATTAATGACTTGATCTATTAATTAATGGTTTTATTCTATTAATTGACCCTTTGAACATGTCGGTTAAATTTATTTATATGAGAAATTTTGATTCTATCCCTGTATCAGTTTTCTTTTCAAGATATATTCTCAAAAATACTAAAATTAAAATTCAAAAGAGATTTCTCTTGAATGTTAATGTGTGATTTAAATCATTATAATGTTGTGTGTGTGCGTCACTGCTTATTTGCAATCTTAATCGCATCGCTGGAAAGAAAAATGTACATATATTCTTAATGAAAGTTTAATTGTTGTGAAGCTTATAACCTCGACCTTGACTTATTTCCATTTAGTGATTTGAAGCCAAAAATAAAGGTTCTGGAGAATGCAAGAATTGCCATATCTCTATTATATATCGAGATCTGGAAGATTTTCTGGAAAATTTCATCTTATATCATAGCTTGTCGAAAGATTAAATATTCCAGATCACTCACTCGAGCATCAATTGCTCTCTATACGGAAAAATGTTTGCATTTCAAACCAAGCACTACTGCACTGTTGCTGTTAATTAAATAGCTATTTTTTGCCTGTGTCTTCTTTATTTCTAAGAGAGCCTTTCCTTGCTTATACCTTAGACATATTTTTAGTATTTGCATTTCGCGTCTTATACGGAAGTGAAGTGCCGTTTTCCATTCTCTAACAGGAAATTTTTTTACCTTACCGTAAACCCACTAAATAATTTCTGTAACAAGAAAATTGACTGCATTGACCCGCTAAACTATATTTATTTTATTGTATCGGACAAAACTTATAAAAGTAAATAAAAGTTAAAATAAGTGAAATAAAAGTTTTTAATAAAAGTTAAGTAAAAGTTTAATAAAATATATTGCATCGATAATTTATATATATTTTATAGAATTTCCGAATAGAATTTTTATAGTACCCAAATATTTTCAATAAGACCTTTAATTGTTTAAGACACATTTGACTTTTTAAACTTTTGGTAAGTTTTATAGTATTTTCAGAGGTTAAAGTAAAAATGTAAATTTCATGGACATCTTAATGATTATTTAAAATATCCTTTCTATTGGTATTTCTATAATGCCCATTTTCTTACAGGAAGTAAAATAGTGCAAATGTTTTACATTATGATATCGGTGAACACATTACATGCCATATAAATTCATGGTCAAAATTTCAACTGTTTTTAAAAAATTAAATATGAACTGTTATAAAATCTACGTTTAAAATGAATAGCATTTATAGAAAGTGAAAACCATGAAACGTAGCATCTACTTTTTTAAAGCAATTTTTTAGAAATGTAGCTGTAGTTCATTTCATATTTATGACCATACATTTTATCAATTTTTATATGTTTTTACTTTTTCTCTGAGTGATAGCCTTATGAATGAAAATACTGTTTTACATTCAGTTCTTTTATTTACTTCATTCTGCATGTAATAAATCACGTCCTTTAAATCTTAAGGGTTTCCGCCCAATAAAAATAGCAAATACAGATAAGTGTAAAAAAGTGAAAGCTAACTCAAATCTAAAACCATTGCTTCTTTTTTTGTTGTGGTTGTTGCTGCAACTCATAAAACATTGAATAATATCCAGTGGGCAAAATTTGAAACAAAGAGTGATAAAAACACACTTGCATTGCAATAAAATTTGCTCTGTTTATTTTTATAAAAACTAACTTTAGTACTTTTATTTAATTCATTACACACGCATTTGTAAGTTGTTGTTTTTTATTGAAATATGAATAACTCCTTTTTTAAAGTTGATTTTTTAAAATTTACATATCGTTATTTTGAAACATCTTTACAAACAATAAACATAAAAAGGTTTTGAGTCACTCTTTAATTGTTGCACGAAAAAAAATCTGCAATTTATTTTTCATTTTTTAATTTCACATGATGCGGTTAAATGATCAAATCTAATTTGCTGTGCTCAATTTCTTCAATTTTTCCTTTCCTTCATTTCATTTCAAAATAATTAAGTCTTTCATTTTAAGAAAACAATTTAAAAATCAGTCAAATATTATTTTATTATTTATAATTATTTTCAACTTAATACTATGAATAACTGTTAAAATAATTTATTTTCTAAAATTAAAAAAACTGTATTACTAAAAGTTATTATTACTATGAAATCCTAATTTAAACTCTTTAACAAATGTATAGTTAATTCAGCGAGCGTTCTGATTTAGGGATGGCTCGTCTTCTCCGTGTTCTGTGCTTCCTGTGTTCGAGTCCTTGTTCGGGTATGGTAGTTAATTAACCTGTGTGTTAACACAGGTTAATTAACCTGTGTTCGGGTATGGTAGTTAATTAACCTATGTGAGGTGTGTGAAAGATCAAGTTCTGTGACGGGGCTGTGCAAAAGAGTCTGTGAGTGTCATTTTCATATGAACTTATGGGTCTTTACCCTCTGAAGCTACTGCCCAAACTCAGTTTAAAATTTCTGACTTCATCAGAGGGTTTGTCAATGGCAAGAGTCATAAGTAACAACAATAACAGTTAACATAAATCTAGAAACATTACAACGACGCATCGCCATCAGGAATACATAAATGTATATAATTTAAAATTATTTTTTAGCTCAAAAGGGATGTGATTGAAAAAATTGTTAAGAGACTCTATATTTCCGAACACGAAAAAAGTTTTTAAAAAATAGAGAGAAATGGATTCTAATGTAAAATATCTTTTATTTAATGGGAAAAACTCATCTTCTAATTATTTTGAAAATGTATTGTATATTACTTGCTTAATTTCGACTCTGTGTAAATTCATAGTTTCAACATATACACTATTTATATTAATGAGATTTATAATTTACTTTATTATTAATGTGATATTTTATTTCGTTTCCAAGAAAGTTCTCATTCTTCCTTCTTCTCATCCATCTATTCGAATCAATTACTTACGAAGTTGCAGCAGCTTAAAGGTGAAGAATTTTCTTCGAATTTGAAGAATCATGGGTTCGAGACCCTATTCAGCACTATATTGCACTCACTCCACCTTTGCTTTTAGGATTTGGGTGAATTGTTTTAAATCAAAATATAAATAGATTGGTCATAAATATTAACATAAAACACGAGCAAAGAATTAATGATAGCAAACGAAATACAGTAAAAGTTAAAAAATGTATTACAGATAAAAAATTAATTAATAGAAAGTTTTAGACTAGGAGATTCAGAAGTCAGTTAAAAAAAATTAGTGCTCAATAAAAATAATCAAAATAAAATCTAATAAAAAATACAGAAATTTTATACTTCAAATGTCGAGTCAAAAATTAAGGCAAAGTTTTTTTTCTTCATCATTTAGCAGATTTGAAAATGATGCATAATTTATAAATAAACAATAAACTTTTTTAGCGAATAAAAATGATAAAACATATAAAGAATTAATAATTTCAAAAATAAATATTAATCGTATAATTATAGAAAAACATGAAGCACTGCCGAGGTCCTGGCAAAGAGCGTATCTTCCTCGTGATTTAAGCTTCCTGGGTCCGAGTCTCGGTTAGAGTATGGTTGTTCTTCAGTGTTCTACTTGTGAGATGAGAGAATGTGCCCCCCCCCCTTGTAATAAGGAGCTATGCAAGTGGTCGTGATAAACGTGTGTCATCTTCATATGAGCTACAAGCCAGACCTCTACCCTGAGGAGCTCAGGGGTCCCTAACCTCAAAAGCTGCTGCATTTCTCCTTCTGTTATAAAGCTGACACATCATCATACAAACCACTGAAAATACAGCAACTTCATAGTACAATTTCAAAATAATCACTATTGCTCGCTTTTAATATGTTCAATACTTTTTAGAAAGACGAACTTTTTATTCTGGCATGATTGATCACATATCGCAAAACAAAGACCTCTACTAATTTAAATATACATAGTTCAAAATAAATAAAATATACGTAGTCGAATCTGTGTTATTTAGATTTATCAATATTTATATAATTTTATACTTAAGAGGACATTCTGGAAAAAAATAAATTTCTTTACTGTACTAGCGACTGCAATAAAACTATTTCATAATAGATAAATAACTAGATGAAAATAAGACATTAAAAATTCACTACGCCTCCTTATCCTGAAAATAAAACAATCTCCAGCATTCATAACAACTTAATCTCCCAACGCAGGCAGAATACGCAAATAAAAATGGCGCACATCATTCTTGCTACAATTTATTACGGGTTCCATTTATTCTATAAGGATATAATGGTGTGTTTAAAATTTTCTTTTTATTTAGAGCAACGTTGAATTAGAATGATTTATTTTTAACTCGAGGAACTTAATATTTTTAATGTTTTTAATTATATCTCTTCAATAATTTTGATTTTAAAAAACTTGAATATTTTATTAATATAATGTAAAAATAATGCCTATCTTTTGAATTTATTTTGGATTATTCCAAAATCAAAACAAAATATTATTTTAAATAAAATTGGTTTTTCAGACTTGTTTTCGTTTGTTAAATACATTTAAAACTTAGGTTATTATCTCTTGCGATTTAATAATTTTTGAAGACTTTTGCATGATGCAACCAAGACTTACAATCAAAGGAATAAATATCACAAAAATTCACAAAAAGGGTTTTGAGCCAGATGAATGTGAATAGTGTTGCTTAATTATTATGTGTTTGTATATTCATGTTTCGACAGTGTTGCGTCTTCTATAAAATTACTTATTTGCTTAGTTTAAATATTTTTCTTTTATTATTTACTAAAGATTTTTTTCTTGTCTTCATCGATTGTCTCTCTCTCTCTCTCTCTCTCTCTCTCTCTCTATATATATAT
>JAOUZG010000024.1:17651-28718 GCA_026289955.1 Argiope argentata
GTGTGTGTGTGTGTGTGTGTGTGTGTGTGTGTGTGTGTGTGTGTGTAAGCCAAATGACAAGGATTTAAAGGTTCCTGAACCTTTAAAAATGGCTGATTTTAACAGAATTGGATTTTCCGAACTAGTGTCACAGCCCTAGGAAATACTGAATTATTTTACGAATTAATTTTTAGTAGCGAGTTGTAATTGAAGTGAAGTGCACTATTTCACCCACGTTTATTTGTTTATCTTTGAGTGAATGTTTATAATATAAGAGAGATCGCGTTTTCTTTGTTTTGTTTTGGAAAGTTTTCATTTTCATCTGTTTGATATTGTCTACAAAGGTATATGAATATAATCTCTTTAGTTTTTCAGTTTTAATAATTTTACTTCAGCACATTTCAAAGCCAATTTTCTTGTTTCCATAATTCTAAGACCTGAAAGAAAAAGCATTTACAATATGAATAAAGCTTTAAAAGTTAGAAATGAGAATAAGAAAATGAAGATGTATGACTTACAGCTGCTTGAATTTATATTGGCAGTAGGTTGGAAGGACAAAATAGCAGATGTGCAAACAAGAATCGACAATTTCTAGTAAAACCAAGAAAGCAGATTAATGTAAAGTCCAAACTACATTCTTTTAGGTGTAAATATGTTATCAAAATTATTCAATCTTTTTCAATGTAGTATTTGTAAAACTTCTTATGTTATCTGGGCTTAATGTTGATAATAAAAATCTCGACGTGTCCATTTTATAGCTAATGTTTGATTTCATGTATAAAAACTATGTAAATGAAATATTTATTTTACTGGGAAAAAACTTCGATATAACCTTTTAAAATTTGTTATGGGCTCTCAGTTATATATGATTCAACACTAAAAGTTGTTCAGCATACAGAAATTTTTTTAAATCGAAGTTGAGAACGTCGAAACAGTTGCGCAGACATAAATATTTGAGTTGCAGTGATAAAAGTGTTGTGAGTATACTAAATATTTAATCAGGCTATAATGCATTTTTATTTTTTTAATGTTTAAATTATTTTTTATTATTTTTATTGCGGCCAGATTTTTTGTAACCCTTTCTCTTTTGACGGTTGTAGTTTCATATTTTTGTCAAAAACAATCATTTACTAATTTTTGATATACTTATAGAAACGTATTAAAAATACTTTAAATTATTATTTTTTTATTTTTGCTTTTTGATCTCTAACAGATTTCATATAATTAATAATTATTTTGGATTTTTTTAAATCAATTTCTTTGTAGTACCACTACAAAATAGCTCTGATCATTCAAAATTCAATAAAAATGTATCGATTAATTGATGCTTGGATTTTGAAAATATTAAAACATCGTATTAAAATAGAAAACATACTTTTGCACATATTTTTATTACTAAAATACATTATGAAATGATTTATATACAGCCCTCTTTTTAAACATGAAATTTTAAAATCAAGAAAAATAAAGATAATTTTGATTATATTGAATATTACAGGTCAATCTGCATATGAATACCTGATGAAAGCTCACCGCTGATTCTCGATTCTCTTACAAAATAAAGCTCAATTATCTTAGCAGATCAGAAATTGAATGTTTGAACTGATATTTTACCCAGAAATAGAATGCTATGAAGACAACGAAGGAATACACAGATATCATCGGCGGGCATGGACGATTTCAACTCACAATTTTAGCATTCTGTCTCTCTTGTGCCGTGCCTCAGTGTATGCATGATTTCACCATCACCTTCTTCGCCCCCAATATTGATTATTGGTGTGCAAGGCCAGATGAGGTAAGTAATTTTAGAGTGGTATGATTCAACGCAAAAGTCTTTTATATAAGAAAAAATTTCAACATTTAGTAAATAATTTGGTAGTTTTATTTATTATTAATAACTATTATTTCTGTTCTACTTCCGGGCTCGAGTCCCGACCAGGGAATGGTTGTTCTTCTGTGTTCTATCTGCGAGGTGAGTAAATGTGCCCCTTGTAAAAAGGGGCTGTGAAAGCGAATGTTACAAGTGTATCTTCTTCATATGAGCTAGAAGTCAGACTTTTGCCCTCGGGTGCTCGGAGGTCCATATCCTCAGAAGCTACTGCACTCCTTCTTCCGTAGTAAAGCGGACACGTCATCATCATCATCATTTTTGTTATACTCTACTGTGGAGAGTGACTGCTATGACCAGGGTCCACCGGCTGATTTCCAAATTATTAGAAATAAAAATGTAGATCTAACTGGAAAATTAAATAAAATAATTGGAATTAGCTTATTTTAAGCGGTTTTAATAAAAAAACACTATTAAAAATTATGTCCGTACTTCTATACAATTTATAGAATTTATTAATTATATTTTTGATATCTTAAAACTTTTGAAATGCTTTTGCTTCTGCAAAAACAATGTTTTGAACTTTGTGATTTTCTTTAATCAGTCATCATCCATTTCAAAAAAGTACTGTCAGTTAACCTCTTCATCGTCCGTAGCGCGTCCATCCTTTTCAAGTGAAACTTTTGCAGAGTGACAGTAACGTACAACAATCTTTTTCTACATTTTAAAGCTTTTAAATGTTTCAAACGCTTTGTAAATGTTTACTTGTTTGAGTTTTTATTTTTGTTTGTTCTAATGTGGCGAAGAAAAATAGAAATTTTTGAAGACAGCAGAGGACGGTGAAAGGGTTAATTCAGAAATCTCTTTCGAGATGGAAATTGAAATGGTACAAAGTACAAAGTAGCCATACTAAACGCTGTATAACTCTGTTCTCTTTTAGTTAAAAAAATAATTTTAAAAAATGTTCAGGCATCAAATATACTTTATTTAATACTTAAACAAAACTAACAGATAGTACAGAAATCTAGTTTCTTCTAATTTAATTATTTTTTCAAAAGCATATTTATTGACTTAAATAAAATAATTCTTTATATTATTTAGAGCAATAAAAGTGTAAGATTCGCAGATCGTCTAGCCCATTCGAGGATTATCTCCAGCTAAGATGTAATAATGAAGATCTAAATTTCATGTAAATTGATGGTAATTATGAGAATGTTTGATAGGACGAGTGAGAATCTGGCTCAGCAAATGCAAAAAGTTCCATCCCTTGTTTCTGGATTAGCAGACACAAGAAGTCAAAGGAGCACTTTACTACCTTTGGGTTTGCGCGATTAAGAATATACTATTAAGAAATTTGGGCGGATCTTGGATAAGAATTCGATTCATATTCAAGGATTTTGACCCGAGTTGGAAGAATCAATCAAGAATCTGCAATCATTTGCACACCCTTACTTGCTACGATGAGATGAAGAGAACTAATTGTTACATTTAGGTTAATCAAAAAGCACATTAAATAGAATAAGTCTGTTTTCTGCCGACGTCCTGGTAGAGGGGTAGATTGTCTTCCCCGAGAGCTGAGCGTCCCGGTCCCGGTATGATTGCTCTTCTGTATGCTATCTGTGAGATGTGTGAGTGTGTCCCCCTGTAAAAAGGGGTTGTGCAAGCGAATGTGATGAGTGAGTAGCAAAAGTCGTATTTTTGGCCCTAGTTGGAGCTACTACAAAACAAGAGAAGCTGATTAGGCTTAAATCACTGACTACTTCAGCGAGCGTATTCATGGCAAGTGCCATAGGAAACAATAACAACTGGTTTGTTTCTTTTATCTTTGAAATTTTTTCATCTAAGATGTATATATAAATCTAACGATTTCGAACATACATTTTTTAATAATAATTTATTTTAGTCTTTTACGTCTTCCCTCTATAACAAAGCATGAACTTACATATATATTATACACATTTATGTCATTAATTAACAATTACTTAAAAATTTTCTTATACATTTATCTTTAAATTCATATATAGTACCATATCTTTCCCATTCTGTTTATTATCCTTTTTTCTGTTTTATCATTTCTAACTGTCCAAAGTTTATGCCTTTTTAATCAAATGAACAATAGTATATTTAATATTTACTAAGCTTTTCTAAATCTAATTCTCTCTAAGATTTTCTGAATCTATTACAGGTTCGGCGATCAAACATATCAGTTGAAGAATGGAAAAACTTCAGCTTGCCCATCACCAAAGGTCGAACAGGGATTGACGAATTTAGTCACTGTACTATGTATAATGTGTCTATACATAATGGAAAATTGCATCGTAGCAATAACACCCTGCAATGCAATTCTTGGGAATATGATCATGATTATTATAAAAGAACTATTATAGACCAGGTAATCGAATTTTCTTTAGTTTTTCTCGTGATCTGGGGTCCCGGGATCTAGTCCCAGTTAGAGCATGATTAATCTTCGCCTATGTTTTATTTGTGTTGAATGTGAATGTGTGTGAATTAAATCATATAAATGAAACTTCTGCCCATTGTTTAACCTATGAGTTTTAGAACAATAGTATAAAATTCAAATGTGAATATGAATACTTTGAAGAGGTGTCAGTCTTTAAATGGTTATAATCAGTTTCCTGTCCAATTTAAAAACATAGTCTTCTTAAATATTTCTATACCAGTCAATACAACAAGGACGAAGATAGTAAAAACTTAAAGTAAAATAACAATTGACTTTTTAAATTTTCTTTATTCGTATTTTTTTTTTAACTTAAATAACCTCTTAGTACTCTCTGCCGTTATTTGACAAATTGAATTATAAATTTGCATCTTTTCCGATCATTAAACAGCCATACTTGAAACTTTGAAGGCTATTTGTAGATTGCGGAGATTTGGAGACAGTCTACGTATGTATGAAAATTGTATTCCTTTAAAAACACTAAAGTTATAATTATGTTTTTGTATGTGAGTTTTTGTTAAATTGTATTTAGTATGGGGAAATTAATATATTGTAAAGATTCAGCTCCCTTGCCCTGACACATCTGTTGACTACTGCAACGTTCCCTAATTCCCACACTTGATAATTGGCATTTCTATAAAGCTGTGTCTTCAACTGTGTAACAATTTCTCATTTTTATGTATCTCCAGACTGCCAGATGGAGGATCCTCTCCCCTTAAGTCGGGTCACATGTTAATTGAGATCAGATAAAGAACTACACGTGTTTTTTTCGTCGTTTTAAATAAATGTATCTTAAAAGGGGAAGAGTATCAAACCGTTCGTATGTAATTATTTTTGGTTGTTTAGGATCAACTACGGGGGTGGATCATTAACAAACATTCCCACGGTCGACTGGAGACCAATGAGGATTTTTTTTAAGATCATATATTGGGTAACAGAGAGCTCAAGTGCACCAATGTGAAAATGAGAGTCGGAGTTTTGGCAGAAAATAAAATGCGATATTTTTAAAAGAGAAGGGAGGGTTTTTTTTTGAAGAATCGTTATTTTGAAGGAGGGGAGAAAAGCTTCGTGGGATTTGGGCTTCTGAATTAAGATCCACCCGATGAAGATCGGGGGATTCCTTGAACTACCCCTGTATTAGCCTGATGCGCTAACAGCCAGTTAGCTTTACTTGTGAGGGTGTTTCTCCGAAATTAATCTATAAACTATTCAAGTATAACGGTCAACTGTGATGTAAACATTATCAGTCATATTAACCTAGATGAAAACCGAGTTATTCTTATGTCCATAAACCTGTAAATAGGTTTCAAACGCTACTCTCTACGTAAAGAAAATTAATGTTTTTTAGGGTTTCGATTGTGTATTTCTTTGAAATGAGATATTCAGTATGATAAGTTCATTTCTATAATTGAAAATGACATAGTCATTTTCCATGTCTAAAAAAGTTTAGTAACTTGGCTGCCTCTTTAATTCAATAATTTTACGTCAACATTCTTGAAGCTATGTGAGTATAGAAAATAAGTGCATTTTAGAGGAGTGAAGACACTTAATTATGCCTATTTTTGGACTGAGATTTTTATGTGATCTTGACTGGCTCATTTCAGTGGTTAAAACAAACGTTTTTTTTTTCTATTTAATTCAATAATTTAATAGAAATATCTATGACGCTATGAGAGTATGCGAACCTAGAAAATAAGTCCTTTCAGAATGAAAAGATTCAAATGCGTATATTTTTGCAGTGGGATCTCGTATGTGATCGAGAATGGCTGGTCTCAATGGCAAAAACCGTTTACATGCTGGGTTTTCTCTTTGGCTCGATAATTAATGGCCAGCTGTCTGACAAGTATGAATGATTTTCTGTGTTATTTCTAAAAATTTAACAAATCTCATTAGTTATTGTCATAAATGTGCGCGCCAGACAGGAGTATCACATTTCTTGTTATGGCTGATATATACTAATGATTGAACATGAAATTTTTACAATTGAAGATTACTTTTCAGGTTATAAATTATGACGCAGAAATCTCTTCGGTACTCCTACAAAAATACAGACACGCTCTCTGCGTCGAGACTATCCAATATTCTCATGGCTTCTACCACCGCGAAACAATTTTCAGAATCTTCTCTTTGCAGCCTTTTGAGGAGGCCGGAACAAATTCGTGGAGATTAGTGACATGAGAGCTATCATGTTTGTTCTTTATTTAACATGAAAATAAAAGTACTATCTATTCCTAAATATGGAAATTCTTTTATTACAATAAAAGTAAACTTTTTGGATTTTCATGGCAATTAAGAAATTAAAACCAAAATCATGAATGTTAAAATATTTATATTCTATTGATCAATATTTATCGGATACGATAATTTAACATCATTTCGCTGATTTATATTTCAAATTTCTAAATTTAAAGATAATTCGAAAGTGATATTTTAAGATATTTTATGAAATTTACTTTCTTACTTTATTTTTAGTTTATTACTTATTTTTACTTTAAAGAAATTCCTAATCATAAAAATGCAAATAATATAGTCGTTGAACGTCACGTGTAAACTTTGGTATAAAAAATAATTTTCTCTTCTTTGAAAAAGTGCATTTACTCTTTAAAAAGAAAGCAAAAATTGCATTAATCTGAAAAATTCATCCGGAACAAAAAAAAAGTCATTAATTTATAATTAATTTTTGATCATTAAAATTAATATCTGAATTTTCTGCATGCTTTAGAACTCAAGCCTATTTGACAGCTTAATTTTGTATTAAATATTTTATTGATTTAGAATTGTTTAAATATATTATCGAAATATGCTTGCAAAAATAATCGTACGTTTAAAAAATGTGTAAGATATCATTTAATCTTCTTAAACAATGCCATTTCTATTAATGATGCCAGCTCGAAAAAGAATGAACTCTGCAATTTTACAAAATTCAATTCCAATATCACTTTCTATTTGTGAAACGTCTGTGCTGTGATCATTTTATCTTCATTTGGTTCTACATATGCCAAATAATTATTACACTTAAATGCTCAGCTAAACTTCTGGTTCACATCTGATACCATTTTTTTCCAATGGAAAGATATTATAAATAAATCAAGCAACATTTAAAGCAAAAATTTTCATTTTACTGAATTTAATTTGATATACTAAATAAAAATCCTTCATCAAATCCAATTATAATATGCAGGGTTTTCCACAAGATATACAACGTCTAATATTGATGGATTTGGACAGAGCATGTTAATGCTCATATTATGACATATAACATATTAGGTCCACGAAAATAGTGTCATAGTCTAATTACACAAATAACGTTAATTATGAATCCAACTATTTGTATTCCAAAATGAAAACTTCCCTTGGTGACTATGCCTATCAACCGATGAGAGAAAAAGTGTGTCTGTAACTGAATATTCAAATTCCTGCAGAGCCATAAAAGGTTAGAAGCGGGTTTAGTGAAAATAAGTCGTACGTTATTCGCTAAAACATTTCTGTGTAACGTGAGCATCCGTTGTTTCGTCTCAAATCAAGTATTTGAAAAAAAAAATCATTTTTTTATCTTCATCTGATTAGGGATCCTCTCCTCTTCATCATCATCGTAATAATAATAATAATAACTGAATACTGATTATAGATACCGATGTGTTGAAAATTATGAAAAGCATGCATTCTCAGATTTTATAAACACTTAATGATCTTTAATTGTTTTGGAAAATAAATTTCAAAAAATGACATGAAAATGCAGCATGTAATAACTGGGATATTTCTAGTTAAATTAAATATTAAAAAAGTCAAAAACTGATCATGATATACATTTCATATCTTGTCGAAAGAAATCGAGAAAAAAAACTCGCTAACACCATCCGAAAATATATATTGCTCAGTTTTAGTTTAGTTTAACATATTTATCGTGACTATAATTATGATAAAAGCCGAAAATATCAAAAAAACTTAAATTTCATGAATAAATCTATATAAAAAATAGACTATTTCTTATTAAAATGTTAATTTTTGGGAAACGCTTATTTTTTAAAATTTATATTTATTTATTTTGTTTCATCAATTCTCTATCTTCACCTACCACTTAACACCAACAAACTTCATTTTCCCTTTTAGAGTTTACTATAATTATGAACTTAAAACTTGTCATGCGGAAATATAATTTAAAAATATTTTTTCATTTTACTTATGCCTTTAGTATTTGGAAGCATTCATTTATAACTATTATTTTATTTTAACATCATTTATTTCATAATCATTTAACATTATATTATTTAACATCATTTAGCATTAATAAATTAACTTCATATTATTTAACATCATTCAGCATTAATCATTTAACGTCATATTATTTAACACCACTTCTAATGAGAAAATAGGAACTATTAATTAGCATTAATAATTTAACATCATATTATTTAACATCATTTAGCATTAATCAATTAACGTCATATTAATTAACATCATTTCTAATGAGAAAATAACCCTGATTTCCACTGTACTCTAAGATGTAACTTTGTCTTCAGGCTTGGGCGTCGAACGATGATGATAGTTCTCATATGCGTATTTTTGGTGTTTGCCTTCCTCACACTACTGTCCAGAAGCATTGTTATGCTCCTGATATTTCGGTTCCTCATGTCCTTAGGAGTAACTTCTCTATACGTCATTTCTCCAGTCGTACGTGAGTAGCCGTTTCCACTAACTCGCTTTATTTCCTGCAAATATTGCTTAGTTATGAAGATGCTCAGCAATTGTTAAATTAAATGACAATTTACTTTTTTTATAACTAATGTAAAAAGAATTTTTTCTTTGGTGTTCCTGTCTAGTGTTTCTTTAAACTTCTACTTTTTTAATGACTGAAATATCGAAAAATAAATACCAAACAAAAATTAAATTTAAAAATCCTATAACATTTATTTGATTTGATAGTTAACTTGATTAATTAATAATGAAATAATTTTCATTGCATCGTCAAATAAGAAATTCAATGTAACATAACTGGCGTTAACCGAATAACCCTGAAAAAGTTAGCAAATATACAAATCTTGTCTTCATTATCATATGGTTACAAATTACTACTTCAAAATAGTGATGATGACGACAAATTTATTATTAATTTGTTGTTAAAACTACATCAATGCTTGGAAATTTTTTGAAGCCTTCTGGTGATCTTAATAAACAGAATCAATGTTTAGAGGTCTTAAAATAAGTTATTATGAACATTAAAAAATCAATGAATAGTTTCAAAGGAAAGAATGTTTCACACACCTTTAGGAAGTAAAACGTATTGAGATCTTACAAAATTTCCATTGGAAACAAAATAAAAAACACTATTATTAGGATTTCGTTTTTTATATTCAAAACTTTTTTACTAAATTTTGTCCTTAGACCTTTTGTACAATAACTTGTTTTAGAAACGATGAAATGTGTTCATTCATTTTCTTAATGGCTGCAAGTTTTAACTGTTTCAACTTAATTGCAATATAAGAATAAAAAGAAACTGAATAAAACAGGATATATATCTGTTATAAAATTCAAATTTATATTTAAAAAAAGAAAAATAGAAAAATATATTAAGCCCCTAGTTTGATGGATTTTTTAGAGATTCAGCTGCATGTTTTCTAAACGGAAATAAAAATGAAAAACTTAAAATTTAAAAGGCGTCACGGGGAGACATACTAAAATATATGTATTGTTTTTTATACCTTTTATCTATTCAATTTGTGAAATAGCCTTGATTAATATAATAATGTTAGCATCTTCTTTTATTTTAAGAAAGTGTAATGGCATTTTCTTTTGAATTGGAATGAAAATTCTAAAATAAAAATAGAGATTTAAGCGAAAGTTAGTGTTAAATTTCTTTTAATCTATAAGTGAGAATAGGCTTAAACTGTTATAATATACATTAACAGGGCTTCATGAAATAGAGTACAGACTTTCAAAAATGAATAACAGAAGAGCAATTAATAACAAAAAAAAACAATTGAAGTTGTAAAAAAATTCAGCAAATTCATATGAAAGGGTATAAATTTTCTTCCAAAGTTTTTCGTTTTATTCCAAAAGATTATCGATTGATGAAGCAGCAGACAGTAGAAAATGTAAATAAGGAAATAACTGAAAATCTCAACAAAAAATTTCAAAGTTATTTAATGAAGAAAAGCGCCGTTAATTATTTGCCTACCATCAGCGGTAATCATATGTTGTAATCGGAGGACATTTTCTCCTTTTCTTAGACGTTTAGGTCATTTTTACACTTTCCTGAAGAATCTGCTATTCAGCTGTCTACTGCTTGTCCAATCACAAAACTTTCACATTTTTTACAGAAGAAACAATATCTCCTAGGATTGCATGTTTTGATAATTTGCATGCGTGAACAATGATAAAAAGGACTTGCAGCGTCATCTACCTGCAACTTTTTGATCTAAAACAACCACCTGTAGAAGGAAAAGTATATGCTCTATCACATAAATTTGCTTCGGAAATTAATAATTTGCCTTAACTGTTATCCTGTTATTTATTTTTAAATCTACAGTCAATTACTGGACTACCTGTATTTTTCAATTTCTACTATTAATTCATACTCTCCCTATATATATATATATATATATATATATAAGAAGAATAAAAAACAGATATTTGAATTTGAAAAAATGAGAAATCCGGCCTGATGACTGTCTCAAGGGTCACCATCAAGCAAGGATTCCAATAAAAAGCGGAATTTTTTTCTGTAAAGAGTTAGACTATTGTCTAACAAATTAACTCTTTTATGACCCGAAAAATTCCGAATTTTAAAATAGAAGAGAAGCAT
>JAOUZG010000027.1:6832-17849 GCA_026289955.1 Argiope argentata
TACCCTACTCAAGTTCAAGTACATTTTTTAAAACTTGTAGTGGATGGCATTTGATGTTAATAAAGTTTTTTCAAATATTAACTCATTAACTTTTTTATTAAACAATAAAAAACTAACTTTTACGTCTTTATAATAGTTCTTTGCAGTAGTTGTAGTTGTTAGGTCGGGATAGCGTTGTTAGGTTGGTAGGCCGTTGGATTCGCATCCCTTGTGAGGGGAGTTCGAACATAGACGCAAAGTTTTCCATGTCGGGAGTAATACCATTCGGGTGCTCAGGGGTACATATCCTCAGAAGCTACTGAACCCCTTCTTCCGTTGCAAAGCGGAACAGCAGAACAAAAGTTTTAATTATTTAATAAAAAGTAACTGAAACAAAATTTTTCCCTAATATCCCAAATAGGAGTTGATTAAAAATTGTTTTTTTATATTGCCTGCCGTAGAAGTACAAATCTTTATAAGATGAATTTTTCATCAAAAGGCATTTTTACACTATGGGAGTTATAAACTTTTCCTCGGGTTCATCAAAGATAATGTGCCGTGAAGTCTCTTTTCTTGTGATTCTTTCAAGAACTGAATGTACAGAAGGACAGACGAGCATCGAAAACATATCTAGAAAGTATGAGTTTTCATATGTAACAAAAATTGGGGAAATTGGACCAGTAATTTTTTTGGACAACGAGTTTTTCCTATTTTTGATTATTTTCAATAAATAAAAGGAGTATGAGTCTAATGTATGAATTTTGACATGCATGGTAAAAAAAAAGATCACATTGCTATAAGGAACAGGCTTTTGGATCTAGCGATGCCCAAATTTGAATATATTTCTTCTTTTCCATTGGATGATTACTAAGAAGGAGTTTTCAAAATTTTAAATTTTTTAAATTGAATGAATCAAAATTTGTTTATTTTTCTTGAGAAATCCTTGGGCATATTATTGCCAAAAATTATTTCTATGCTATTTCTAAAGTAGCAAGTAATATAATTTTTTTAATAGTCGATATCTACTCAGGTCAACAACGATAAATTTTATTTTAGTTAACTTTTATTAAATAATTACAATTAATAAAAATATGTACATACATATGACAGAATCACAATATTGAGCCAAAATCGAAAGCGAATTTCTGTACAATTCAGACTTACAGTCAGGCAGGAGAAGTGACCAACAATGGGTGACAAAGATTTAAAGAAGAGTAGTCGGAATTGAACATAAAACCTTAAAATTTCTTCATTTTCAGTTTTTGAGAAAAATCCTTCATTATAACCACTAAAACACAACTACTAGCTCACTCTCAAAAAGCATTTGAATAAAACTTATGTTCAAATCAAAAATGTATAAAAAAATTATTGATTTTTTCATGAATTGAACTCGCATTCTTCACCTTCGCGTGAGAAATACTGAAATCCTTGCATTTTATCGATTTGCCTCATTGCAAACTGTTAAAACTTCATTAAAAGTATTAAAAATGAATTTAATTTAATTAATTCATTAATATTTTTACAAAATTGTATTAACATCAAGGGTCATCCACTACAATTTTAAAAATGTATTTGAACTTGAGCAGAAAAAGATATAGTTTTCTATTAACGATAGAAAATGTGAACTATATTATATATATATATATAACGTCAGAAATGCTGATAAACAATATTTACTCCCAGACTAATAACATTTGTGTAGTTAATTTCCAAAATGTTTTCACTATGAATCTACGTTATTTGTTTAAAAATAGGATAATCAATTTTTGAACTATCAAACACTGGACAATGTTGCCATTTATAAATGAATTATAAAATTAAATAATTAATTCAAAATAATGAATTAAAGAAAAATGTTATTTACTTTTTATTAAAGCGAATATTATCTGCTTAGACTATTACTTTTTATATAAAAAAAAGAAATAAAGTAATTTTTATGTCTCAGATGCATGAAGTCTTTCCAAGTACATAGAATTATATAAATTTCAAAATATTCTAAAAGTATAATATCGAAACAAAAATTATAGAAAGATTTGTAAATTCATCTTAATTATTTCCCAATAAATCAAATAAAATACCAAAATTTAAGATTTCACCATGTCGGCGACAAAGTTCTCTAAATTGTTCTTAAGAGATTCATTACTTTTACTTCTAATTTCTTACTTTTCTTGAATATTAACTTTTGAAAAGAAAGATGAACCGTTTTAATTCCCCCTTCTAGGAATTCTCGGAGGAGACTGTTCTTGCATTAATCGTCTGCATGATCGATCACTTCAAAGGGATTCATTAGCAACAAAAGTTTTGAAAAGAAGAACCTGCGTATGAATATCGTCTGCTTATCAAAATAGGAAACTCTACATTTTTTTTTTATTTTGATAGTTGAGCAGTTGGGAAAGTTACGAGGAAATCTTTTTTTTTTTGAAGAAAATAGGCTTCACTCTCTTTTTGGGAATAAATATAAAATCCTCGATGGAATATTTATGTTAGTTTAATTGTAATAAAATATGATCGAAATGTTTAAAATACTTTTTATTTAGAGGAAATTCAGTTTTTAAAATATAAATGGACTTTTATGAAGTTACTTTTATTAATGGAATACTCAATTGAATAATCTTTATTAATGAGTCTTTATTTTAAATATTATTAAATGAACGCAATGTTTTGAATTTTATTATTTTAAGTCAATCGGCGGCAAACAATTCGTCGAAGTAGCTGTTGATTGGCTGCTCTCTTCGTATAGGCAGTTTGAATCGAATAAAAGGACAAGGCATCTCAATATAGAGATATAAATTTAAACAAACAAATTAAAAATTAAAAAAAATTATAAACTAATCGATGCTGGGGATAGGAGTTAAGTTCCTTTTCAGTCCCTAACAATTACGAGGGCAATTTGGAAAGTAACTGCCGTTTGGGAGAGGCGCTAGAAGTACGGTTCGGAGGGCCCTCAATCGAATGCACAAGCAATCTGTGATTCAGTAAGCTTCCAGAGGGAGAGGGAGAGTGTTGTAGGGCCAAGCGTTTGCTAGTTACAGCGGGACAAAATGGGTGTCGCCATGGAAAGTCCCGCAAATTATGAGGTGCGAGGAGATTTCTTTTGGCCGAAAAAATGTCAGAAGCGGATATTCATCGAGAATTGTGGGCCGTATAGGGCCCAAACATTATGGGTGAAGGTGTAATGCGTCAGTGGGTACGCATTTTCAATGAATCACGGAGTGGAAGGCAATATGTAGTGAATACTGATCTCATCAAAGAAATCGATGAAAAAATTCTTTTGCTCAATAATTTCACAATCTCCCAACTTTCAGAACACTTTCCAAACTTTTCTCGGACAGTTTTGTATGAGACAGTTACGGTAAAATTAGGCTACCGGAAGTCCTGTGCTCGATGGGTACCAAAAACTCTCACGGAGAACCACAAAACCAGTCGAATGGGCGCTGCCTTAGAATTTCTTTCCCGGTGCCACACGGATGGAGAGGAATTTTTAAACAGAATAGTGATTGGTGACGAAAGTTGGGTAGTGCATGTGAATGCGGAGACAAAGCAACAGCTTATGGTTTGGGGTCATTCCGGTTCTCCAATCAATCTGAGGAAAGCCCGTCAAACTTTGTCAGTGAGAAAGCTGATGGTTACCGTCTTTTGGGATGCTCAAGGCATCTTGATCATCGAATACATGGAACATGGAACAACCACCAATTCCGAAGTTTACTGTCGCACATTAAAGAAATTGAAAAGAGCCATCCAAAACAAACGTCTCGACCTGCTGAGTTCTGGGGTTGTGCTTCTTCACGATAACGCGCGCCTTCACACTTCTGTAAGAACGGGAGAGTTTTTGAGCAAGTTCAAATGGGATATGTTTCCCCATCTTCCCTACAACCCGGACTTGGCTCCTTCTGATTACCATCTGTTCACTGCAATGAAGAAGTGGCTTGGGGGACAGTATTTCTCTGACGACGAGGAACTTAAAAGTGCAGTGACGCATGGGTGTAAATCGCAGGCGGCCGCTTCTTCTGCAGATGGAATTGATAAATTGGTAAAACGGTACGACAAGTGTCTGAATAATGGCGGCGACTACGTTGAAAAATAGAGGAGAGTTGTACCTTTGTTATGTAAATAAATTGTTTTTCTCTGTGCTGGTTTGTTTTATTTACAGTGATTCGGAGGTTACTTTCCGAATTGGCCTCGTATTTTAAGGCATCTATTGAATTTTTTAAAAATATTTGTCGTTAATATGATACTACCACTTGACTAGAATCAATTTTCTACATTCAATCGGGTTACGATTATATAAGGTGGTCAAAATTAAAAGACCCTTATTCTGAGCTCTCTGTAGAGCAAACTACTCAACCTAAAGACACCAAAATCGTTGGGCATAGTATTCGAGACATGGGGAAACAAATTAGGATTAAAAAAAATATTAGTTCCAGTAAAACCGATAGATGGCGTTGTGAAATAGAAAACAAGGTAAAAACACACACACACACACACACACACACACACACACACACACACACACACACACACACACACACACACACACACACACACACACACACACACACACACACACACACACACACACACACACACACACAAAGTCTGGAATTTTTCCTTTCTAATTCCTATAGATGCTCTGAAAAAAAGAAGATAAAAAAAGTGAATAAATTGAAATTGTAATTATTACTGCTATTTCACACTGTAAGCACAAAAAATTTTCTAAACTCTTAGTTTGCTGCTTCTGTTCTTGGCATAAACGGAATAAAGTTTTTCTTATAAGCAATGGTTTTGATTTTGAAGTGAATGAAACCAAGGATGGGCTGCTGCTTCTGTTCCTGGCATAAACGGAATAAAGTCTTTCTCATAAGCGATGGTTTTGATTGTAAAGTGAATGAAACTGAGGAAGGACTGCTGCTGCAATTCGAGAATTCCTTTCAACCTGAGAACTTGTGCAAAGGACCAGGAGGTGCCAAAACATGTTCGAAAATTTTGTTCTATCCCAAATACAACATCGCCAATGCTTTAATGAAACTACCATTATGAAAAATTAATCACCTTCCCATATTAGACTTATCACAACAATTTCTTTGGCAATGCTTTACTAATGATAAAATAATTAATCTTGCGTTTTCGACAACCTAATCATCTCGTTTTGTACGGCTTAGTACCTGTGATTTTTGGCTTTGAAGACACTTAAAAAATCTTGCTTATGAAGGATGTTTGGTAACTATGACATATTGGAATTACAATAACGATCATACATTATCACTTGTGAGAAGCTTCTTAATTGACCAATTATAATCCACAGCTAAACAAGCTGTCCACAGAAAGCAGATTTTAACATCTGAAAGATGGGAAATAGAGCAGTTTTCATTGCACTGATAAGAGCCTGTGACATAATAAATCTTGAATGTTTGATACGTTAAAATAAAATGTGTCAGAAATGTGTATTTTGAGTTTTTTAGCATATCTTTTGTTGTACAGCGCCTTCTATTGGTGTTTCTAGAAGTAATGTTTTGCACATATTCCGTCTCCCTGTCTTGAATAATAAGTTTAACAATTTCGGAACATTTTTTTGGAGTTCCTGAGTATAGGTGTTTTAATTCTAATCACCTTGTATATAACTGATAGCTAATGGATAAATACGAGGGCAAATCAAAAAGTCTTTGCGCCTATTTTTTTAAAGCCAAAATATGGCTGCTAATACATAGCGAACATATACATTTCCAACAGTGAACGTTCTTTGAACCATACCAGCCGTATCTGCCTTTTGCTCCGATGAGAGGTGCTGCTATTAGTCATTTAAGATGGCGATTGTTCTTAAGACGTCCATAGCTTATGAGTAGCGAAGTGTTATTTGCTTTCTCTGGAGCAAGGGACTAACATCTGTGTTCCCTTGTGGTCATAGGTTCGCCTGTGACAAATAAAAAAACCGTTCAGTGCCCTCTGTTGGGAAAGTGATATTAATTGCCTTCTGGGATCGCCGTGGACCATTCCTGAGGGATTTCCTGCCACGAGGTGAAACCTTCAATGCCAACAGTTATTGTTATACACTGACTCGTCTGCGGGAGACCGTCAGAAAGAAGAGCAGAGGGATTTGCAATGTGGACAACGTGGTAATCCTCCACGGCAATGCAAGGCCACATGTGGCAGTCCAGAGCGTTGCTAAGCTCCAGTCATTTCACTGTAAGAATCTTGAACACCCACCTTACAGTCCAGACTTTGCACCTAGTGATTTTCACGCTTTCTGTTCACAGAAGAAGTTCTGAAGTTTTGATTCACATGCGACGAAGAAGCCAATAATGCGGTTCGACCGTTGTTCCACAGGCAGCCGGAAGAATTCTACCACCAGGGGGATCTTTAATTTAGTGCTGCGATGGGACAAATGTCTGAACCGGTGTAGTGACTATGTGGAGAAATACTGTAAGGTACGTAGTGCACTACTATTTGTAAATACCAGTATGTACCTGTTTTTGGTGAATAAAAATAGGCGCAAAGACTTTTTGATTTGCCCTCGTATATACAAAATTATAAATAAAGATATATAGAATTTTTCTGCTTTAATGCCAATAATCCCATTGTAATCAGTAGTAATCCCGTGAAGGCTTTATTTAAAGTATATTAATTCCTCATAATAGGCATAAATTAATTCATTTCAGTTTTAAGCAAAATTGAAGTATTCTGTTTAATTTATAAAAACTGAGAGAGAAAGATTATCGAAAGAATTTTGGTACTTCTAAAAAGATATTTTGAATTTTTACTTGGTTAAAAAATTGTTTTAATGAAATAATATGCTCTGAATTTACCGAAGTAAAATGTTAAAATTCTGATTACTTTTTGATAAAAAGCCTCTATTTTTAATTATAAAAATCTAACTTAAGTATACAACTTATATATTTGATTTTAAGATTACATAACATATATAATAATGAATTAAAACCAAATTTAAAAAAGTAATTATATTTTCCAACATTGCTGAAAATGCCTTTCTTAAAATATTCTGAAATTTTTTTTTCTTTAGCGACAGAAGCTTAAAAAACAGCATCGTATTTGATCTACTAGAATAAATTCTCTATACCATTACTTAGGTTCCCCAGATTTAACTATCGACTTTTTAAACAAGTAGTTAAAATTCTTTTTCCACACTACAAATTTACTTAGTATTTAAGACGAAAGAGCTCGGAAAAGAATAGAATTGGAAGCGTTAGGGGAAAGTATCGAGTAATTTTTTAAACTAGTAGCAAACATTTCAGAAAAGAAAATTGAGCTTTAAAGGAAGATAAAGAATGTTTTTCTTTGGTTTAGCAGGAATTAATTCACAAAATTTTATGGAGTGAAGAATTTAGCTTAGATTTTAATTGTGGCTTACTATTTAAAAAAATACCACATTTTTATAAAAAATATTTTTAGTTTTATGAGCTAAAAATAAATTTAAATAGAAAATATCAATGAAAACATAATACAACTCGTTTTCACATTATATTTTCTTGTATATTAATGTATCTATCTATAATAAAAATAATGAAATTAAGAGATCCCTCCGATTGGAACAAAAACATAAAATAAGACCATTTTTTTAATGCCCGTGTATAACTAAAAATTCTAATAGATAATTGTAATGAGCTGTATGAATTAAATTTAGTTTTAGGTTTGAATATCAAGGTTTGGAATAATGTAAAAGAATCAAAAAATTCCTGAAAAGATTGTTTGCTTGATTTGAATTACAAAAATATTATGAATGATTTTTATTTCAAAAGGTCTTACTAAAACTCAAATATCATTTTTGCATTAGAATTCGAAGAAAAGAGAATTGTATAAATAAAACTGATTAAATAACTTAATTTTAAATGAATTAAAAATCATTTTCTTTTTCTAATAATATCCTTAGCATAAATGAAAATTACGAATTCAAAAACTGACGATACAAACTTGAAGTGGAAAAGGTAATTTTTATAATTTTAGTAGGATTTTCTTAATGGAACATTAATTTTTTTATTATTATGAGACCCGCAAAAATATTTGTGTAATTTTAATTTATGAATGTAATTCCGATTTGATCATGCATTTGATTAAAATAATATTTTAAATTATATTTTACTTCCAGCATGTTGATGGTTTTTTTTTTGAGAAAATTCGGAAGAAAAAATAAAACTAATTTATTTCAGAATGGTTTTATAAGCTTTAGGCTTTTATAAATTTTTCAGATTTTAATGCTTTAATGAAAATGGACTTCCAAATGAAGCAGCATTTTTCAGAACTTTTAAAGTATTCCAGGCAATTTGCAATGAAAAATGCATAGTAGGAGGAAATTTGTAAGGAAAACTAAGCACAAGTAGAACTAAAAAAAATAAAATAAAATATAACAAAAACATTCTTTTACAAAAATCTTGGAAATTCGAAATGTTTTTGACTTTTGTTTACCCGTTTCTTGTTTTTCTATTTCATGAAATATTCAGAAATAGACCCTTATTTTATTTTAATGGAATTTTTCGCTTTTAATGGAAACTGAAAGTTATGTGAACCGCTGCTGTTTAAATAAATAAATTTTTCAATCCCGGTGGCAACATTTGAGAAAAGAGAATAACTGCTCATTTTCCGAGAAAAATGCAAACATATTTACACAAAATAGAATATTTGGTTTAGAAAGAGTTTATCGAAGAAATATCAAAATTCTTCATTATGATTCATTCTAACAAATTGACATAGGATAAATAAAATTAATGTTTCTCTTGTATTGTAGATATACTTTATTCTTTACTCTATAAGAGAATTTTGCGAGATTATACTAGAAAAAGTATAACTTCTCATGGTTTTTATCATGTGAGTACATGATGTTGTTTTAGTTAGGAGGTTTTGGTGTCTCCAAAATTTGAAGGCAAAAAATGTTCGTTTTTTCATTGGTAGAGAGCGAGTCACTTGACCCATGACATTTGAGGTTTGCTTTGCCAGTATTGTTTAAGATATTTAATTTGTTATTAATTGCTTAGCCAGTATTGTTTGAGATATTTCATTTATTATTAATTGATGTCTGTTGTTTCAAGGAAATGACGTCATTTTCCTATTTGTTTCCCATTTATTACTTTTAAATAGTTAATTTTACACTCAGAAAATTATCGCTTGATGTTTCTGGAATTCTCTTTCAATTTCAACAATCGCAATTTTGAAAACGTGACCTATTTTTATTCTTTAATGATATTATTAGCGCATGCTTACTAATTGTGTTCCTCAAAATACTGTAAACATTAGAATATAATTTTAATATCGATCTGCCTGACGTTCATTTTATTTTGCCTTATATACAATAGCTTCCAGTAATAGTGAGAGAGAGAGAGAGATGAATCATTATCGCAATTTTTTTCAAACCAGTCTAAACTGGTTAATGACTTAAATTAATTAAGACAAATAATCACTTAAAAATAATAATATTCTCACATGATAATTTGAAATTTACGATCGTAAGTACCCCCCTCTCCATCTATATCTTTTGTTTTAAAAATATTCAGCATTTTATATTTTAAAAGAAATAAAGACTAGTAAAAACAAACGGAATTACTTTTGATAATTTTGATATATATATATATATTAAAAAACTAAAATATGACTTGATAAAAACTTAAAATATTGCGTAGAATATTAATTAAAAGTAAATGGAATTAACTAAGGAATTTTTTTAAATCGTACAATTATTGCATCTTATCTGCGGTAAAAGATCTCACTCTATTTCCATAACATATTAAAAAATTTATTATTTAACAAACTGGAATAATTTTAAGCTTTGTTTGCTTGAAGTTCGTGTGTTATTAAAAGTTTGCAAACTCTCGTCATTTTCTATTCATCTCATAAGCAAGCCAAAGAAGCAAGTAAGTCTTATCGAACTCAAGAAAGGCCAACATTTACTAAATATTCCGATAAAAAGGAATGGCTAAATAAAAATTAACAGTAATAATACATAATGTTTAATCTTGACATTCTAAAAAACTCCTTCAAACATTAACTTAAAAAAAACACAATGAAAAAATTGATTGCAATCTTTTTGGAAAATTTAAAAACAAACAAACATTCTTTTGAAAATGTATTAACAAAATGTAACTAACTATAATAATCACTGATTCTTATTGGAATATTAAATATTTTATCGAAATCACTCGATGATTATAATTGGAATATAAAAACTCATCTAATTTTCTTGTATTTCATAAACGTTTATTTTTCAAAAGATATTTAGCAATTCCCGAAATTTTGCTTAATGCACTTCACTAAATAATCAGTAGATAATTTAAAATGATATATTTTTAGATTTTATTCTCTTATAAAATTCATTCCATTTATAAATAGTTATTTGAAATTAGAAATTCTTTAATATTTCTTTATTTTATTATTTTTTATTGATAAATATATATATTTTTTGAAACATAAAAATTGTATAAATTAAAAATTATAATTTTATAGTGGAATGGAATATTAATATCAGAAGTAATTTTTTTTTTCAAAATTGAGATTGCTTTACATATTTTTTTAATACTTTCTGACTTGAATGATTTAAGAGAGTCCATTTTTCTGAATTCACGAATTAATTTTTCAATTTACAAAAAAAAAGATTAAAGTAAATTTAAAAGTGATTATAGAAGTTATTACTAAATCGGGCATAATATTTGGTTTCTTAATAAAAGTGCGAAAATAGCCATTTGAAAAAATTATGAAGAACTAATCAAATATGTCAAATTTTTATACAGTTTCTAATATTGACATATCTTCATTATTTGGTAAGGATTTACTATATCTTCATGAAACTTGATTGGCAATAACGGATATTTTACCACATAGAAAGTATTAATTAAACTCTGAATCAAATATCTTCATTTAACAAATGAAATCGTCTGCGTTTTTACTTATTCGCTTTTATCAGTAAAAATATGTAACACTTTTGTTCTTTTAAGCGTTCTGCATTTTATCTTTCTAAAGAAATAAAGATAACATATTTTTTATAATTTTTCTTGATAAAAAGCTTCTATTCACGTAATGACATCTTGTATCAAATTTTATA
>JAOUZG010000033.1:0-11999 GCA_026289955.1 Argiope argentata
CGGATCTTGAAGCATCCGGGCGTCTTGGTAATTTCCCTCAAGATTTCAGCACCGCAAAATCGATAAGAATACGACTTGATGGTGGTGGTTTGAATGGAGATGCAAACCAATCAGCGTCAGCGCGTGATTCGAATCGGTCAATCACACTGGCGCCTTTTCTGTAGTCACAATCCATAAGCGATAAATCGCGAATATCGGAATCAGTACTTCGAGAAGGAACAATGCTATGCTTTGGGAATACAAATAATTCTTAATTGATATTATAAAAAACAAAAAAAAAATGTTTGAACTAACTTTTTAGTGGAATATTTTGATATAAATTTAATTGGATAAATAATAGTATTGAAATAAATGAAGTTTAGGTAAGCCTGCAGTAGAGATGACATTGAATAATTATTTGACACTGAATTTCATCATGAATGATTGACACAGCTTCATTCTATTAAAAGGGAAAAAATCTAGGAACGCAAATTTTTTATATTTTGAATTAAAAATTGCTCATTTTACCAAACAGATTTCAGGTTTCCTCTACAGATTGTTCTTTTTTTATACTATTAGAAAATTTCTTTTGAATTTCGGGTAATTGAAGAGTAGTTAACTAAACATCACAATGAGCTACCAAAAAACCATTCTTTTCAGATCATTTACATTCAAATTCCTCAACTTGAGCTTAGGTTGCTATTTATTATTCTGAATATTCGCAATTCTGTTGGCTTTCTCTATTTTACCTTCTAATATGCAATGGGAACACACATTTCTGTTGTTGGGAGAGAAAAAAACATACTCTAACTCAAGATTAAATGAGTTAAAAGTTCATTAATTCTAAACTTTTGATAAGAAGATTTCATTTTCTATTTTTATAGTGAGTTATCCCCATTGATGTCACAATTGATAATTCACTCACTTGCAAAACTATTTTGATAGCTGCCACTTGGATAAAGAGGAGTTCAACACTTATGAAACAAATTTATGTTTTAAGTTTATTTCCTATATTTTTTACAGCGATTCATTAAGGAGTATAAGAACGGCCATATTCTTTATATACTATATATATGAAGGATATATACTCACATCATTTAAATGCTTTCTCTGTAAATACTTTCTTTCTTTCATCTTATGTTCATCCAGCTCTTTAAATAACTTAGCGTTAAGGCACCGGGACACAGGATGTATATATATATATATATATATATATATATATATATATATATATATATATATATATATATATATTCGTTTTAAATGGTAATGGTAGTTTGTCACTCTTGTTTTCATGTAACTCTTGAGGTATTACGTCAAAATTATGCCGGGATATTATTATCTTTCTGTTAAAGGTTTGATTACAAGATTCCAATAAATTGAGGATTTTTTTTTCATATCAGCTTTTATATATGTAATGTGTTTTTGTTAATTTATGGATTAATACAATTCAATTCAATTACTTGTGTTATAAAAATGTTAACTGCATTTTATTCCATCAACTCTGTCATTAAAATGTACTTTTTCCCAACGAAGCAAAATTTATCGTAAAATTGTAATCTCAAGCAAAAAATGAATGATATAATAAAAATTAAATAAAATAAAATTTTGGTCAAGATGCAGTTCAAATCATTCTGATGTACATATATTTTAATCTATAATTTGCTACATCATTTTCCTAACAAAATTCAAAATATACTTGCTCTTAATATCATAATATATTCTTATAAAATGAATTTTAAACAAAAAAAATGGTTTAAAAAATATTTTTCAATCAAAATTTTAAAAAATATGTCATAATATAGTAAAGAAACTTAGAATCATTGAAAAAATAACATTTAATTCCTAATTAATATTAAAATGTGCAATTAAGTTTACATGTATATAAAGCGTGTGTGTGAATTTATGGATTAAATGCAATTCACTTCATTTATTTAAGTTTAAGTGCAATTATAAAAATATTAATTGCATTTTATTTCATCAACACCCTTCTTTAAAAATAACTTTCTAGATGAAATAAAATTTATAAATAAATATAATTTCAAGCAAAAAATAAAGTATGCAATGACAATTAAATGAAATAAAATCTTGATAGAGATTAAGTTCAATCATTTTGATGCTCCTATATTTTAATCTATAATTTGTTGCAACATTTTTCTTTCAGAATTTGGAAATCATTCGTCCTTAATCTCATAATCTATTCTTGTAAAATGAATCATAAGAAATAATTGTAAAAAAATAATTTTTAACCAAGAAATGTTTAAATTTTATCTAAGAAACTTCGAATCATTGGCAGAAAAAAATATTTAATCCCTGATTAATATTAAAAGGTGCAATTAAGGGGAAATATTTTCCTTAGAAACATCCGAAAGCTTTTTACTTTAATAGGTTTTAGAAAATAAATGCTTTAAAACAGTATTAGAAAATGATTTTTCTAAAATAAAAATTCATGCGGTCAACTAAATCTCAGAAAGAAATGTTAGACTGTATCTATTGCAAAGTCTTATTTAAATTGCTTTCTTATATAGTTTATATCGATACTAGAAGATTCTTGAGGGGTTTTTTTTCTTAAAAGGTGTGAGTAGTATTGAAAATTAACGTGATGTGTGTCCACATATGTCACTTTTAAATTAAACTGTTAGATATTTTATAAATATTCTTATAATTTTAAAAATCGATTTCCTTCTTATATTTTTTAAAAAATCAACTTTATTCTTATAATTTCTAAAACTCAATATGTTTTTTTATATTTTTTAAAAATCAAATTTGTTCTTATAATTTTTAAAAATAATTTTTTTTCTTATAGTTTTTAAAAATCAATTTTGTTCTTATAATTTTTAAAAATCTTACCCCTTAGTTACAAAATTGTCTTGAATTGCGATCAATTTATTTTGAATTCAATAATCAATTCCCAATAAATGTTTAGTAAACACTGAATTTAATTTGAAAGAAGAAAAAAACTTAAAATCCTGCACAAGTAATAACCATCAAAAGCGTTTAAAACAAAAATGAATCCTACGATTTTTTTAACACGAACAATATTTTGAAAAACCAAATTTTTAATTTCTAAATTAAATGTAAGAAAATCATTAAGGAAATAGATTGATAGTCATTAATATGAAATGCATATGTGCATATATATATTCATATGATTATACCTCCTCCTATTATAAAAAAAGAAAATCGCTTATTTAGTGTGCGCTTCATTTTAATATTATAAATTATAAATTGATCTTTTCATAATGCAATAATTAAACATTAAACTAATTACATTTAGTTCAAAAATGAATAAAATATATATTTGAAAAATTGTATGAAACTAAGCAGAGATACGATGGAAATAAATTTTTAAGCAAGTGTATTGAAAATTCTTCGATCTGTTTTTCATCTAGGAGGAAATTCGAATATAAAATTCCATAGAAATAAATTAAAGTATTTTATGTAGTTGAATTTCTAAAGTTAGTTTTAGGTTTATTGTGCTAAATTTTATAGAATTAAATTAAATTATTTTATGTAGTTTATTTTCTGAAGGTAGTTTATTATGTTAAGTACTGTATTTCTTATTTTAGATGGTTTATTTTTATGACTTTATTACCTTCATTTCTTAACATTGTGAAAAAGACTTAAGCCCTTAATTCGTTCCACTGTTTGTTTTTCGAAAATTAATTCGAAAACTGCAGAAAGAGAAAATGAATATAGTTTTGCACAGTTTTTTTATGGTTTTTGTAATCTAAAAATAGATTATTTAAGAGAACAGATTTTACATAAAATGTTTTTAGAATTCTTATTTGCTTTGAATTTGCTAAATTAATTTTAATTGAATTATTTTCAAAAAATAGAAAAAAATTATCAATTAATGTATAATACCGTATAATTTACAATATTCATACAATTTATCGTCTATATAATTTACCAAATATGTATATTGAACCAAAACGATAGAAAGAATTGATTTTACTTAGTAATTAGAGTAAAATATATATAATTTGTGTATTATAACAAAAATAATACTATAATAAACTGCAAATTTTATAATAAAAGAAAAAAATAAGATTATTTTTTATTAGAATACTATAATAAATTTTATCAAAATAAAATTTTTGATGGTTGTATATCAATTCATTTTTAAGACTGATAGTTTAAAATATTGCATATTCGGCATTTTTGGTTTAAAATGTTTTATATATTTGGGAAAATTTGCTTTGGAAGGGACGATTTTCCATCAATACATCAATTGAGTTTTAATTATTAAGGTAGGTCTATCCAACAAAAAAAAATTATTTTAAGCTCCAAAAAATACTATATTTCTATTCTGTTTTTTTTTGTATAATTAGAATGTATACAGCAATTCATTATTTATTCAAAAAACTACATTTAATCATTTTTTATAAATATTAGAATAAAAAATACACCATTCTATGAAAAATAACTCAATTCCAGAGCTAAATTATCAATTCAATTATATTTACATATTTTATATAATTGTTTCCGGATCATTAATAAATAAATTCACTATTTCATTGTAAAAGTTTATAAGAATAGCTAAATCTCCTGATAACGTATTCGAATTTTTGGAAGAACCTATTCAAATTATGTTAAGCAATTTCCGAAAAGGTAATTGCTTCCGGATGGTTTTGAAAAGTTATTCATAACAAACATATTATAAATTTTGATACAATTCTAAATTCTCCTTTCATTATTTTTTGGTTTAAAAATCGCATTAACTGTTTTACATTTTATGGAAAATGAATATTAATGTTGAGCCTCAAAATCTTCTAAGTATTTTAAAATTAATGTCGCTAATACGTAAACCTTTCTAACAGTCATTTTGATTCATATTTCATTGGGACATGTAATTTTTCGCATTTTTTTAATAAATAAATTTCGATTGTTTGATAACGACAATGTATACTATATGAGATGTTTAAGTAGTTGAATAAAAGTAATAAATAAATGAATAAATAAAGCTTTAACAAAACTAGTTAAACTAGTTACCCATCAAATATATTTTAAAGGCATTCGGAACCTCTATTTTGCAATTGAAGCAAAAATGGTATTAAAAAATTAAATTATCGATTTATTTGACAAATTAACATACAATTGTCAATGCTAATTCAATTCTATGCATAATATTCTCTGTTTATTTAATAAAAATGAATAAATAATAACTTAAATTGCATATTAATTTTCCTAATACTCATCAAGAATATTGCAAAATACCAAATTAGTAAGAAATAAGTTACCCACTTCAGAATACTTTAAAATGCTTTCTGTTAGTCCAAATAAGATAAATTTTAAGCTACAAATTTTTCAGATGGAGCATTTTATTTCTTTTTTAATTGTTAAAATTTTATTATAAAAATGCATTAATAGATACTGTAACACAAATGGAATTTATTTGCTTATTTTGCCAATGGGAAATATAATTTGCATTACAGTGCTTGTTTATTACCATTATTCTTTATATAGAAAGAAGGTGGCTTCTGCATGAGCATTAGTTTTTTTTTTTTTTCCTTTTCGTCAACCGTAGTTGCAAGAAAAAGCGCTATTAGTAAAATTTTTCATCGTGGATAAAAAAAACTCCGTTGTTGATCTAAATGAGTTTCATTGTCTAAAGAATATACGGAAAGGTTCATTGTCTCAAGATGCCGAAGAAATTTCAAAATGTGGTGTAACTTTGCATTTTTCCAGGTAGAGGGCGAAAACAATTCATTATTCCATGGTCGAAAATGTTGCTACCGCGATCTTTGAAGCCAGTAGTCAGTTGTCGTATAATAATGTACGTTTCCAAGTTATAACACATATTTATAATTTTTACAGCAGATTTTGCCTTTTCTCATACAATATCACGTCTGTACAACTGTTTGAGGACAGGGGCATAGCGGTTCGTAAACCCTATACACTTTTGTTCCTTGCTCGAATGTTGGTTGTAACAACTTGGTCATGAAACATTCTGCGGAGTGATGAAGCAATGAGCAAGTTAAGACCCAGAACTCTCGAATTTGAGTAGAGGAAAAACCCCACGTTATCCAAGAACCACCCTTGTATCCTTAAAAAAAGACAGTGCTTGGTTTTACAGCTACCTTTATCACTGGGTAGTATTTCTTGAAGTGATAACTTTTAATGGAATCCAAACCTGGTCGTCGCAGGATAATGGTAACATTATGTGCTGAGAGATTTTGTTTCCCCAATTCTTCTACAGCGTGGCTGCTTTAAAAATATTATTTTGATGCAGGATTGTGCAATACCTCATACTGATTGTCGTATAAAGCAATTGTTAATACATCCTTTCACAGAAGAACAAGATAGCAGTCATTTCTAAATAGCATGACCTCACTCGTCTGATATCAACCCTTGTTACTTTTCGTGTGGGAGAATTTGAAAATTGATATCTACCATCAAAGGTTATCATCTCTACCAGATCTGGGGGATTCGGTGCCATACTTTTAAGATTCTGGAAGATTCACTCCGTCCATCTATAGAAAATAAGGTTTTCCGATTAGAGCATATTATTGAAAATGAAGGAGGACATATGGAACAATTTTAATTTTACTTTATTTAACAATAATAAAACATATTAAAAGATTTTATATACATTACAACAACATCTAAGCATGAATATTAGAATTATTTTTAATGAATGTTAAAGCACATCAGCTCAATAATCTGTCGTTCACATTTTATCTCATTTGGATCGATAGAATGCATTTTAGAGTGAACTGAACATTGTGATGCATTTCTTGCTAATGCATTTTAGAGCGAACTGAACATTGTGACGCAATGTATCTGAAAATAAAATTCTAATAACATTGTTAATAGACGGTTTGAAATTAATTTTTTCTGTGTATAAAATTATTAAAATTTGGAATAAATCTTTAAAATTGCAAATTAAATAAAACCTTCTCAAAATTTAAAGTGTGGCAAATTTATTTATTTTTATTAATGTGAAAGAAAAAATGCACGAATATATGCAATAAGATTTATAAAAGCATATTTTTTAAAAAACAGAACACCGATTTAAGTTGAAAACAATTTTTGAACATCTCTAAAATGTTTTTAATAAAAAAAACATTCTTATATTAATAGGAAATATATTTTGAAATTTTCAAATTCTGTAAAAACACTGAAAGTGGAATACTATTCTTAATTAATTACATGTTTTAAATATAAATTTAAAAAAGTGTTAGCAAGGTCTAGAAAATCAGATTATAATTATAAACAATTTTAGAGATACAATTGCAATATATATATGGCAATCATTTTTATTTAACAAATTAAAAATGAAATCCCCCATATAATATATTTTTTGCATATCTGCAATCTCTTATTCCTTATTATCAGCAATTAAACGGCTAAAATGCACTTTATTTTATCTTTTTACGCCTTACTTTATTACTAAAGTATTTTAAAATCATTTCTCGAGTTTCTAGCTAATTATTATTAATGTTAATTCTTAGTATATAAAAATAGCCTTTTCAATTGAAAATGAAAAAAATTATAATTGGATAGTCACTGCGAATTTAGACAATTCGTGTATCCAGTTTGTATTATATAAGTAAGTAATCTTTGCTTTTTACTAGATTTTGCCATATTAAGTAAATGTAGCTACTAATACTAGATCATAATTGATACTACAGGAAACCGATTCTTCCATAATAAGAATATAGCCGAGAACTTAGTGGGGATCGGCTCTCATACGCGCAGAGAGTCTGTAAGCTGATACAGATAAAAATATAACTACAAATTTGCATTTGTTTCTTCGTAAAGGATATTATGACAGCTTTCTTATAATCTATATTTTAACAAGATTTGACCGGTGAGATAAGTGAAGGAAGTGCATTGTTCATTGTAACTAAAATTTATATAGGAGATGGAGGAGAGTTTTTTTAGTATTATTTTTAGCATATATATATACATACATACATACATACATATATATATATATATATATATATATATATATATATATATATATATATATATATAAGGTCAGCGTAACAGTAATTCATTTCTGACTAATAGTATAGCATCAGAAGCGGAGTTTATTAATCTCTATCAACTGTCATAAATGATACCAAATAGTACTGCTATTTACACAAAGAGTATCAGATAATCTTCGTGATAATTCTTTGCATTTAAATCATTTGATATCTGAATAAAAATATCAGAGTAATGCAGCGGACCAATAACCTCATAATAGTTCACAAATCAAACTATGCATGTTTTTTTTTTTAAATTTCTGATTTGATGTGTGCTAAATTTAAAGATCAGAGTATCATTTTGTACATTCGGCTTCTAGAAGGATTTTAAGAAGATATTGTTATAAGCTGCTCGAGTCATCAAAAAATGCTCTTGCTTCTATTATAGTATAAATAATGATATACATATTTCATAAAATATTTGAGTCCCACTGTAATATATATTTAGAAAAGTGAATAAAATTTTATTTAAAATATGATTAATACATATCTGATATGGCAGTTAATTGAGAAAAAAAAGTTCAACGTAAGAAAATTTCACATATTCATTTTCTTCACATTTAAAATATTTAATTGTTTTTATTACAAATTTAGGAAAACTATTTCTTAAAATAGCTGGGCAAATTAAAATCAATAAATTTATTAATTGGTCAATTCTCTTAGAGTTTTTTATCCAGCTTATAAGTTGAGTATCTTAAAGGACTTTCATTGTGCGTAAATTATGATGTGTATATTTAATTCCTAAATAATTTAATTTAAAATAAAATTTCTTGTCAAAATGTTACAATTAAAATTAAGTACATAACTATTACCTTTTGGAAATTTATATTCGATATGCATTCAAAAATTTATTTTAAGCTATCGATAGTATCTATATAATTCGTTTATTATTTATTATCTAAATGTTTTATAAGTTATCATTTTTTCCAGTCATTTTGTAAAAACTGCATTTTTGTAATTTCATATTTTTTAATTTTAAAAATTTGTTAATAGGAAGAATTCTTTCAATTTATATTTATGAAAAAAGTGAATTATTGTTGTATCTTCATCATTCTGAACAGTTTAATGGCTTGCATTATAACATAAATCTGAAATATTTCATTACAATGAATTAAAAAAATCAAATTAAAATATTTCAATCCTGCAATTCAAAAATAAAATTTTAGTAGAGAATTTATTTAAGAAAATAATTTAAATTACAGATTTAGGATGTAATAGTTTTAGAATACCACAAAATATAGGAAAGTAAATACAACAAACTTTTAAGAAATTATACAATCAAATATAATAAATTTCCTATTCTTAAAATATAAATATCTCTCAGTAAAAGCGTCAAATTATCAGTGTTATAATAACGATTCTATAAAAGAAATATATAAGCACTTGTATAAAGTAAACTTGTGAAAAGAAAAAAAGTATATATATCAAGAAACTACAAATAATAAAAATGTTTATCTTAAAAAATCTTTTTAAAATCAATATACTAACTGGCTTATGCTTTACTAAAGCCCTTGAAGTAAATAAAGAATAGAATTAAATGCCCTTATCCTCAGAATATAATCCGATTACATGGCTTTAATAATTTAATTTTATTGCAATTTTCAGTATTGAAATGAGGATTTTTAATATGTAAGAAAACAGACAGAAAAACAAAAAATTAAAATAATTGGAAGTTTTTACAGATAATAACTTTGTTTTAAACTTCATTATAATTATTAGATTTAAATCCAATAATATAAAGATTTCGAAGACATGTTCTTAACTTTTTGTTTGTAGGAAATATACATTATGTTTCAGAGCAGTTTAATTAAGTTAATTAAGAAAATATTCTATAATTTACAACAAAAACTATACAAATATTAGTAGAAAGTGAAAATATAAATTTAAATCTATACTGATATGCGAAATACAATCGAAAAAGAAACAAAATTAAGGTAATACATGAAAATTAAAACTTAGGATCTGAACTTTCTTCTCATTTAAGATGCACTAATGATCAAATGAAACATAATATTCTTATATAATGTTCTATCAGTACCTATAAGGAAAAATTACAAAAAAAAAGATTTCATAAGTTAATTACTTTAAAATAAAGCTTACAGTGACAAATAATTTCTTCTGAACACACTCTAACACTGAATAAATATCAGTATATAATTTTAATTTAGTTCTCTTCCTTCTAAATTAAGATTAAATTCCTAGCTTGAATTAAAATTTAATATATATCCAATAATTATGTATTTCAAGGAAATAACTTTTTCATCTAATTGCATTTTTTTCTCTATAAATATGCACTATTTTGAAATTGTGAAAGAAATTACCAAATTGCGTTAAACGTTATTCTGGAAAAAATAATTTTTTTAAAAAGTGTAAACTTTGATATATCTGATAATTATTTCTCCCAACATTAATTTATTATTTCTCTTAGCCCCAGTTGTAAATATCTAAGAATGATGTGTCACTTAATTCTGAATAGTTCTATTTCCTATATTTCTTTCTGTATAATTTTTAAATGTTTAATTTATGAAAAATATTACTCATAATTTTTAATAAGGTTTAATTTTTTAAATCTATTTCGTAACAATCCTTTTTTCAATAAGATTAAACAAGTAGTTACAAAGTAAACCTGTAAATACATACTGCCTAACAACATTCTAAAAAGAAATATATTCAAGAATTTACATATTAACGAGTTTCCATATGTGATTACATTCAGAAAAAGATATACCATAGGCATTACAAACCAAATTCAATATATAGCTTCAGAGATTGGCTTTTCAATTTTCTTTAAACATACAAATTTAAATTGCACAACTTAAAGTCGTTGTGGAAAAAAGACACTTTCAAGAAGTAAAAGAAAAATGAATTCTTTTACATTAATAACAAATTAGAATTATGTAAAAATTATCAGTGTTAATTGTTTGAATTTATACTGATTTTGAACAATTATACTGATTTAAAATTAGCCAATTTTATATTCGATACCTTCGAAGAGGACATGATACCAAATAGAAAAATGTGAGGTGAAAGAGGGAAAAATTCTAGTCTAATGCTAAACAATTCGAAAATGCTATATTTGTACATTGATTTTTAATTCAGTTAACTCAAAAATCTAAAATGATTTTCAATTCTGATTATCATTTTGTAACCCAACAATTCATATAATAATTAATTAATTGATTTCATGTACTAATTACTTCATGTTTGAATTTCATTTTCCCAATTCTTCAGTTCAAATTGAATAATTATACATAACCCAAAGTTACATCTAAATTATCTGAAATAAGTAAGAATTTTCCATTAAAAACGTCATCAGTGGTAATAACGTATTTATTTGTGCAAGAAAATATTATCGCCATTAAAGATCAGAAAATTTTAAAAATTATTAAATTTGAAAAAGGAATCATTATAGTACCTTCATCTATTATTCCAAAGAAATTCTCTCTTTTTTTCAGTTTTAGTAAAAATTGATGCTTAGAATTCCTTTCATCCTAAATAAGCTTTCATTTATCCATTTTGTATGTTAAACACGGAACAAATAACACACTTTAAAATATCATTACGAAATGTTGACACACAATAATTTATGCAGTTTATACAACTTAAATGTTGACACACAATAATTATTGTATAATAATTTTAATTGAATATAGTTCAAAAATACCTGTATTTTGAAAGTCAATTCAATTTTGAATTTAATCGAAATATAATTTAAAAGGCTAATAGCATCACAATACAAATTGGAAGATGTTTCTTAAAAGAATGAAGATAACTTTACTGTCTGAAATATATGCTTGCCACAAAACAAGTTGTACAGAAGTTGTTTTATAGCCTTATTCTTAAAATATCTCTCTACTGTTTAGTAGTTGATACAATTTATTTTTATAAAAAAAATATAGTAAGGGCATTATTTAGCGTGTTTGTTTAAGAGTAATATTGTAATTTTAGGTATGAAATGTATCAATTAGGTATGATGATTTTTTTATAAATTTTAAACTGTGCTTTGTTATTATATATATATATATATATATATATATATAT
>JAOUZG010000047.1:7314-45131 GCA_026289955.1 Argiope argentata
TATATATATATATATATATATATATATTTATTGTACATTTTAAATGTAAATAAATAGTAACAGTAAAAACTTTGTTTCTTTGCAATGAGATTTTCTCTGCCCATAAAGTTCATGAACGCTGAAAGCAAAACTTTTTATTAAAATTGGATTGAAACTAATATGCAATTTATTCAAAAGTGAAAATGCAACATAAAAATAACGCCGAAAGAAAATATTTTCATTTATCTCCAGCTGAAGGGAGAATACTATAAATTAGCATAAATGTATAAAAAAAAAGACCAAAGTTGCGAATTTTGATTTTGTGATTTATTGCCCCAATCCAGTATAAAAAATATGAAGGAAAAAAAAATGTGAAGAGTACATCCCGAAACTAATTTTTATTTCTATGAAGGAATATCTCCAAATTCAAACATAAAATAATTGTTTGAGTTTGATGTAAAAACACAGAAGTTAGGACTTAACAAATTCGATAATGAGGACATAGGAAGAAGGTGGAAATATTTTAAAACAAAGATTACATTACATCAGGAAACATTACAAATTTCTTTGGATTTTTCTATTATAAATTTGTTTTGTTCCGGTATTTTTAGAATCATGCCAATGATTTCCTAAATGTAAACTATAAAATGGTTCCCAGGAGGTGTAAAAAAAAATGTTGCAGTTGAAGTATTATTCACAAAAGCATTGCAGGGAAACTTGAAGACGATAGAAGAAGAAACAAGATTGCACAATTAAAGAAAAAAAAAATACAGTAGATTTACTATGATAAGAAAAGAAGACTGCACTGGATTTATTACCAAGATAAAGATGCTTATCTATATATCGGTAAGTAAAAAAACGCCGATAAAAAAAAAGGGGGAGACTCAATGACAATTCGAAATCTCGAGGAACGGAAGTCAAACTAAGCTTAGAATGCCTGACTGAAGCGGTTAATTTAAACTTCTTTTAATTGGAATTGTAGCAAACACTTTTCTGAATTATTTCTTTCATTATCAAGGTCATCCTGAATTGATGTCACTTCATACTTTTCAATATTCAAGCTTTTTATTGAAACTTGATAGTCAATTATTTTTCTTTCCTAGTAGAAGAACCATATAGTTTAAATTTTCAATAGTTAATAAAATACTTTTAATTCCTCCACTCAAGTTCAAGTAAATTTTTTAAAACTTGTAACTTATGGCATTTGATGTTAATACAGCTTTTTCAAATATTAATTCATTATTTTTTTAAATTAATTAAAAACTAACTTTTTCGTTTCGTTTCTCCACCGCCAAGCAAGTAATAAATTCAGTTTGTTCCCCCCCCCCTCAACGCTTATGAGATTAGGTTTAACATGTTTTCGGTCGATTATTTCAAACGATTCTGTTTATTTTCCTAATGTTTGATGCATTTAAAATTAAACAATGTTAATTAATCGATTTTTAGGATACATTTTGAAGTACTTTCGAATTAAAATAATACAGAATAATGAAATTTAAAAATTTCTAATCTGTATTTCGTCACCTCAACGGGCGTAGAAAATTCATTCATTTGCGTTACCTCAATTGGCGTTGAAAATTCAATGCCAATTCAGTGTGTTTTGAGGCTGTTCTGATTTCTTTTCAAAGGATCGAACTTGATTTTGTTTTGTCCGAGTACAATTTTTTGATCAAAAATTTATATTAATTATAACTATTCAATAAAATGCAACTAAAGTAAAAATTTTCTTTGTTGACCTAAGTAAGAATTAATTAACAATTTTTTTTATATTACTTGTTTCAAAGAATATCTGCCTGTTATCTGACTCTATATTAGCTGTAAGATAATGTAGAAGGGATATAATCTTACCAACGGTTAGCAGTTAATACAGTGAGCAAAATAATTGTACTTTTAAAAGTTCTAAATAATTTAGTAGGAAATAGAATGCATTTATTATATTATCATAATTTTACAATATACGAGAGACAGAATTATATTTCTAAACTGCCTAATCAGGCCCAAATACCATAATTTGCTGCTCACAAGAATAAGATTATAAAAGAACTTAGAGACATACATATTTTTATGACCCCTAAAGGGCTTTTTCTCAATCAGTTTATTATGTTCTTTTTTCGAAGAATGGTGGCTACTTCACAAAGGTACAAACTTAATAATCAGATCAGAGGATTATTGTGCTAATATCATGACAACGATCAGTGGTGAATTTCCAACTAGGCCTAGGGTTGGTTAGAATGTTATGGGACCTCAAACAGATCGAAAAAAAAATTATTTTCGTAGCTGCCAAATAAATAAGTCACTAAAAAATTACGAATTCTAAAATGATAAATCATTTGGAAAATATTAATACTTCATGAAGTGTGGCCGATGAGCTTCCTGAACATTTCATTCTGTTACCTTGGAATATTCACAAAAGTGAACATCTTTTTCAATAATATCGTGATCAAACTAATCTTCAATCATAATAGATAAATAAAAACAATATATTTATAAAGTTAATAAAGTGAAAAAATGCCACTGAAATCAGTCATTAATATATTAACATTCTTAAAGGCCTTAGCATACTTAAATCTTTTTCTAGTAACGAATCTTTAATTAATTAAATCTTTTTCTAGTCTACCATTTATGTGATTTTATATTAACTAAAATGACAGATCATTTATCATTAATAAAACTCATTGATCTCTGAGTCTTGTAAGGAATATATTAGTCTTAACTAGATTCATCACAAACACCGATTCAAGTTCTACCATTTTTGTTATTCATAGAATGTGGCAATTATACCATAATCAATTTGTTTGAATCAATTTGATGAAAAAATAAGAAAGTGGTAACAGCGAAATTTTTAAATTAGATCTAAATTACTTACTATTTTTTTCTCTGTAAGATATAGATGAAAAAACATGCTATATAGTTTTAAATTCTTTCTGATTTTTTTTTATTTTTGTTAGTTTATTTTGAAATTTTTAATAAATTCCAAAATTTATATCGTTAAAAATAATATGCATTATGAAATTTTCATTTTAATTTCTTAGTTAATTTATTCTGAAGTTTTTAATATATTCCAAAATTTATATATCCTAAAAATTAATATACGTATATTATGATTTTTTTTTCATTTTATTTATCTCTTAGTTAATTTATTTTGAAATTTGCAATTAATTTCAAAACTTATAGTTTTAAAAAAATATTACGCATTATGAATTTTTCATTTTATTTATATCTATGTTCATTTTTTAAAAAAATGTGTAATATATTTTAAAATTTATATATCCTTGAAATTATCATGCTGTGGAATTCTCAAACATGTTTTATAAACGTCATCGCGGTTAGAAGCTGCTTGGGTTGGAATGTCATATAAAACCCTCTTCATGCTAGCAAAAGGTTGCAGTGAACCATAAAAGAATATCATCTATCAAAGAAATATGTGCGAACATAATATTTATGACCATGAACACGTAAACAGTTTGTTGGAATACAAGCAGAAGGAATTCTTACACGAAAGCGCAGCGACCATTAACATAAATAACTTCAAAAATGAATTCTAGAAGAATATTTTCCTCTGGAACTCCCGCCCTGGAATTCTTTCACGTTCTCGATAATCGAAAAACTCCAGGAATCAGAAAGCTCTGCTTGCAAACTTGCTGAATGTCTGCAAAACAAAGAAGTGAGCAAACAAGAAAATGAAACTGGAGGGGGAAAAAATAACATCGTTTCCCTGGCAACGGTGTGGCCTCCTTTTCACAAGCCACGCCCCTTCGCCTATCGATTGACAGGAAGATGGAACAGTAAAGACTGGATTATTGCGCAAGCCCAGAGTCACAGACATCTGCTACGGAAAAAAGAAATTATGAAATTATAATATATTTTTAGCCTTAATTGATTCAAATTGATCGAATTGTCAAGTATTGATTTCTGGCATGTTGAAAATTCCACTAATCAATCTGAATTTTCTGTTTGATAAAATTTTAACAATAATTTAAATCCAGTTGAAATAGAAATGTCAAAATTTCAGTGTGAAAGAGAGTGTTAGAGGGCATATATGTTCTGTAGGAAGAATTTATTTACAATTATTATCAACTTGTAATTTTCATATAAATTATAAATACATGTTTAAAATTAAAACTATCATATAAATACCTTCGCTGTATTTAGTGAGTCTGCGCATTGCTCCAGTATTTACTGGCGTAATCTTCTTGTATCGATTGTGCGCGTGAATGAGAGCTCGAATGTATGAATGGAGAGACGTTCTCTATTCATACTACGCAATGTTGTAGATGATTTGGTTGAAAACAGAACGGGTTCGACTCGTCATTCAAAATCAGCTCTAGTTATTTTTATTTTTAGAATGCACATTATAATAGAATTCCAGCTTCAAATCAGGGTATGGCGTGAGTAGAGAGTAGGAGATGAAGGAAATTGAAAGTTGTGTTTTCGAATAGAAGAAAAGAATCGCCATGTTGTGGCTAATGAGTCGTTATTTTTAAAGTCGGCTTTGTTTTTAAAGACTTATCTGATTTGAGATAACCCGAAGGTAAAAACTCAAAGAATAAAAAAAAAAAAAAAAATCAATGCTTAAACTAAAGTAGTTTTTTTTCTTCTTCTTAATAACAAATATTATGACGAACTCAAATAACTAAATATTTATCGGCGTATTAATTTCAAGACAGTTAGTTGATTTCAGTAATCTTAACACAAACATTTCTTAAAATTTAATTTTAAAGTAGTTTGAAATAAAAATGGTAAAATATTACAAAATTTTTTGTAAAAATACGTTTTACAAATATAAATATCAAATTTTAACAAGATTACTCACTCCAAGAAATTTAAATGAATAAACAGAGTCAAATGAATTTAAAACATGAAAAAAAAATCCCAATATTTTCGGAAATTTAAATTATTCTTGATTTTAATTTGAATATGTTAGCTTACACGGATTTAAGAAATCAAACGAAAGTACCACTCTGAAAATACCACAAAAATATCAAGGGTTTCTAGATAGTTGTTTGCTTTATTTATTCTATTTTATTTATGTTTTATTTGAATTATTAGAGTATTATTATGACCTTGCTTATCACTGTGGTACAAATCGAACAGATTTTGAAGTTGTCAGTAACAGAAGCGGGAGTTAATATCGATCGCATTAACCCTAAATTATTTAAAATGTGTTTCTATGTTCTTAAGATTCACATACAGAATTCCATAAAATTAAACCACTTTCGTTTTGAAACGTAGCTTGATTTAAAACACAAAGGAATATAAATACTATAACTAAATATATCATTCATTTTTTCATACATTAAAACCAATTTTAGAACTATTTCACGTAACATATTGATACGTTCCTCCAAAGAATTACACAATTCTTGTCAGTAACAGAAGAAAAAACCGTGAACGATAGCATTAACCCTAAATGTTTTAAAACATGTTTCTACGTGTCTTAGATTCACAGAGATAATTCCATAAAGTTAAGCTATTATCGCTTCGAAACGTGTGTTGTGTTGCTTCTTATGGCACTTGCCATGGACAAGCTTTCTGCGGTAGTCAACGTCTTAAGCCTAACGGCGTCTCTTGTTTTGTAGTAGCGCCAACTAGGGCCAAGAGCGCGGATTTTGCTACTCATTCATCACATTCGCTTGCACACAACTTACAGAACAACCATGTCCGAATCCGGGACGCCCAAATAATGTTTTGAAACGTAGTTTGATGAAAATAAAGTGAATATAAACATTATAACTAAATACATTATTTTTTATACATTAAAATCAAACTTAGAACTATTTCGTTTGGCGAATTGATATATCCATCTGTAAAGTGTAATCAAAACGGTTCTCAATGTTCTTTTTATTATCTCATTTGCCGCTCAAAGACTTGGTTAAAAACAATTCTAAAAGATTAGATAATTCTACAATTTTTAAATAAAGCATCTTAAAAACGATGTATTTTTATGCATAAAGAATGAAATGAATTAATTATTTCTCATTTATTCTTTTCATTTGCTTTTCCCATAATTGTTTATAGATTTTTGCAAATGCAGCTATATACTTACTTTTTATTTTGTTCTAATTTTTTTTATAAATTTAATTTATTAATAACAGAATTAAATTTTCTAAATAAACTAGCTTAAAATATATTTTAAACTTCAGCAAAACCTCGTTTCATAAATCCCGTCTCATTAATACAGCACCACTCTTTTTATTTCTTTTCCCTTTTTTCCCATACTACATCGGAACTTCCAACTACTCCGATTCCGAAATAATTTATTACTGTACTTCTTCAGCATCTTCGCCCAATCACATCGAAAGGGGGAAGATGAATGAATGAAAGGAGTGGGTGGCGGTAGCAGTAGTAGCGGCGGGTTGTCCTTTACACCCACGCATACCATTGACGATACTGCTGCAGTGACCGACCCCCTTTGCTTTCCCTCCTTGTTGCGGTACAACGCTGCGTCGAGCTGCGTAGACAGAAATAGGAATTGCCAAACGATTATTATCTGCTGAAAAGTTTCGGAAGATATCAGAACAACAAATATCTAATTTCACCTATCAGAAATATAAGAGTTAATATAATAATAAGAGTACAATTCTTAGAATGAAATCTATTATTCTCTTTAGTCCAAATATAGATTTCTAATGGGAAAAATATTGGAAATTAATCAGAACGAGGAGTTTGGTTAGGTTCCTATTTTCGAATGTCAAAACTAAAAGACATTCTAGACGTATTTATTCCTGGAATTTAATTGTGAGTGTTCAGAAATATATATATTAAATTTTGCTTTTCATTTATAAATAGCATTCACTTACTCGTTAACTTACTTATTTCAGCCTTATTATCAAAGTAAGAAGACATTTTTAGAACATATTTGAAGTTAATAAAAAACTAATAAGAATTTTCAAAATTAGTGAATGGTTTACAGGATAAATAACTCGGATTACAATTATTTTGTAATTAATTCATTAAAATAACAAATAACATAAACTTATATACAGAGATGAAAACAGAAAAGCTAAACTACTCAATAAAATATGGAGATTTGTATTAGAACAATAAATGATGGAAAATTTTTTCAACCAATTAGATTTGTAATTTTAAAAAAGTAATTCTATTATGGTGTTTAAAATTAAGCTATTCCAAAAATTGTATGAATATTTCTATTCATAAAAACATATACAAATGATCACAGTAAGGAATATGAATAAAATTCCCAGCGAATGGAGGAATTATATCGTTTTTATTAATATGAAAACGATATAGTTTGCTCCATTAAAAGAAAACATTTCTGAAAGATTCATGGGCATTCATTCATTTCTATTTTTAAGGAATTACTTTTCATATATTTCACAGGAATTTGAAACTAAAAGAAATGTAAGCGAAATTCATGAGGATGTTAAACATTTTTTTGAAGAAGATTAAACAAATTACAATTTTCTTAAAATCAAAAGAAAGGTAATGCTTTAATGGAACAAGAAAGGTGGCGTTGTAGGTAGAAAATTTAAATGCGAAACGATATCAATTAAATGGTTTGAATTGGTATAAGAACATCGAAAACTAATAAACAATTCTTGAATTCTTATTACATCATACATTCTTATTACCACCTCATAATAATATAGATGATGTAACTATGCTATGAAAAAAATCAAATTGAAAAAAGGAATGCCACGAATGAATTTGAATAAAAGATATTACCAGAATCTGTTTTTTCTGAAATATCAAATATTAACACTAAGAAATAATTTTATTTAAATATATTAATCTGAAATATATTAAAATCTTTAATTCGTATTTTTTAAGAAATGATTAAATTAAAATTTAAATTGGCAATTTCAAATCGTTTATATCGCAAAAAAAAAAAAAAAAAAAAGAAAGATAGATCAGTCATATGAATTTTTTATCGTTAAAATTTAACGATAATTTTATCGTTTGCGTTAATTAATATCGATTATTCATTTGTTATAAATTATAAATGAAATTAGACCTTTGATTGAATTCTTGAAAGTATTGCACTAAAAAACATTGTTTATTATTTAATGTCATTTTCAGAGGAAATAGCATGTTTAAAAAACTCTGGATAAATTTCTAAGTCAGGTTATTAAGACATCTGATTCTATAAATAAATGACGTTACATCTTTCTCTTTTATTTCCAAGCAGTTATACGTATCATCATGAATACAGTTAAAAAAGATGACATTCAAAATCCTTCAAAAGAGAAAATTAAGAATTTTATAAATCGTCATGGGAAAAAAAGAAAGATTCCAAACACGCGATTGCGTGATCTTAATATTAACTGAAAACTCCGTTTTACGATTCGCTATAAATTACCAAAGTGATGGAGACATTGCATTTTCCTGGTATTTTAATCCAGTTCGTGTTTAAGAAAATAAGCAATTTTGATCGATTTGTGTTTTATTTAAATATTTTTTTATGTAATATGTTCCACAGTTTAAATAAAAACTCAACACTGTAATAAACAAATAAATTAACCACAGAATTTAAATTTAAATTTATAGGTATGAAATCTATTTTTATAAAAAAAATGATTAACAGTTTTTATATCTGTTTCTTTAAATAATGTTGTGCATCAAAATATTTACCAAATTTTTTTTTATTATTATAAATTTGTTTTATAAATGACTTATCCTGCTCTTTATTGCTCAATTTTATTTAAAACCAAATATTTTATAACTAAAACTGAATTTATATAGTAAAATGAATAACTGGTAACCAACACCAAGCATACATATTTATCAATTGGGTTTTAATTAAATTTAAAGGAGATATTTCATAAGTTTTCATGTAAATGTCTCATGTTTTCATTTTAAAATAAATGTAGCATTTATTTAAAAAAATAATTATAAATAAAAATTTAAATTCTAACAATGATTTCTTTTGCTTCTCGTTTTTTCACAACAATGATTTCTCTTGCTTCCTTTTTTATTTTGCAAAAATAGATAGGAAATTATTTATAGAGAATTATCCACAAAGGAATATCTAACAAAATATTTAAACATCGTTTGAAAATTATATTATTCCATTTAAAAAAAGAGCACAAAAATAAAAGAAAACATAATTTCGTTAATTTTGAACTAATAAAGGGGGAATAAATAAAATGAAATTTCAGTTATACTTAACTTAATAAATATGACTTAATAAATATGAAGTTAAAAAATTGAAGAGTATTAAGTGAATACTTAACATTAAAAAAATTTTAAGTTCGAAAACCTTTCTGAATCCATTAAAATTATTTTCATTTCTAGTCCTTAAAATATAATCCTCTTCAGATATAAAATCCTAATTTCAAAAAAAAGGTAATGTTATGAATTTCATTTCATTAATTTATAATTTACTGAGTTAGTTTTCTTTCATTCTTTTAAATAACAAACATATTCGAAACGCTAAAAGATTTTTTAAAGTTATTTTTCTTTTTGTATTAAAAGGAAATTAATTAAAATTTGTCTAATATTAGTGTAATTTTATTTATTTCAGATGCAACTGTAATCGTAATCAGAAATTTCAAAAGCTACAGTGTGTTTTTATAAATAAGGAAGAAAAGGATTCATGTACCCTCAGAAGCTACTGCACCCATCTTTCCATGGTAAAAAGAGGACACGACATCATCATAAAAAGATTCATGTGATATATTAGATGCCAAGAAAATTTCGTTTGACTATTTAATTTCCTATTCTAAAATTAGGAATCATAATGAACATTTTTTTGCCTTATTATAGACATTTTTTAACTTTAGAATTTCTGCTTCTTCTTGTTCAGTCTTCTTTTTTATGCTTTACTTTCTATAATTATATTTAATTTAGAACTGAATTTATATAGGAATATGTTAATTTAAATTATTTTTAGACATTTTGTAATTTTCAGATTAGAAAATTTGTACATTAAGAATTAAAGTATATCAACAAGAATTCATTTTAGGAAATTTTAGATTAATTAAATAAGTATGGTTAAAATTATTACAATAAACAAACAAATATTTAAATAATAAACAAATACATCATAAAAATGTTTTTTTTTAACCATATGGATGAATTTCAATTTCAGATCTTTTAATAATCTTAAATTACAATAAATATAATTCTAAAGGCCATTGATAAGATTTTATATTTTGATAGAAAGGTTTATATAACAGATTGTAAATTATTCATATTTTATTTTATCTCTATTAATCAAATTACTTTTTGTTAGCTAAACATGTTAAAATATCATGAATATTAATTAATTTACTTTTGAGAAAATATTTCCAATTTAGCTCTTTAAAAGGAATTTAACATAATACATTTTAGAATTTTTACATATAATAAATGAAAATCAACTTTGAAAAGGAAAAAAAAAGAGTACATAAATTTCAAAAAAATATATTAATACCATTTAAAATTAAATTATGAGCTTATGAAATAATTATTCACTTTTTTAAATAAATATTTTATACATGCAAAATATTTTAACATTTTAGGTTAAAAAATATGCTTAAATTATTTAATAATTACTCCTTAAGATATTTAAATAAAACTAATTGAAAAGATTTTCACTTAGTTTTAATTAGAATATATGTAATTAATTTTTAAAAAAGTAATTCTTACATTTTTATACTTTAGAATTTTTCACACAATTTTCAGACATTTTAGAAATATTTTAACCCTGTATTAAACGATAATACTGATTTTATTTAAGAATTAAAAAATTCTTTGGAATCAATTAAATACTTAATTTTTAAAAATAATCTCCCAATTAAAACTGAATATCAAATTTATATTTTAAAAACTAATGCTTACATAAAAAAAAATTAAATATTATTATTTGAAGCTTATCAGTTTGAAATATTTAAAGATAATACAAATTTATGGCTGTCTATGTTTTTTAATTAGATGAAAATGATCAGAAAATAATTTAAATTATTGCTATTGGTAAGTATACTAATGTCAATAAAATTGAAGATATATAGCAATTTGTATATATATATATATATATATATATATATATATATTCTTTTTATGTATCATAGCATTTATAAGCAAAAACAAGAAAATATATCCTGTAATTTCTTATATACTTTGTATGGAGAAAGTATAGTAAACGTCAAAGCAATTTAAATTCAAAATTTTGACGAATCTCCCCATTTTTTACCTCCCTGGGTACGAAAAACCTATTTTTAGAAAAGGGGAAAACAAAGATTGCTCTAAAAGGCTTTCAGCTAGATGGGTGAAATTTGGTAAAAGGTCTTTCGATCAAGTTTTCAGACTTCTATCAAATTTTAAAATCTATTCAGAGGAAGTCCATGTGTCTTGAGCTATCATAAGTTAACACTATATTTATAAAATGAAGAGAACCAGATATATAACATTCTGTACACAGATTTTACATCTATAATGTAGACATCCGTCAAATTTTGAGACAAATGCAACAAGGCGTTGATCGTCTGTCGTTTTGCATTGACAGTCAAATGTAAAAGCGATAATTCAAAAACACAATGATTTAAATATATCACATTTGGTGTGGTGTCTTTGTCAAATGCAAATCTTTGTCTCAATCGGTTGAGAAGGATGTGTCAAAAAACAAATTCCATTTTTGGCCACTATTAACGTATGCCAAGGATTAATCGCCAAATAGCACGCCAAGGTTGACGTAATACGTTCAGTAAAAATGCTAAATTCACGCCAAAAGTTAATATTTCGTAGCTATTATAGGCCTGTGCTCCGTAAATTGTTCTCTGGCATGACCAGTTTATGAAAGGGTATGCGAGAAAGTTTAGGGGAGACCACTCCCTCTGGTTCTTTAAAAAAACTTGAAGTTGACATACGACGAGTTTATTAACGGGAATTAATTATATTATTTGTGCGCAAATTATCATCACTAAAAAATATCAGTTGAAAGTTATCATTGAATGGGGAGCTGCATTGTTACTCAATGAAAATGGTCTGTCGCTTCAATCATCCCCCTTCCCCCCCCCTCTCCCCCTGCGTCTAAAATGTTACGAGGAGCGGCAACTGTCACTGCGACGGACGTACGAGCTCCACGTGCTTCTCCTGTGGCAGTGCCACCCCATTCATTTCGCAAACAACATTTGGCCTTTGTTTCCGCCGGAAATGTACAAGGTAGAGCAATATTTATGCTTCCGAGTTATTTTGGGAGAAGGGAGCTCTGCTCTCACCTTGCACTTGGCTCGGCGGGGCTCTCGTTCTCGTGCCGAAGCAGTTTTGCGAAGGATAATTACGGATTTCATCTCAGTCGAATAACGTGATGTATTATTTTCGAACTAATTTAACTAAATGGAACCTTTTGAGGATAAAGGAATAGGGGAAGGTATTCCGAATATTAAAAACATAAATTTAAAAAAGAAAAGAAAGAAGAGCCTAATTGTTTGTTAAAAAACGAGTGACATTACAAAAAACAATTTAAATAAACGACTCAAAATTTCTTGATATATTGTTTTGTAAATCCCTTACTTCTTAACTTTGAGATAATTTTTTTATGATAATAATAAGTATTATTATATATATTAAGTATAAGTAATAATATTACTTTAAAATAATAATTTTTTGTTAGTAAACGAATAAGAGCAATTCGTTAAATAATGTAAAAAATGAATACAAAGTGATATAAATAATTTTTTTTCTCAATAAATGACTATTGAATACAATTGATTAATTTTGGTATCATCAGTTCACTTTTAATTGTCCTCCTTTTTTATGCAATGATGACAGGCACCCCTGTAATATCAAAGAGTGAATTGATGGTTAGTTTTTGAGTAAATCATCATTTTTACCCAAAATAATGTCGTTGAATGAAAATGAATACAGTGGGTGATTTGGTTTTACATAACAAAGTCATCCATTTTTGGTCAATGTACGATTTTACGTTATTATAAAATCAATTTTCCTGAGGAAAAGGCTCTCAATATTATTTACACAGACGTTCGGTTTCTACAAACTCAATAACAATAGAGTGTTGAATAAGTGTTTATTATTATTATAAACTCAATTTTCCTGAAGAAAAGACAATAAAGCGATTGTATAAAATTTTGATAGCTCTCCTAATATTATTTCTCTCGATTTTTTTTCTTTTAGTGCTATTTTAAGTACAGAGGCTTTAATTACCAATTACTACTGTTGAAGTACTAAAGAGTAGAATAAAATTTGTGTGTGTAGATACCAATACAAACGCTAGGTAGATGGTTTATCAACGAATTGGATTCCATGGGAACGATTACCACTGGTTGCTTTTCTATTGCCATTCCAAATGAAACATTAATGTTGGCCAGTTTCTCCAGAAAGGCAAGCTTCATCATATATTGGAGTAAAAGGTTACTACGTCATGTGTTAACTATTTCTTCGAAGTAAAGACTCATTTAGACAATTTACGATTTCAGAAAATAAAATGAGTTGTATATTTCAACACATTTTTAACTTAATCTGCATGTCAATAACATATTGAGGGTTATTTTTTTTAATTCAGTAATTTTCCAAAAACGAATACGTTTTCATTTATGTTTTTGTTGTTGTCACTTATGGCGCTTGCCATGGACAAGCTCCCTCTGATACAGCAGCAGATTTAAGCAGAAAGGCGCGTCTCTTGCGTTTGAAGTAGTGTCAAGAGTACTACTTAGCTACACACTCACCACATTTGCTTGCATATCCCCTTACATGGGGGCACAGTCACACATCTCACAGATAGACCACAGACGAACAACCCTGTCCAAAACGGGATTCGAACCTTGGACTCCCAGAACACGAGGAAGATGAGCTACCTCTCTGCCAGAAAGCCGGCCCTCTTATTTATTTATTTATTATGACTCGTGATTCAAAGTAGCCTAGTAAGTTCACAATATTATTCCCGCAGATGTTCTGTTTCTACAAACTCATTAACAATAGAGTGCTAAAAATAAAAGAGGTAGAAGCCTCAGTAACTACACTTGACGTAATTTTCATTATTATACAAATGATTTTATAAGTCGTAGAATTTTCCTTCTTTATAACGAGTTAACATTAGAACTTTCATTCTTTATAACAAGTTAAGTTAAAAATTTCATTCTTTATAACAAACTAACATTAGAAATCACATTCTATATAACAAGTTAACGTTAGAACTTTCATTCTTTATAACAAGTTAACGTTGGAACTTGCATTCTTTATAACAAGTTAACATTAGAACTTTCATTCTTTATAACAAGTTAACATTAGAACTTTCATTCTTTATAACGAGTTAACGTTGGAACTTACATTCTTTATAACAAGTTAACATTAGAAATTTCATTCTTTATAACGAGTTAACATTAGAATTTTCATTCTTTATAACGAGTTAACATCAGAACTTTCATTCTTTATTACAAGTTAACATTAGAACCTGCATTCTTTACATAAGTTAACAAAATATTTTAATCCAATCATTTGCGTTTTTCCGAATGCCCAGCTTCCCTCGTATCTGCCAAGTCGGAGAAACGTCACTGCTCTGAAGTCACTTCGGGTCGCAGTGGCCTGAAAGTAAGGTTTCGGAGTAGCAGTCCTGATAGACGGCACTAGGGTTTTCAGGTTCGAGACCCGATTCCACGGAAGAACCGTCGTGTAAGGGGGTCTGTTGCACATAAAATCTGTCAGGGATAAACGTCCTCCATCTAGTGTGGTGTGGTGTAGGGAGGGGGTATCAGCTCAGGTGTCGTCCTCGTCATCTGACCGCTGTTCAAAATTACATGATCCGTTCCAAAATAGACCTAGTGTTGCTTTACAACGGGACTTTAATATAACTGAACTAAACCGATGTCATTTTGTGACAGTTTTAACGCTCAAATGACCCCCTTACAAGATAGTTCTTCGGTGGAATCGGGCTCGAACTTGAAACCCTACGAGTCACGAGTGAAGTTTCTTACCACCAGGATACGGCGACTCGCATTTTAAAGAATTCGTCTTGAAGAAGTGCCATTAAAATCAATATTTGAAACAAAGGTCTTTTTAAAAGGAAAAACAAGTTCACGGTTTTTCGGAAACTTCATATCTTAAAAGTATGTTTTCGAAATTTATGACTCAGCTTCGAGTAATTTGGTCTTCAGTTTTTTAAATCGTTGCCAATTCATGAGCAGAGTTTTGATTTAGTTCGGAATTTTTTTTCCCATCAATATAATTCGAAATATTAAAGAAGAGGGCTTTTAAAAATATATTTTTGGCGTATATATTTTTTAGATATTTGAATTGTATAATACGTAATGCAATGAATTTGCCAACTTCGACCGTAAAAATCTCAGTTTTTCTTTCTCATATGCGTAGTATACAAAAAGTATAGTAATTGTCAAAAAAAAAAAAGAATTTGAGATTATGATGAATCATTACGTTTTAAATCTCCCTCTGTTCAAAAAACATTCTTGGAAAATGCCCGTCTGTCTGTTTGTCTGTTTCAAAAAAAAAAAAATGTGAAAATACTATGAGCTAGACTGTTGAAATTTAGTATAAGGTCTTTACATCAAATTTGCAGATTTCTATCTTATTTTGATTAAAATATGTGCGTAGAATGTCCGTCTATTCGAATATAAGTTAACATGATAATTGCAAAACGAAGAGATAAGCTAGATGGATAAGATTCGGTACACAGTTCTGAAATCTATAATGCAGACATCTGCCAACTTTGAACTAAAACCTTCAACGGCTGTTTGTCTGTCGGTCTGTACTTTCAGAAAGATGTAAACGGGATAATTAAAAAATGGAATAACTTAAATATATCAAATTAGGATGAGATTTTGTAACTGAAAGTGTGTTTTTGTGCCAAATCTTTGTTTCAATCGGCTGAAAAAAATGTGCCTAAATCACAAATTCGATTTTTGTGTACTATTAGTAACACGCCAGGGATTAATCGCTAAAAAATTCGCCAAGGATGGCACAATAGATTTAGTAAAAATGATAAATCAGTGCCAAATTTAATATTTCGCAACTATTTTACGCCAACATCATGTAAGACTTCTATTGTTTGACAAGTTTATTAGAGAGTGCGCGAGAAAATTTTAGAGAGACTACTCTCATTAGTTTATGATATTGATAAGAAATAACTGTACTTTTTTAAAAACCAAGGCGCCAACGAAAAGTCGCCAAATGATGTAGAATTATGCCAAATTTTTTACAGCGATTTTAAAAGAATAAAAAGCGTTTTGCGAAATACAACGGGTAATCATTAGAGACATAATCGTTTTAATTATTAAAAAGTGAAAAAAAATTACATCTTACCCCTTTGATTGCATTATATTTTTTTAGACATGCGTATATAAAATATAAGTCTTAGAAAGCGACTTATTCAGATTTTATTTCATTTCCAAAAACATCAATGCATAAAAACCCAGATAGCATATCCTGTAGCATAATATCTTGCGGTCTTGAACTTGAACTTGAATGTAAATATTATGGGATATGAAGCGACAAAGGCTATAATCCCCATATATTGTGCGATATTATATGATACTAAACAATATTCCACAATATTAAACAATGTTGCCAATATTGATCAATATTGTACAATGTTTGTTTGCTACTAGGGAAAGGGGTACATTTTTATTAAAAATGGACAAATCCTATGAAAACTCAATCTCCTTTCATTAAATCTCAATAATTACAAAAACAAATGTCCAAATGGCATTAATTTTACGAAACATTTTATGAAGTTTTTTCCTAGTCGACATTCTTCAGCGTTATTACTAGATCCGTACGAACGGCATCGGATTACAGTCGCAGTTAAGTCTCTTCCCACACAAAAGTAGGAGAGATTTTTCCATGAAGTCGTCGTTTCCATTTATAGCACCGGGCAGACAACAATCGATTTAAAATTTAAAGGCGCGAATTCTTGTGAGTGGGAAGGGTGAGACAATTTAGGAGCAGAAATGTCGCGTGGGCGTTAATAAAATTCTGCTGGAGAGAATTCCTTTCCTGGAAGTCAGACGTCACGGGAAATGCTACTCTAACTATTTCCTTTCATTGGCTGTTGACAGCTATTGCAGGCGTGGCTTAATCAGGACTGTCGTGAATAACACACGCCTTTTCCCAAGAATTCGGAATGACAAAATTAAAACAGGATCCTAAATCTCTTGAACCAGGATTGATACTTCAGGCAACACTGTGGGTTGGGGTGGAAGTCGAATCGTTTTTTGGCTTCCTCCCCTCCTAGTACAGGTTACTTTCCTAGCACCCGTTTAATCTGACGACGTGGATGTCATATATTGCTTTTAGACTAGGATTAGTGAGAGAAGGTATTGATTTTCTTCGGTGGCTTTGTTCGGTAGGAGAAATAATATTTGGTGTAGATCAGAAAACTCCCATTCAACTGAGCATTTCGCCAATTCTCCCTATTGACTACCCAGAAATTCCCTGTTTTTTACACTCGTATTGCTTGATTACTTTTTTTATATAGTAATTTTTTTTATATCAATATCCTATTCAACCCTTATACAGCTGAAAGAAGTTTCTTTTTATTAACAATGTTAAGATATTAGGTTAATCCAGGGTCTATAATTGACTTAATAACTTTAGTAGGATTTAATTCTGATTTACATTCTATTTTCTTTTTATAACAGCTTAGAATTTCAATTATTTAAGTCCCAGTCGAATTTCAAAACACTGAAAACCTCATTGGAATAATTACAAATTGTCTTATGAAGAAAATTAACATTATCTCAAATTAACTTACGGAGATAAACAGCAATGTCGGAGTACAATTTTAAGGCAATCCTCTCATTGAACTTTTTTGTTTTCTCCTATACATAATATAACATAACTTAACATAACATAACGTCATCCTGTGCCCCCGGTGCCTATAATGCTAAGTTATCTGACCAGTTGTATGAGCACAAGATGAGAGAAAGAGAAGGAAAAAAAAAGAAGAAAAAAATCTGCACTTTTGAGAGACTTTTTAAGTTATAATTTTGGTTGATTATCACAAGGGAAATTCTGGTCTCAACTATTGTAGGTCTTGAAAAGGGCTTGGTATTTATTTTACTTTGGAGTGGACACATAATATAGAGTAAGTAAAGCAATTGACAAAAAAATTGTCAAATCTCTATGTTTTAGACTATCTTGAGTTTGAAACAAATTTGCAGATTTTTATCAAATTATGAATAAATTCTGTGTAGAGGAAATCTGTCTGTTCGACGGTTTGAAGATTAGGCAATAGAAAAATAAAAAAAATGAGGAGAGCAACTTTAATAAAATACGGTACACAGGTTTAATATCTACAATGTAGGCACCCATCAAATTTTGAGCTAAATACAAAGTGGGGCTGCCCGTCTGTCGATCTGTACTTCCAGAAACATGTAAAGGCTATAAGCTCAACAACACACTGATTGAAGGATATCAAATTTGGTAAGAGATTTTGTGATTAAAAATAAAGTTTTGTGCTGTTGATTTCAATAGGTTTGGAAAACAACAAAAATTCAATTTTCTGCTACTTTTAACTGTATGTGAGGGATTAAACGTCTAAAATCTCGCCAAGGATGACACGATGTATCCAATAAAAATACCAAATTCACACAAAATGTAAAAATTTCTTAATTATTTATACGCCAATGGTATGCAAATTATCCTATGGAACAACCTTTTTCAGAGAGAATGCGAGAAAGTTTTCAAAAGACTCCTCCCACTGGTTTAATTCATGATAAAAATCAGCCTCTGCCAGTCAATGAGTTTGTTTCATGAAGATGAGTAGTATAAAAATAACTTGAAATGAGTACAGAAATAATCCGATGTCTGGAGCTGCGATAAGCTGATCGCGATGGATTCAGGCTGCAGAGATCTGTCCAAAAATTCAGTGGTATAATGTTCTTTATAGTACTGAATTCTTAGTATCTTCTTATCTCTTTTTCTTATTATTATCTCCACTTCTACCCAGAAGTGAATCGTAGTTTTCCCCTTGAAATATTTTTTCTCTCCAAATTGTAGGGAAAGAATGAGTCAACAGTTGATTCAATTAGTTGCGATTGAGGACAAATATAATCCCATGTCTGAGCTGTGGTAAGTTGGATTTAGACAACAAAGATCTTCCGACAAGTTCTGTGTTTGTGAATGGGATTATATACTTTATTATACTGAGTTCTTAGTACTTTCTTATCTTTTTCTTATGACTATCTTCACTTCTACCCAGAAGTCAATCGTATTTTTTTCCCCTTGAAATCTTTTTGCAGACTGCAAAGAAAAATTAGTCAAAAGTCCATTCAGTTTTCTTTATTTAGAATCGGATCATTTCCCAATGAACAGTTGGTTGGATTTTCATTGACTTGTCTGCATTAGTATTTCGTCAAAAGTCTTTTTAATTTTCACGTGAAGTTGTGTAAACAGAATTAAAAACTATTTCATCATCCAAATATTTTATGTTTTCTATTTTTATCCTCATATTTCTTGCATGTATCCCTAACTGATCCAGCTCGTGCCTCATGACTAAGCAGCTCTTCATGGATACATGTGAATGTTGGTACATTCATATGTATCCATGAATGTTGATACATATCCATGAATGTCATACATATGAATGTTGATACATATGTATCAAGTAAGAAATTGACAAATTATACTTTATAAAAAGATATGCGGCACTAGCTTTATAAGCCAGAGAACATATACGATGCTGAAGTATTAAGCCCGACTTAACCTAGTTGGGGCCCGGGGCGAAAACATATTAAAGTATTAAAGCAGAGGAGCATTTATTAAAGTAGGAAATGTAAAATGAAATTTCTATTCGATTTTGGGGTCCCCACTTCTCCGGGGGCCCGGAGCAACTGCCGCATATGCCCCTGCCTTAGTCAGGCCGTGCTGAAGTATGCTTTCAGTATTATGGTTATGTTACACCGCTACAGGCCCTAGCTTCGCAGGTTCTAACCTCAACCTTCATATGCCACTCTGGTGACCTTGATAACATAACCTTTTTATCTATCGTGGCACCATCCACTAGCAGCAAAAAGCCATCAGACTCATTCGATGCAGAAAACAAACAAAGCCGTCAGACCCACTCGATGCAGAAAACAAATAAAGCCGTCAGACTCACTTGACGCAGAAAACAAACAAAGCCATTAAATTTACTTGAAACATTAAAGCACTGACAAGCTCGCCATAGCTCTTGGCGTTTTAAAATCGTTTGTATTTCTAGTGAGAAAGTACTATGGCCCAGTATTCATAAGCTAGATAACATCTACGATACTAGGAGTATACTTTTATTATTGGGGTTATGTTACACGGTTACAGGCCCTAGTGCCGAGGGCCCGTACCGTGCTCTTCACATGCCACAGATAGTAATTAAAGAAAGTTGGCTGTGAATGCTTACTTATCACAATATGAATCTATCTCAAAGATTTGCAAACTTTTGGGATAAAATAGATGTCAGCTACTGCTTGTTTCTGTTGACAATTTGCGAATTATTTGAGATCCTTGAATATCAGTGGTAAATTTTCGATTTAGCATACTAGATTAGTACCTAAGACCGTTGGGGCAATCAGCGCTGCAGGTTAATCGATTAAAAAGATTACTAATGGCCATCAACCAAATAATTAATAATTTTTATTTTTACCAAATATTAAAACTTCTAAAAATTCAAATTCAGGGGAAAATTATCAAGATAATGTTAATATTTCATGAAATATAAATGAACAGGTTCCCACTTGTTACTGGTATGCAGCTTTACTGATGAAGGTACATGCCGGACTAGTCAAGGGTAGTGAAAGAAACGTTGACCTCCGAATGTAAACAAAAATGTTAGAGGTATCTATAGCAATCTAGTACAGCTAAAAAACCTATAAACGACAGAGATGAAAGAGGTAAACTTGCTTATTCTAACAATTGATTAATTACTCCAGATCTATGAATGAAAGTGGTTGAATTTTGATTAGGCAAACTAAGCATTTGTGGAAGGCATCTGTGACCAGACGAGGTTCTAAATGATCTAATAAAATAATTATTGTTGTTGTTACTTATGGCACTTGCCACGGACAAGCCCCGCTGATACATCAGCAGATTAAGATGGAGATATACGTCTCTTGTTTCACATGTAATATTATCTAGGGCCAAGAGTACAGCTTAGCTACACAAAGCCACAACTCATTTTTAGGGGGCAGACTTCACTCATGCAAATTCATTCACTCATCTCAGATCGTAATTTAGACCTGGAACAGAGAACGATCACCTCTGACCCAGTACCCCCAGGGGTATTACTCTCAACATGGAAAACTTTGCGACCACGAACAGATTTAATGAGCGCCAGCCGCAACACTCTCGGGGAATCTTTTGGCCTGTGAGCTTCGAACCCGTAACCTAAGGAGTACGAGTCCAACGCTGTACCAAACAGGCCATCCCGGCCCATAAAATAATTGTCATTAGCCTAATTGCCAGATACATAAGCTTATAAACTGTACAACATCTATGAAAAAAAATATTAAGATTTTGTTAACACTCTCTCAAGCATAATTTTCACCATGCAATATTACATTAATTTAATTATCATTATATTATTTTATAATAATATAATAATATGAATCAATCAATAAAATAATAAATAAATCAATAATAAATCAATAATATTAATTATAAATCAATGTAAAGAAATAATTAAAAGACTGACATAATTATTACTAATAATACAACAGCAGCTAATACAGTAATAATGAAACGTAATAATTAATTATTGATTATAAAGAAACGTCATACATTAATTAATAATTACAAACGAACATAATGAATAGAAAGTAGTAATAAATAGTAATAGCATAATAAGTAGTAGTAATTATAGTAATAATCAAAAAATCATTTAATTTTTTCTGCATTGTGTTTGTTTATTTATGCGTATTAATTATTTCAGAAATAACGTTTATTTTCTATTTTTTAATTAATTACTATGCATTTATTAATTATATAATAAGTACCTATCGTTTTCTCATATAATGTACAAATATGAATCCCATGCAGAGATGAATCATAATAAATAAATTATTAAATAAAAATGAATTCATTTCACAAAGTTACAAAAATAAAAAAAATAATTAAATTAAAAAATATTTATTATTTTATTAAGTTAAAAATGTGTTAAAATATGAAATTCAGTTGATTAGTTTACTTAAAGAGGAGTTTCATTATGTGTATTGCCTTAGATCGCAACATGTCTAACTCCACCTCTGATAAAAATATTTGCAAAAGCATTGTAAAGTAAAAATAAAGAAAGGAATAAAAATTAATAATATAATTCATGTTCTTATTAAAATAACTAAGGTATCTTTGATCCATCGCCGCATTAAGGCACAGTTAGGGGACATTAGTGCACTGTTTCGATGTCACGATCGCCTTGTCATCTTCTACCTGTCTACTTCAACTCATATATTATCGATGAAAAAAACGATGATTATTATTAAATGGAATTAAAAATTTCTTTTCTAATATTATTTATCGATTCATCAGGCTTCCAAGTTCGGATGAGAAGTGCGCCTTTTTAAACATAATTTGGTCTCTAAATTTAATTATTATTAAATATAATTTGGTCTTTGAATGCTACTTTAAAAATAAGCAACATTCAAAGAAAGAAAGTAAACTGAAAATGTTATAAAAAAATTTGTGATTCAGTTACTTAGAGAGATCAAATTGAATAAAAGATGTTATTTATTGATATAGTAGAGGATATCAATAAAAAAACCAAAATAAAATTAATAAAATGTGTTAATCAAAGAAAAAAATCGTTTGCTTTTACTTTTAATAATATTTTAATTGAAATAAAAATTATAGCAGTTATAAAATGTCTGAAAAGAAATCGTCTGCTAAATGTCTGTTAACAGATTTAGAATATGGTATTATACTGAACAATTCATTGCCTACGTTTTTTCGGAGACGCCAAAAACCCCATAGCCAAAACAACATCATGTTCTCACATGATAAAAGATTACTTGCTACAGACACCTTAATTAGTTTGCGCATAAATATGTAATTTCGATTTATGGCCAAATAGCTGGTTATTATTTACCTTAATCACCAGAATACTAAAAAATAATATCCATTTCATTTGCTAATAAAATTATTTTTTAATAAATCAAATCCAAAGAAGTTTTGTGAAAGATTATTGGAAGAACAGGTTTTGGGGTTTTCTTTTGCCTTAGTTATCTTCAAAAACCCAAGACATTTTTCTTGATTTTAAATTAATTTTTTCAGGTAATACTTTTCGAATAGCCGGTCGCCAAATTCGCCAAAAAATGCACCAATTAATTATAAAAGTTTGGAATCTCTCGCGCAAGTGTTTTCAAATTTTTTATCCTTGTGCTGGGATAAATGTACTTTTTAAATATGTTCAGAATTTAATTATCAGATAAGCGTAAGATTTAAATGAGTTTCGCCATAAAATCAAAATAATTTTATTTTATTGGAATTCTACTGATTTCAATTTTCGACAAAGAAGAACCTAATTTGGCCAAATGTACTTTGGAGAATAGAAAATATGTATTTTCAAGGGATTTTTTTTTAAAAAAAACAATTATTATTTTTGCATTAAAATAACTTTTTATATCATCTTCAAATTTAAAAAGTTGTCTTTTTATGGACGATATTTTTTTGCTGCATATTTTTTTCAGAATTTTGAATATATATATATATATATATATATATATATATATACATACTTTTTTTCGTAATTTTTACGAACACTTTTCACTTTCACAATGTAATTCAAATTATTTTTTATATTTCAGAGTTATTAAGTCCACCCATTTCCTTCTACTACAGGAAAAGGGGGGGGATGAAAAAGAAAATGAAATCTGGATCACAAATTTCAAGTTATTATGTGCGAACATTATTTTTGTAAGTCATAATTTGCCTTACTTAATTTAAGTGATTAAATAGTTTAAACTAGCACGAAACAATCATGAGATTTCTCTACCGGTCTTTATCCCCCGCCCCTCCTTTCTCTCTATTTATACATATAACGATAAATTTTTTAAGCTTTCATTTTTAATTTTCCTAGCTAGCAAACAAAGTTTTGGACCGATTTTATGAGGGGGGGGGGGGTTACCATCGTTTTTCTAAAGATTGACGTGAGTGTAATCTGATAGTTTCGTGAATATTTCAAACCAATTTAAACTGATTAATGATTTAAATTAATTAAGACAATTCGTAAGAATTCAGAGAAAGAATAGTTTGGAAATCAAACTGTAATTTTAGTTGGCGATAAATCGCCAATTGGACATCTTTCGACATTATTTTCTAATAACCCTAAACGTGAAAAATTGATTCCTCAATAGCAATAAATCGCTAATTTGTTGCCTACGCATTTTGAGACTTCAAAAACCTTTAACCAAAGCAAAATAAGACTTTATTAATTATTCTCGAAGTTTATATGAGGTATAAAAAGGTGAAATTATATCACCATGGAAGATAACATCCATTTTGAAGGTAGATTAATCGGAAAGTTAATCATTTGATGCCACTATGATGTTATGGGATTATACTCTATTAGGAAGGTTAATATCACAACAAACAGAACAAAACCGAATTAAAATAACACAGAACTATTTCATATCATTGTTTGATACTTATGAATATGTACTTGGGAAGCTTATGAACGTCAAGTTTCATATAAGAGATTTTACTGATCTATCTATCTATCTATCTATCTATATCTATATATGTATATATATATATATATATATATATATATATATATATATACAATCGCAGTTTATCAATTTTAATTGAATAGATTCCTATATGTTTCATTTCACTTATTTCGAATTCAGACTATTTATAAATTCGAATATTTACTACAATGAAATTTTACATAAATTTGGGATGATGGGTGATTTGGAATGATAGATAAATAAAAACAAATCAATGTTCACAATGTTACTAAAATAACAGAAAATATTAACCTGAAATTTTTTTAGCATATTAAGGATGTGTTGAATTCTGAAATTAAATTGACCTTTTATCAAAAGAGAAGTTTCCCATTGGGTTCAGCTTTGGGCTATAAAATATCTAAATCCCAGGTGCTCTCAGTGAATCAGTGAATCGAAAACGACGGATAATAAGGAAATGAAGTCGTGATGATTGTGTGGCTGTGCATGATGTTTTATTAAAAATCGTCTCTGATTTCATAAAAAATAACTGATCAAAAAATTTGATTCTTTGTTTTCGATTATCGTTACCTGTTTGCTTCACTCAGTTCGCTGGGAATCAGTTGGTCGCTAAAGACGGCTAGTAAAAAATAAAGTCCAAATTAGCTGTTAACGATGATTTATTAAAATTCAGTTATGATTTCATTAAAAATAAGTAGTCAGAAAATGCAATTTTCTGTTTATTAGCAACCATTTCTTATTAGTTACACTTTCTATAAAACGTCAAGAATAAGGGAATACGTAATTGTATTATTCCCTTACAGTATGTGTTATTAGAGACTCAGCTGATTAGATCTCTATGCTAAAGAATAACATTGCCAGTTTTTTTGTCAATATTTTTGTGTAATTTGTTTCTGTCAGAATTTTATTTGTGATCCCTTAATATTTTATTATGGCGATCAAGAAGAAAGGATTAATTAATGACAGAGAGAATTACAATTAAAATTTCAAGTAATTAGTGAGTAAATATTGGGTACCGGAATTTTTTTTAAAAATTCCTCATGATTTTAATTCCTATTTATAAGGGTTTGCTATCTTTCTTTGCAGGACAGGGTTTTTAAGCTGATGTTCTTGAGATTCCAATTTTAAAATTATTCTGTGGATCCACCAAATATATTTTAATCTGCTTTATAAATTTTTTTAAATCTTCGAAATATCTTTTAAACTTCTCAATTTTTAGAATTAGGGTTTTTTTTTTTTTTTTTTTTTGCGATCACCATTTTACTAGATGAAAGCGTTGCACTTCTGAGTCACATTTTGTAATCTTAAAAAATTATGATTAAACTTTTCTAAATCTTACTCATGGCCAGATTTTATCTAAAATTAATTGAAACCCGCGGCTAAATTGCATATTAATCTTCGACGCTCAGACGATGGAGCTAAATTATAAAGAAATTATTTTTTAGTCAATTATATCACTTGATTATGCACAAGTAGTTAGGCTTTGTTGCTAAAAAGGATAAATTTTTTTAAAAAAATATTTTGCTTTATAATAGGAAATTACATTTTTACATTAATTTTTTTCTCTAAGTAATTGAATTATTATATTATAATTGTATCTTTACCTTTTGAGGATAGCATAAATATATTTAGGATAGCATTATTAAATTTGCGAAACGATCTTTCTTTTTACTCATACGAATTTTCGAAGCAGCGTTAAATGAATATTTTATAATCTTTGTACTTAAAAGTGTTGAAAGTTTCGTTTAGATTTGTTTAATTTAAAAAACAGGATGTATTTAAACATAAAATAATGATAAATTTTTTTAAAAAAGTTATATTCAAAGTTTTTCACAGGTAAGGCTCTTGTAACATTTTGGTAATAAGCGCCATCTAGTGAAGTAAACTTTAAAAATTAATTTAATCTTAGTATATAGCAAGTAGAAGTTATTAACTTTTTTTTTTTCAACTTTAAAAACCGAAGAAAGAAAAGTTGACAAAAATTGAATTTCCTTTTATTATTATTTTTTTTGTATATTTTCTCAAGATAGAAATTTTTTAATTTCATACTTGCTGTTACTGAATAATCTAATTTATACTGCGGTAACTAGGGAAAATAAAGATGTCAAAAAATTATTTTTAACATGTGAAATTATTTCTAACCTGGCATATTTTCTGTAAATCATCTGAAGCAAAAATTATATGGAATACAATTTGATGTATAGTGCACAGATTGTAATGTTGTGGTGAGGAAATTTTTAATCTAGAGCAACAAGTTTAGAAAAGCATAGAAAATTACTTCATGCTTTGTAGGCATTCTCTGAGAAAGGATTTTCAATTTTAAATTAGATCAATGTTTAATAAATCAAAATTTATTTATAATTTTGGAGTATATATTGCCTCTCAAAAGCAACTCTTTTGGTACATTGAATTTTTTTTAAATTTAGATTTTCCAATTTTATTTCGCTGCAGTTTTTTCTTTAATTTTTTTTAGAAAAAATCGAAATTGATTTCAAGCATAGTTTATAAATATGCTTTTTTCAAATTGTAATGAAATTTAAACGAATGTTATTTTTACTTATAATAAAAGTAATTAAAATCGTAATATTATATTTCATTGCAGCGACAGGTACCAAATTCGGTACATATTGCTAATGTGACTTGAAGCTAATTTTGAACATATTTTGGCTCGTAAAAATATTTTAAGATTAAAAAAAAAGTTATTGATACTAAATTTAGTTGCAAATGTCTCCTCGAATTTCGCAAAAAAAAAAAGAGAAGCTTTTATGAAATATTTTTAAAAATATCTCCCATTGTTGCAATTAATTTTAATCAATTTCATTGATCTTATAAATATTTAATCATGTGATTGTCTTCCAAAGTTGAAGACTCGTGAAAGATTATTTTTTATCATGCCAGAACATGAAGTTATTTTGGGAATGAGTGTCAACAAAAATCCGTAGGCGAAAAATTGAAGTTTTACTATCTGCACTAACATATCAAAAAAATTAGATTTTAATAACGCGTTGCCATCGCATTTAGAAAAGCTCTGATTAAAAAAAACGTTTATCGCTACAGCAAATAAAATCTAGAAAAATGCCATTTTGAGCACGTAATTATATGAAATGAAATAAAAAGGAAATTGGATATTTTTTTAAAACAATAAATCCTAGACAAAGTTTTTTGGATCTTTGGCAATACTAAAGTGATTCATTTAATGAAACAATTGAAATGGATAAAAATATATTTTAACTCGCAAGAGCAAGTGGTGCTTGGCCATTCAAGAAATGATGCTCTGACATGATACATTGAAATACGCATAGCAGATTTCAGCTTTATCTTTATTTATTATTTTTTTCTTATTTTATGTGCATATTGTAATGAAGTTTCTGATCTTTTATCGATTTATTTTTTTATCTACATAACATTATAAACAAAAACCTATTATTTAGTATTATATAACTAAAATGATAACTAATTACATTTCCTTTTTTTACAAATATTTTCCCTTAAAATAGCAATTGTACTACTGGAAGTGCTCATAAGCAATGTATAAAAAGGTGTCATATCATTTTAATCCGGGAATCTGCCGGCGTCCTGGCATAGAGGTTGCGCGTCTTCCCTGTAACCGGGGTGTAGTTCCGGTTCGGGCATAGTTGTTCTGCATTCTATCTGGGACGTGATTGAATGCCCCACCCCACTGTAAAAAAGGGTTGTGCTAGCGAATGTGATGAGCGTGTAGCTAAGTCGTACTCTTGGCCCTAGTTGGCGCTTCTTCAAAAACAAGAGACGCTTACTCAGCTTAAACTCGCTGACGGTCGTCAGAGAGCTTGTCCATGGAAACATCATTAGAAACAACTGCAACAACATAAACAAACTAAACAAAATAACAATCATGTTAAATGTTTGATAATTCGGACAGTTATACTTCTTGTATGACAAGACTTCAATAGGGAGGTTCATGTACACAATATGTGCAAGGTTTCGGAAATAATATGTCTTGGATTTCCAATAACTTAAATCAGTCCATTTATAGAAACCTAAAATGCACATTCTCTTACATATGCATTATCAAATATATATTTGAACCACGGGCAGATGAGGAGAACGACACCTGAGTTTACCCCTCTTCTACACTCCACACCGGTGGGGGGGAGACGTTGAAATTTATAAAAATAATGTTAGTTGAACTAAACCCATCCTGCACATCATTGACAAATACATCTCTAAAATTCTTCATTTTGCAAATCGTAGTCCTTCAATAAACTGCATATTTAAATTTTGTGAAAAGAGAGATAAAAGCGGTCTTCGTGATAAGTTCAAAGACAAATTTCAAAATGACGAGAATCAACTTGCGTCTAACATATCAAATTCAAAGAGTGTTTGAATTGTCAAACAAGACCTAGGGTAATAGGGATCGGAAATAAACAAAGAGATATTATTACTGAGCGATGACGGCAAAGGTTTACACAGCGTTTGTCAACAATTTTTTACAGATACAGCTCTTTAACTTTTTGATTTAACAGAACACGTCCTTGTAATAAACAGCATATTACGATTTTTCCAAAGGAAGGGGGAGGATAAAGGCAGTTGTTAATAAATTCTGAAATATACTACATAACTGTCAACTTGCGTGAAACTAACTAAGTTCAAAACAAGATGAAGACTAACAAACAAGGTCTTAAGGGTATTTGGACTGAAAGTAAACAAAGAGATATTATTGAGAGAAGTTGACTGCTTTTATTATAATTTAAATAAGTAAGATACAAATATTGTTAAATAGTTGAAGAGTTTTTCTTTTAATAAAGACTGATTAAAATCATGATACTTTAACGATTTTAACTCTATATTTTCCATTTAACTAACCACGACTCTAAAAATCCCGGTATATGCTGATCAATGTTGATTTTTAAATGCTCCAAAGTCCTTTATATTCTTTGGGGTGTTTTTTTTTTTGCCTCTACTCCGGCTTTAAAGATTATTATCATTTTTGATTGAAATTTCCTTCAATTCAACTGCAATTTTATTTCTTTCATATCCAAAAATGCTTCGTCTCAAACTGCTTTTGTAATCTATTTGATTACAATGCCAATTATACAAATGCAACGCAAGCATCGTCCTGTAGGATATCGATTATAAATAAAAAAAAGAGTTATCATATTTGACAAACTAAATGGAAACTTTAAGATATCTCCTATGTGCAAAATCACACTATTCTATCCGACAAGGATTTTCTGTTTCCCCCCCGAATTATAGAGCAGTTTTGTCTTTTGCATCTGGGCAAAATTACATTATTCTGTTTGATAAGGATTTTCTGTGTGTCTCTGCATTCTAGAACAGTTTTGTCTTTAGCTAATGTTAAAAATCACATTATTCTATTCGACAGATGTTTCTGTGTATCTGTTTTTTTGAACAGCTTGTCTTTTGAGTATGTACAAAATAACTTCTGTTCGACAAAGATTTTCTGTATTTCTTCTTATTCTAGATCACTTTTGTCTTGCAAAATAACAATTTAATGTGCAAAATAACATTGTGTGTTCAACAAGGATTTTCTGAATTTTTCGAATTACAGAACATGTTTCGTCTTTTGAGTAAGTACAAAATCACATTATTCTGTTCAACATGATATTTCTGTATTTCTCCGATTATTGGAACAATTTTGTCTTTCACTTTTATGTGAATTCATATTATTGTGTTTGACAAGTATTTTCTGTATTTTTCCGAATTCTAGAACAGTTTTGTCTTTTACGTATTGAAGAATCACAGTATTCTGTTCGACAATGATTTTTTTTATACTTCTCAGAATTCTAAAACAGTTTTGTCTTTTGCGTGTGTGCAAAATCGTATTCGTTCGAAACAGATTTTCTGTATATCTGCGCATTCTAGAACACTTACGTCTTTTCACGAGATCTACCGAAATGTGAGGTACGCTTTGACAACACGGTCAAATATCAAAAAGATGAGAGGAAAGAGCGCTACTGTAAGTGGATCAAAGTGACATTTCTTTCGATAGGACAGCCCGGGATGTAACAGATGGCCTGGACAGACACTTAATTAACTATCGGCTGCTGTTATGAAATCTTGTGATTATTCGCCATTGATCGATTATTATTTTTGATTGACTTCTTTCATACCAAAACTCCTTTGCGCAAAATGAAACCCTTTTTGCGATATGTACAATTTCAAATGCAAGTACAATTTCCAATTTGTAGAATGGCAATGGCGATGAGCTCTGCAATGTATTACATGTAAATTAATTTGCAACGTTCGAAAATTAAAGGGAAAAATTAAGATATCAATACATGTACAAAGTCGAATTCTATCGATAGGTGCTATATGAAAGTTTATTGTGCTTCTTCGAATTAAAGCTCTACCATCACGGTATTTTTAATAACATCTATCGAAGAGGGGGTTACGTTTTGACAGGGTTAGAAAATATTTGGAAGAGTGCCTGTTGTGAGTGATATTACTTTCCTTTCTTTTGATGAGTCCGTCTGCGAGAAAGCAGATGGGTTTGACAGAACTTTAATTTACAGAGCTCTGCCAAATGTAGAGCACTTATTTTGTAGTTAAATAAAATCACGACGATGAACGCAATGACAGACGAGCAATCGAGAAAAACCACAAATATTAAATCTCGTATTCTTTAAGGATTTAAAACCAATTCTTCGCATTTTTTCTTAAAATTAAAAAATAAAGTTAAATTATGAAATGAATCTTAACTACTTTGTGATTCGCTATCATTCGAATCTTCATTTATTTTCATTTACATTTATTGGTTTTTAAACTAAATCAGTAAATGTAAATGAAGCAATCCTTTAGAACCGATATAAAATTCTATAAAGTTATATAAAGTTTACAAAGTGATATCACAAATATAAATTTTGGATTTATAGCGAATCCTACAATTGTTGGTGTTAATGATAAGTCTGAAGGGATTGATGGTGTTAATGATAAGACTGAAATATTTGATTAATTTTGGTTGCATATTTTTTTTCTATGATAATAATTGTAGTTCTTCTAGAATTTAAATTATACCTATCAACTTTTTTAAATTATTAATTATTTTTAATTTTATATTTTATTGCATTTGTTATTAATTCAGTCTAGTTTTCGGATTCTATAGCAAACATTTGCGTTTGTTAGCATTATAATAATATCTCTCTTTAACACAAAAGGAAAAGGAAAAGACAGTGACAGCCTGAATTCTGAACAGTTTCAATGAGTCCTTTCGGTATATGCCGATCGAAACATTTTCTATTAGCTCGAGATGCCCACGATGTTGTTCGATCTTTTAGATACCAAACTTTTAAATAACGAAATTTTGAAAATAGTGTAACAATGTTTTTGGACCTTTTATGCTAAAAAGCCCATTAGTTTATAGCAAGATTTTGGGGTATTTTATTCTTAAAAACTTATTTTAAAGTTTCCTTCTTCGATGACTGTCTTGTACAAAACATATTATTTGATGAAAAAATTTCAGTTTTTGAAAGAGGGTAGAAAAAACGCAACTAACACCGATCAATTTTCGAATTCTTAACCTATGTACTGTCAAGCATACATTGTCACTTATGCAATCATACATTGACATTGATCATTTAACATTGACCACATTTGCATCAGATTACACAGATTAATCCTATAGATCATACAGATTACAGATATCACAAAAAATTCATACAGAGATTATTGCCAAAAAATCATACAGACTAGAGATTATCACCAAAAATCATACAAATCATACAGATTAGAGATTATCACCGACAAATCATACAGATAATACAAATTAGAGATGGTTCCCGACAAATCATGCAGATTAGAGATTATCACCAAAAATCATACAGATCATACAAATTAGAGATTATCACCAAAAAAATCTAAAGATTAATATCTGTATTAATTTGTATGATTTTTTTCTACCTTTGATGTCATATAAAAATTAAATTAATAAGATGAAGCCTAAAATCATGTTAACTTCAATTAAATTAATTTCAATTTTTTAAAAAAATGTCTTGAATCTGAAACTGTCAACTTTTTGACCAACTACTTTTTTTGTGTGTTCGTTTTGAAAGCCCTTCTTCGAAAACATTATCTATTATAAAATTTTTTCACATTCTCTAAGATGAGTAAAGCGACCAAAAGTTATTTCAGTTAAAAACACATGTACAATGTGTTCGTGTAAAATGTGTATATTACGTCACATTTTTACACGAATCCAAGGAATTAAGGCTGTAAATTGAAGGTTCTGTCATAATATTTAGTCAGTACATTTATATTTAAATGTATTATATCTGTATATCTGGTTTTAATTAATTTAACCATTTAATTATTAAATTACAATTTATATACAGTTTAATTATAATTTAAATTATCCTGTGGATGTGTGTTTAGTAAAATTCAACTGCCAAATATAATTGTAATTGGATTTAGCTGATCCGAATTTTTTTTTAAATTCAGATAATTTAAATTTTTTTCTCTAATTCTTTGAATTCACAATTACCCTAATGCTGAAAGTGTATGTGTATTGTAATTGTAATTTGCTAATTCAAAATAAAATCTGAAATTTTCAAGAAATTATTTTAATTTTTAATTTTTTCGTTAATTAATTACGTTTGTATTTTGCATATAAATGAATGATTTTTAAAGTTCTTAACTCACATAATGCCTTTCTTTTTAGAATTGTCCCTTTAATGTCGGTTGTCAAGTGTAATGTTTTGAAGTTTCATTCTTTTCCTCAAAATGCTATCATTTTTTCCTACAATGTTATTTAGTAATGAGAATTATTGTTTTAAAAATAATTCTATTTTTAATTATAATACTATATTTTAAATATTTAAATAATATTCTTAATCATAATTTTAATTCGCTTCTAAAATTAAAATCACTTACTTTTTACTTATATGTTGCTGTTATTACTTATGACACTTGCCATGGACAAGCCCTCGCTGATTGTATCAGCAGATTTTAATCCGGAAGGAGCGTCTCTTCTTTTTGAAGTAGCGCCAACTAGAGCCAAGAGTACGACTTAGCTACTCTCTCATCACTGTCACAGCCCCTTCGTACAGGGGGCACAGTCATACACCTCACAGATAGCACACAGAAGAACAACCCTGCCCTACCCAGGAATCGAACTCGGGACTCCCAGAACACGAGGAAAAAGCGCTATCTCTGTGTCAGAAAGCCGGCATTACTTATACGCTTTAAACATTAATAGTAACCTGTAGTGCTCTTTGTTGTTGTTGTTGTTACTACTTGTAGCACTTGCCATGGACAAGCCCCGCTGATACATCAGCAGATTTTAAGCCGGAAATATACTTCTCTTGTTTTACAAGTAGCGCCATCTAGGTACCAAGAGTACGACTTAGCTACACACACGTCACAACCCTTTTTAGGGGGCGGACTACATTCATGCAAATTAATTCATTCATCTCAGATCGTAATTTAGACCTGGTACAGGGAACGATCACCCCTGGTCCAGTACCCCCAGTGATACTACTCTCGATATGGAGGATTTTGCGATCACGAACAGATTTAACGAGCGCTAGCCGCCACACACTCGGGGATTCTTTTGGCCGGTGAGCTTCGAACCCGTAACCTAAGGAGTACGAGTCCAACGCTCTACCAACCAGGCCATCCCGGCCCCTAATATTAGAATATCGCTTATGTAACTTTCGTAATTGAAATACTTCTTGTTAGATTTAATTTTATTAAATTTAAATTTTTGATTAAATTTTATTATTTTTATAACGACTCTATCAGTCCGAAATATTTTTTACTGCTTTAATTTATCATTTACCCAGTATTTCTCCTTCTGAAAGGTAAATATCTGAAAATCTAAACCCTCCTCTTTCATTCCCCTACTTTTAATAAAGCGTCACGGATCCTGAAGGACTTCTAGGTCAAAGGGATGCGTCAACTAATCGACCATTTCAAAACACCTCTTGGAAACTACGAGAACCCTTCTAGTGTTAATGAATTTTACCATCGATAACATTATGAAACCTACTCTTAGTGGCAAACTCTTAGGGGGAGAAAAGTTTAATGCCCTCCTTCCTTTTCTTATTTGTGCGAAATATAAGATAGTCTAGTAAGTGAAAAATGCACAGAAAAAGTTTTTTAATCGTGAAAAAAAATTGTTATCCAGATTGCAATGAATCTATCATATTTTAAATGCCCTGAATCTGAAAAAGTATTCTTTCTTGCTTGATAATTATGCCTGTCTATCTGTGAAGGCGCTAATTTAAAATCTTATTTAGTTGGATTGGTGAATCTTTACAGTGAATTCGTAGAGTTTTCTTAAATTTTGGATCAAATGCATAAACAAGAAGTCAGTCTGTCTCTGTCAGTATGCATGTGGGCATGAAGATTAAAGAACGGAAAACGCTGGATGGGGCAAATTTGGATAAAAGATTTATTATCAGAATGCAGATCTATATCATTTTGATCTTGGCTTATCTAAAAAGAGACTTCCAAAAGATATGACCCATTTTATTTATTATGTTTGAATCTTCAAATTTATATTTATGTTACAATGCCTACGTGTTAAAATGTAAGGTGGAGGAGTTCTCTTTCTTGTGTAACCACTTTTTCCATTATAAGGCCACTGATTCGAGTGGGGGATAGCCTGGTTGGTAGGACGTGTATTCGAATCCCTTGGGCCGCAATTTCGAATCCGCCAGCCAAAGACTCTCAGTGTGTGTGGTAGCTGGCGCACATTAAATCTGTGGGGGTCACAAAGTTCTCCATGAGGAGAGTAATACCACATGTGGGTACTGATTCAGAGGTGGTCGTTCTATGTTCCAGATTTAAATTACAATGTCTGGACGAATGAATGAACCGCATGATTGAAGTCCACCCTGTAAAAAGGGTCTGTGATGTGTGTGAGCTAGAAGTCAGACTTCTGCCCACGAATGCTTAGAGGTCCGTAACCTGTACTTCCGTGATGGGTTGGGGTTGCTTCGCGGTCTTTATATCCGGATGGCTTCGGGCGGGACGGAGAATACCTATGCCATACCCTCAGAAGCTCCCCCTCCCAGGGAGGCACCTCGTAATTGGGGATGAGATACTTCCGGTATGGTGGTTGGATCTCGCCAACCGAAGGGTACACTATTAGGTGGGATAGGTTAGAATTCTCCCATCGATGACGGGATGTACTTCCTTCAGGAAGGGTTGTACCGTGGTCGATGATGGCCATTAGGACTTAACCATAGTTTCCACTAATTGCTGTTGCGGCGGTCCGGTCACTCTAAAGTTTCTATAGTTAATCCATGTGCCTTCGTGGCGGGTCAGAGAGTCTGTTCTATGACTTACCCTAAGAGGCTACTGCACCCCTCCTTCCGTTGTAAAGCGAAACACGAGTACAACAACAACAGAACCGATTCTGGGAATAACAAAAATGTAATAGCTTTTCTCAATCCTGGATTTATCCAAGCTCTACTTTTAATTCGGAAGGAAGTGATTGCATTTATATAAGAGTTTTAGGGAAACATTTTGGTTTTCGTTCTCGCGAACTTAACATGAAAACCATTAACGGCCTTCACTTTGCTACTTAACATTAAAAAAAGGGATTTCTGTAGGGATATGTAAATATTCAGCATGCTAAAGGCAAGACGAACAAAATCCCCACAACTACCTTTTTCTCATAAATAATCGATTAATCGAATTTGCAGTAAATGGATATAACTAATGAAGGGGTGTACTGAAATAAAGTGAGAATGATGGGATGCAGAATGGGATTCTTATGGATATGAAATAGTTTACACTACGAGAAAAGATCGTTTTATGTCGTATCTGAGTCTTTTTCTTCGGATGATATCCACTTTGTCATTTACCAATGGCGCATCTATTTTTAAACCCCACATTCCATCGCGGAATTTGAAATATGTATTAAGAATGAAAAACATGGACAAGTCTTGGAAACTAAGTATACATTTATGAAATGGCCATAAAATTCGTATTTCGATACTGAACGGCAAGACAGAAAATACACATGCCTGAATGCATATACTTGATGTCCCTGGCAGGTGTTCTTAACGATGCTGCATTATGCGAAATGTTTACTTGGAGCATATCGCCGAATAGCATTTGTGGAGAGTTTACATAGCAAAATCTGGGTCAAAACTAAGAACTTCCGGCCTCCCCCGATACAGATACTGCCGGCCGCATCAGATTCTCTTTCCAAAACAAACGACCTTGAGACTGCCTAAAAAAGGTATAAAAATACTTCATGTACTGCAAATATATACTTCAGCAAACATGCCCTAAATTTGGTTTTGGCGATCCTTTTTTAATACTTTTTATATTCAATCTGAATGATTCAAATTTTTTTTTGGCGCGATAATAGAATTATTCTGAAAAAAAAAAAGAATCATAATCTTCGCCAAATCCTTTTGCAAACACATAGTGGCGCCAAGCTGGATAAATTTGTTCCCCCGTTCAGTAGCTTCCTCTAATCCTCGATGAATAATGGCCAGTCGGAGTGAACCTTCAGACAACTTGGATGTGACCTACAAAATATTATGGCCGCACCACTAATAATGCATCGATAAGGTTTCGTTCCACAGTGCCCGGATAAATTATGGATCCATTAACAACTTTATTAATTAATGGACGAAGAGGTAGCGAATGAGACCGCGGGATTGTTTGTCACCTTGTTCGTTGAAGCCTGAATTAATCTATGGATTGTAGGAAAGTAGTTCTATCAATAACGAGCAACCAGAATGCTACTTTTAACTTTAAGCTGTCAAAAGTGTTTGAAGGAAAATTTAAAGGGATTGCTCATTTAATGTCAAAAGATAAGGGTTATCGACTTAGTTTCTCTAAAGAATTATCATTTCAAAATTACTTTATTAAAAAAAGTAATATAAAAAACAATTTTTTAGAATCAATTCCTACTTCGGGTATTAGGAAATCTTTTTAAAATTTTATTTTAGTTATTTTTTGTTAAATGATTACGATTTCTGTTCTCATGTTCCACTTTACAACGGAAAGACGGATGCAGTAGCTTCAGAAGGGTATGAACACTTAAGCATCACAATAACGTTAACCTTTGAGTAAGTACCCCCCAGCGATATAACTTTCGACATGAACTTTGTGACCCGGTTCAACCCCAAAAGCAATGGATGCAAATCACCAACCAGGCTATCCCGACCTAACAATTACAAACACTATAAAGAGCTACTATAAAGGCGAGAAACTTAGTTTGTAATTCATTAATAAAAAATTAATTAATCAATATTTGAAAAACTGTATTAACATCAAATGCCATCTACTACAAGTTTTAAAAAATTTACTTGAACT
>JAOUZG010000060.1:0-12318 GCA_026289955.1 Argiope argentata
ATGAATTGGTCTTTATATGGGCTACCTGACACTGACATCTAATTATTTCAATAATACATGCAGGTCGTAGGTGCCCAGGTAAGTAGATTGGTCTATTATTATTTTTCAGCTCTGCTCTCTTTGTATTTCACGCTATTACGTGACTGATGCGGCATATTCTACATCTTGCTGAGAATTTGCTTGAGAATATGATCTGAAAGAAATAGTGGGTGTTCCTTTGCAGTAAAATTATTCCTTTAGTACATGTTGGGCAATAATGGAAACTCGCAAAAAATGCAGAAAAATATTAACATACTAAACATGTTTATACAAACAACACTAAAAACTACAAGTTAGATTAAAAATCAATAGCCATTTTCCTTATCAAATACTGTAAATTCCATGGCGATCTGTTGGTTAAAATATAATTTATTATATTTGTCTGTCAGCATTGATGAAAGAAAATAAATGCTGCTCTAAAAGTCAGTTATAATCCAATTTTTATGTGTAAATGGTATTTCGATCTCCATGTCTGTAGATGACTTAACTTAGCTCTCAATCCTCCGATCACACCGGTACAGATAGTCCCAAAGTAGTTTCGGCAGATTAGAAATATTATGCATGCTTACAGCAAAGCTCCTCTTAGGTTTTCAGAAAGACGAGTGGAAAGCTTTAAACGGGAAACAAGTCATTTCAAACCGATCTCAGGGGCCTTGTAACGAAGTCAATAATACACTTTTTCTCATTATATTTTGTAATACTAAATTTTTCTGAATAATATAATCCGCTAGTCTTATATACTTCAGATTAATGAAAGACTTTAGTAGATAAATAATTTAAGAAATGATGAATTTATAACCTTGAGTAAATTTTACTGTTGATAGGTGAATTAAATGAATTAACTGACATTAAGAAGTAACATCGGTTTTACGGCTTAACTTAATTACATGAAGACCTTAACTTTCTAATTTACTTAATATCCTTACTAGACGACTCATCCGCTTAAGGACATTGAACTAATAATTAATCTCTACAATAACAAAAATTCTATACGTGATATTGAAACGTTTCCAATTCATTTTTGTACTTTAAATTGCCTAATACTGTCATTAATTGCATATTTGAAATCACAATTATTAATACTAATTTCATATTTAACATTTAGTCGTTCGAAATGCATTTCAGACACATCATTTTAAGAGAACAGATTAACTTGTGATCAATTTGAGATTGTTAAGATTGATTTGAGTTATTGGCACATGGTTGATCTATTTGGAATGGTTTATTTACAGTTTATTGGCCATTCTGAGCCAAATAAAATGCCATAGTCTTCCTAGGTAAACCTATTTCACACTGGTATCACAATTCTGGATGACGGGCAGTTAGGAGAATGCTATCTATTCCAGTTCCCTCGTTATGCCGAACTATTTAACGGAGCGTAAGGAAATGCAATTTTGTACTGAGCCGAGATCTTGCCACTGACTATAACGTGTAATTTTGTCTAACCGCTGGAGTCGAAGACCTGAATATGCTTAAAATTACATTCCTTCAACACGATCATTATCTAAATGACATGTATCACTGGACTTGATTGTACATTGGTACCTTTTCCATCCTTTGTTAATGATTTTATAGATAAAGTATAAACTATTTTAAAAGTCGAATTATGCATAACAACCTAATGGTCTGTTTAATATGACCAGCTTTTTGCCTCTTAATCCTTCTGCATTTTTCGTAGCCTTCTCAAGATATGTGTTACGACAGTTGAGAACTTATTATTCTATTTCCAGTAATGATTTGAAATTCCTGGTGAGCTGTGATGATTATTCCGCTCACTGCATTGGATGAGTTGAGGCAAATATAAAGAGGAGAGGGGGAGAAAGATCAGTAATCTCATAAAAAGCATAACTCTACGCCACTGACCACTATGCAAACTTATTCTGCAATTATTCTATCGATAATTATGGTTTATTTTAGTGCTTGATAAATTTATATTGAATAAACAGAGGATAACAATGCATGGAAATATTAGGAGTTCAGTTTCAATCGAGGCGACTTTGACGAGATGAAAATATTTTTATTTGTTAAATCATGTGGATAATTATACTTACGCGTTGGTCTTGCTTGAAAAACTCGGCTCCTCATTATTGATATTATTATAATCACTAAAAAAATATAAAATTCACAAGGAGATGTTGATAGAATTTGAGTAGCGAAATTCACCGGAGACCTGACTTAGGGGTAGCGTGTCTCCCCCTTGACCGGGGCGTCCCTGGTTCTGTCATGATTGTTCTTCCCCTATTTACTGTCGGTGAAATGCGTGAGAAAGATCCCCTATTAAAAAAGGGGTTGTGCAAGCAAATATGTGTGTGTCAACTTCATTTTAGCTAGAAGTCGAACTTTTGTTTTCGAGTGTTCAGGGGTCTTTACCCTCAGAAGCTACTGCTTCCCCTTCCGTAGTGACCATCAATGGTTCTCATCATCATCCTCTTTATAATATCCAACATATAACTTTTCTTAGTTGAAAATTTCCGAATTCCGTTCCTTTCACAAATTCCGAATGAAGTGAAACGACGAAGCGGAAGAGAAGCCAATAGATACTTTGAATAGGACAATTCATCATTTATGAATATTTCATTTGATAATTACAAACCATGCTTCTTTTTGAATAGCATAAAGCGAAAAGCTCAAGTAAAAATATGAAATTAAATCTAATCCATAAAGGTTTCCTGCATGTTTATAATGTTTTAGTGCTTATAATGTTATAATCTTTTAAAAATAAAGAAGACAACGATATTCGTTTCGTTTATATATTTTGTGCTAAACTAACAACCGAATGAAAGAAATTTTTAAAGTAATCCCACATAACTATCCATTACCAATAGATGCATTTCTTAGTGTATTAAAACATTGGCAGATCAAACATTCTACAAGTGGAACTAATATTCAAGAACTGGGAAACAGTTTTTATATATCAATATAATAAATTAATATCCATCAGTAATTTGTAAGTTAACTTTATAAACCAACATCATAAAAAAGTTTCCTTATTTTTCCTTAAAGCCTGTAGAGATAAAGTTTCTTTGTGTGTGGACTAGAGCAGATAATATATAACTAAACAATTAAAACCTTCCCCTTGGAATCAAATTCTATAAACCAATTAAACACTCGATTGAATTAGTGCCCTATTCTACCATAAATCCCATGGGAAACGAAGGAAGAAGGAAACAAATACTAAGAAACTGTTTATATGTAAAATTTAATCTTTGAAAGGATTTTTGAAATTTTTATCGCCAAATTACTTTTAATTTTAAGTCTTTGGAAAAGATTCACTCATGGGTTCTCTAAATAATGACTAGCATTAGGATCTCTTTATTGAATAAAAATCATTCTTCCAACTATCAAAATTCTAAATAAGGACACATAAAACTAAAATATTTCATTTTATGCTTGACATTCTATGTTGGATTCTATCACAGAAATTTATACCATTTCTTTGAGTGCGACGAATAAATGTGAATAAAAGTACAATAGTAAATACTTTTTTTTAATATAAAAGAAAAAAGTAGACATTTCTTAAATGAGGTAATTATTCTTTATTTAGGAAAGTTGGTTAAGCTTCCAACAAAACTGTTATAAAGTTTCAGGCGCAAATCCTGAAATCGGCGGTATTCAAAAGAAATTGAATAATTGATTCTTTTCATTTATTGCATGTTAATTGCTCAGTATCAAATGAATAAAAAATATTACTTGCTTATAATTTTGTAAGTATGAAAGCACTCAGTTATTAGATTTACTAAAAAACATAGAAGGAAACTAAACGTGAGATCAAATATATTTTGGAAACATTACTAACTGACAAATCATTTAATTCATGAGCATCAAAAACAGTTGCATAGAAAACTAAATATTAAACATCATATTAATTAAAAATCTGTTTTTAAGCATTATAAAACATCTGAATGGATCGAGCTGACTCAAACAAATTAAGTGCTCCTGAAGCTAGTCAGTGTTTTTATACGACCAAGTCCTAAGAGGAGATTTATAAAAAATTAATTTCACAGTAAAATGTAATTTTTTTTCGAAGGGAGACAGCTGACGAAGAAAAAAGAACTACTGTCAGCAAATTCCGCAAAAGTCAAAGTTTCATACACGCAATTAAGTGATTAACTTTTTAACTCAGATGAAAAATCAGAAACAGTTAAACCGTAAATTAATTCCTAATTAAGACAAACAAATTTTGACAGTCGAAAAAAATACATCTGTTCTTTCAAAATTATGAAACATGCATCTGACTCGTGGCTAAAATGGGATTTCCGACCCACGATTCTTTAATCACCGAGATTCAGCAATATCGAAATATTAAGTGAAAAAGGCTTAGTTACTGCGAAAACGAAAGTTATTTCCTGTATTCAGTCAGAAAATCAAAGACTATTTCATTTCTAGTCATTTTATCTCAAAGCGTTTATTATAATAATTTGTTTTATATTTTTACTAAATTGTATATCCGATTATACAATTCTAGGGAGGGCGGTAATTCCATTATTTTAAATAACTAAAAACGTGGAGGAATATACATTTATGAGCAGCATTAATAACGGAACAAAATTTTGAAAAATACAAAAAAGTATTCAGAGTTTTGATAAAAAGTTTCTTAAGCACGTTACTGTAAAATAAATATTCATTTAGGAATTCTACACATGGAAGATACGTGGCAGCTAAATAATTGAAGTTTCCGAAAAACGCCATTTCATTTCTAAAATTAAATACATTTAGACAAAATTGAATATCGAACACAGAAAGTATGCAAGAATATTTTTATTAACAGTATTTTTTTAATAACATCAATTAACGGCAAAGTGTAATTCGATCAAGAAAACGAGAAAAATCGATGACACAGAACATGAGCTCAAAAGCAGTGGTTAAGGGAATACAAGAACCATTGCATGTTCTACAATTCTAAATCAAATAGTGCCCACATAGGTATTAAATTTAACTTATCAATTGAATTGACCATTCATAAGCAATATACATTTTAGAAAACAGTAGTGAAACAATTATTTTCCTTATACGAAGTTAAAATGTTTTATTTCTATAAACGATGAATAGAACTTAAACAGCTTCGTACGTAGACTGACAAAATGACTTTAGAGAGCAGAAAATCGGAAATATTTAACCACAACATAGTATTTGAATTATTAAAAAATGTTATCTGAATTAAACAGAAAATATTTGGGGAAATTTTTTAAAAAAATAATTCAATTTGGAGCACGAGTTGGCATTTAAATGCTTTTAAAAATTAATAGCCTACTATTTTTCTTAAAGTGACAATTATTTATCTGACTTTTATTTTAAAGAATAATGACACAAACAATTTCAAATAATTTTGAAATGACAAACGCAGACTTCAAACATCTAAAGTAAGAGTCTTTCTGTCGCATCTATTTTATACCTTATTTATTAGTCAAATATTATTTAAAAAAACAGTTAACGAAAAAGCCACAACTGAAATAGTTAAATCTATACTTTCGTTGTGCTGATATAACCTAAAATAACATTTTATCAATCTCAGAATTAATTTTGGTTATTTTCTATTTAAAGCCGAATAATTCATTTAAATATTCGAAATCCTTATGTTTCATCTTCCCCACAGAATTAATACTTCCTTGCATTTCTCGACACATGAAAAATTGTATTAAATTATGAACATAAATTTAAATGCTTCAGTTCAGCTCTTCAAATTTTAATAATTTAAAATGGAAAAAAATTGATTTAATGCGTGTGGAAACAATCTTCGCTATTTTGAATTTTAAAATAGCCAGAAAATAAGATAATTTTGCAGTGTTCTTATTAAGAAGTGTTCATGTCAAGAATTTTATTTTGAATTCAAGCTGTAGGAAGTTTACATTTAATCTTGAGGTCGTTTCCCGTTTCTTAAGTTAGTCAAAAACACACTCACAAAAAGGCGTGCCAGTTCACGAACAATTTATTTTCCGAATGTCAGCATCTATTCATTTCGAGTCAAGTAGAGAGTTATTTTTGAAAAAATCCATCAATTCGTGACTTTATTATATGTTAAAGGTTTCCGTACTTTGATCAAATATTCGTACGGAAATATAAAAATAAATTAGAAACATGAATTATAGCGCTTTGAAGACTTTCAATGAATAAAATATTCTTATTTCACTAGATATAATTTTTTTTATCGTCATAATTTGCACTTAGTTCCGCAGTATTTTGAATTTATTTACAATAAGTAATTAAAATTACCAAATGGATTTCGAATCTAATGCATTCAAGTTTTTTTCCTGGGATTTTTTTAAATAATGTAACCAGGAATTTTCGGTTTAAAATCCGACATTTAATTAAATTTTCTGAATTTTTCTTTCTGCAATTTTTACTCACTTTTACTCATTTACAGAACTGGGTTGAAAAAAACAATTTTAAGAGTAAATTCAAAATGCATGAAGGAAATTTTCGTATTGGATGGAATAATTTTATTTGTACAACAATATCTTGGAAAATATTTATCATTGAACATTTTTATCGCCTTCGCTATTTTCCAATATATTTTGGCAGAAAATATATCAGAGGTTTAAAATATCTGGCCTAATGTTTTTCAAAAATTATTTGTAATCATATGACGGGGAAAATGTCTTCATAATTTCAGCATGCAAAGTAGATAAAATCTAAAACGACAATTGCAGACTTAAATGTTTTTTTCCTCCATATGTAAAGAAGCAAACTTACTTCCTCCATGCTCTTTCTATTATTAATAGATTTATATATTACGCCCAAAAAATAAATAAAAGTTTAAATTGAAACCTTAGTCCTTCAATGCGTGCATTTTGGAACAGGAGTACTTCGAATTATTCGTATCGATACATTTTAATTAGAAAGTTACCTTAGTGATTTTGCAAGACTCAAATTCAGATGTGGATATGTTTGCCAAAAGAAGAAAAGTATTTCATGAGCAATGAATGTTATATGAATAGCACTATAGTAAATTTGATTGAAACTTGCGAGAGAGAGAAAGAGAAAGAGATTAAATTCTAGAATCTGAAAAAAAGGATATGAAATTGAGGAATTTTGTCAAGACAAAAAGAATATTAAACCATTCTCATTTTGAAAGGCCTCATTCTCATCAAAAAATTCAGCAAAATTACATACAATTAAATGAATATTTAGATGTTTATAATCATCCTTTAGCTGAATCATCCCCAACGAATATATGTTGCATTTTCTAGTCTTTTTTTCTCCTATACCGAACTTCGATACCAAAAAATTAGCACAGTTACGCATTTTGAAGTATATTCCCATTCGAATTTAATTAGTTCATTTTATAAATGGAGTCGTAAATGCTTTCAACAACTAACTTAAAGAACAGCAATTTCGCCTATTGGAAAAATAACTTTTAATTAATTTAAATTTGTCTACACTATTTTGTTAAATACGAAACTATCATTTAATTTCCTTGAAAAAGTTCAATAAAAAGAAAATCGCCAGCCAATGAATACTTAAATCAAATGCAATTCATTTGTGATCCAATTTTTAAAAAATGAAAGAACTGTTTGGAACAATAAAAATTTGGTTAAATATTTTTATTGCAAACCATTTCAAAAAAATTGTTTAGATCAGAACAAATTCTTTTAATTAAGTATTGTATTAATATTTTGAAAATATTTATATGCGATTATAATAAAAAAATGAATTGGTCTCTCCTTTTAAAGAATAAAACTTTGTTATGCACCAAACTAACATAAGTACAGTAAATACTGGATTAAATGATTGGCTTAATACCCATTTATATATTACCCTATTATTCCATTGGCTACTCAAGAAAATACCAAAGTAAATTTTTCAATTTTGCAAATTGTGGTAACTTAAATATTACAATGGCATTCAAAAAGGACATGAAAGTCAATGTTTTGATCATATGAGATGTAAACTTTCCACTACTTAAATGGGATAAAATCATCTTTCGACAATTGGATTTTAAAAAATTATATCACTTTTCCATGTGTGTATGTAATTGCATACAGACAATTCGTATTATTAAAAAAAAATTAAAACCTTCGAAGGAATCCTTCCACCTATAAAAAAATCCTGAAGATTATTAAAAATTTTAAAATCACCTGTTGATCGAATTCACGACTGGTTCGCAGTTAGCATGAAGGGTTTTGTTTTTAAAACCGAATTTGAAGTAATCCAAATGCTAGGATGAGACTCATTTTAAATATTATTTTATTATTCAAATCTACTACAACAATATAATATTTCGAGGGAAAATTGTGTTAAATTATGTATGACTAATAACTTCACAAGCTGAATTTTATCGCCAGAAAAAAAAAAGGAAACGTTCCCACTAAGGAATCGATGTTCGTCTCTAACAGTTAGTATGCAGATCGCATTTTTGCAGTGAACAAAACTAAAAATTCCAGAGATATTTTAAGCCATATATTTTATTAAAAATATATAACATTCGTAGGAATTTAAGATATTAATACAAATTAGATTTATCCAAATTTTGAAGAATTCGTATTATCGCTATCTTAAAGAACATTTTTTCCACAGTCATAATCAATAAATTTCAGAAATTGTATGATTATTTCAGCTGGATTTTAGTCGTTCAGATAAAACCACTTAATGCAATTCAGCTTTAACTTTGTGAAGTAAGGCTGAAGCGAGTGGTTCATTATTACCTTACAGCACATTAAAAACAAATGGCAGATTCAAGTCATAAATGCAATTATTTAATAAATGTAGTTGATTTACAGAAAGTCCAAATTGCTCCAAAAGTCCTGACAGTTGAATTATATTGACAATAAAATTTAGTTACTAAAATTTCCTAATATTACAAAACAGACATTTCTATAATACATTTAGAAGTTAAATTACCTAGTTTAGTAAAATTTAATGTATCAATGTTTTTAAGTTTAATTACTCTAAAGTGTTACTCTTAGTAAAATTTATTTATTTAAATGCACTGAATAACTTTTTGTAAAGGTTAAATTAATTGTTTAATAATAAAAGGGTGGATTTTTGGTTCAAACAATTAATAGTTTGATTACCTTAATGTTCAAAAATCCAAGTATATTCGCACCACTTCTGTAAACAAAACAATTATCAGCATTTCAACTAGTAATAAAGAAACAATGACAATGCTGGCATGAAAAATTCTAATAATAATCAAGATTTACATATATCATATTAAATGATCTTTTGATTTGAAGTAATAATATTACAATGAGTAAATGATATAACAATGATCAATACTAATTATAAACAATGATTAGACATTATCAAATACAATACTCAATACCATTATTCAATATTTTCAAAGCAGTTAACGTGATGAACATAAACAGAAAATATCGATATATGGAATATTTTGTATATTATGAACAAAATGTGAGCAACATAAACTGGTAAAACTAAAATATCAAAACATATACAGGTTACAAGATTAAGCGTTTTAAAAAAGGATTTTTTTCACATTTTTACATTTTCTCTTTTTTTCTTTTTTTTTTCATGTTCATTTTTTTTTTCTTTTTTTTCATGTTGATTTTTTTCTTTTTTTAATTTTTTTTTCTTTTGCATTTTTTTAAAGCTTTTTTCAATTTTTTTTCATTTTTTTTCTTTTTTCTTCTTTTTCAATTTTTATTAGTATTCTTTTTCATTTTTTTTTTCAAATTTTTTTATTATACATTTTTTCGAATTTCATTCAATTTTTTTTATATATTAGTTTATTTTTATTTTTCCCTTAAACAACTTAAAGGTAAGAGAAATTTATAATAACAGTTTGAAAAACTTTCACATTAATAACATATTCTTCTAAGAAATTAATATAATTTAACCCCATATTGCATATTTTTTATTTTATATTTAGACAACCATTGTGTAAATCAAACAAATAGTAGGAATACATAGCAAATATTAACTTGTCAGCTTAGTTATTTAAAATTAATTTTCTGAACCAATAATGAAATCAATACTGTTTCATAAAAATTCTATTACTAAATTTGGACTAAAAAAATACACAAAAATTTCAATATGCATAAGCTCCTATGCTATTAAAAAATTAGTGTTTATATCATTATATAGAAAATTGAAATGAATGAAAAAATTAATGTAATAATCATTATGCAATATAGAGTTAATATACACATTTTACTATTAGTATTGCTATAGTCTGAAGACAAACCATTTCCATATACAATACAAAGGGAAATAATAGGGTCCGATTCCTAAGAATGTTTTTTAGTTCAGCTGTCCTGCATGGTTTTAATTTTAAATGCAACTTTTGATTGAAATATTTTATGGGTTTCTAAACGTATTCCCGACTTGCAGAAAATACAATACATAATTAAAACAATGAAATTCAGAAAGAGAAATTCTTTAATGAGTAACTTTTTAATTTTTATTATAGGCTTTTCATGAAAAAATATTACCAGAATTCATAAATTTCAATATAATTCGAATAGAATAAATTGATATTATCGAATTGAAAATATTTCTTGTTTTATTAAAAACAGGAAGCAAAATTAATTAAAAATTATAAACAAGTTTAAAATTTTATTTGCTGACCTTTGCCATGCAGTCCGTTTGAATTAAAATCACTTAAAATATGTACACGACCCTTTCAAATGTTAGATATCAATTTTGATTGCAGACTGAGACTCCAAAAAATATGCATAGATTCTCACTATCTTGCACTTCCCGAAACGAATTAAAATGCAAAAGTATAATCAACTGAATGAAGTTTTACAGATTCAAGCCGATATATATATTTTTTAAAATATTTGGAACTCAAAATAATTACTAAATTATTAACTTTAATAACACATACTAATTTTTAATGATTACTTACAAAGTTTATATAAAATGTATCAATCAAGTATTTTAAGTGCACTCTCCTTTTTAGAAAAACCTGAAATTTTGATGTATAAAACATATCAACTCTCTTCAGATTAAACATAGACATCGGAGTTATTTTTCGCACCAGCGCAATTCAACTGCCTTTTTCCAGTAAAAGTTTTATATCCAAAATTAAGAATTTTTTTCAACAAATATTTTCTTTCAATTTCATACTTAACTCTAAACTAAAAATCGTTTTCATTATTATGAGTTAATAGTAATTTTTTTATTCTATTAACTTATTATCCTTAGTATTTATTCAAAATTGCAGCATCATGAATATATAGCATGTTAAACTACAATGATATACTAAAATATATAATACGGTAGGTTACCGCACTAAATTAACAATACATTAATTTACATTAGCAAAGCAAAATTATTCGAAGAAAAGTCAAATCTCCATGAGTTTACAGAAAATATATTTTGCACTCAACAATACTAAGTTGAACTCAGTATTGTTGGAAAAGGAAGAAAAGGTTGTCAGGAAGAGCTACTTTGAAATTGCCAGTGTGCCAAGGTCACTCATCGTGCAGAAGATAAGTGCTATTGAACATTTTATTTGTCCTTATTGAAGAAATGTTCCATGAAGAGATTGAATAATATTTTCTTACGTTGCATAAATAAATATAAACTTTCGATGCTGCGATTTAGTTTTGATAAAGCAATTTTAAAACGTTCAAAATCCACTCTTTTTTTTAAGTGTCGGTGGTCGATGCAATGTATTGGACCCATGAATTTCAAGGGAAGGCTATGGGCGTAACAGTTGGTTGCCATCCAATTCTGCGCTTTCTTTGAGAGAATGTTTTTTTTTCTCTCCATTTTCACTTACATGATTTGGGAACGGACAATTTCATCACTGGTTGAGAAATACGAACTTGCACCTTTGAGACTAATCAGCTGCTTCTGAAAGACGCCCAGTACATTTCTTTCTGCAAACAGATAAACATAGATTACGGATTTAGATTTTTTTTCTCTCCCCAAATGAAGTTGATCTGAGAGGATTTTGGAGTTCACCAATGAATTAAGGTGAAAAAAAAAAGTCTTATCTGCAGTAAATTTCATTCAAGCGACAGCTTTTTTTTTTCGATTCCATTCAAGAGGGGTTTTTTTTTAATTTTTGCATTCATGTAAAGAACTTTTTCATTAATTTTTACAACTGCGCCAGTGGGCTTTTTTAATTGATAAAAAGCATTTCTTAATTTCTTCTCAATATTTTTTAGCTTTTTGCAAAAGATTTGTTTTCTTTAGTTCTTTGCAAAAGATTTTTTTTCTTTAGTTCTTTGCAAAAGATTTTTTTCTTTAGCATCCTGCAAGACATCTTTTTATTTAGCTTCTTGCAAGACATCTTTTTATTTAGCTTCTTGCAAGACATTTTTTTTAAAATTTAGCTTCTTGCAAGACATTTTTTTTAAATTTAGC
>JAOUZG010000060.1:12926-38544 GCA_026289955.1 Argiope argentata
TTTTTTATTTCCCTTGCAGCAGTTCATGGAATGCAAGAGCTTTTTTTATTGTCCTTGCAGCAGTTCGTGGAATGCAAGATATTTTTTTATTTCCCTTACACCAGTTCGTGTAAGGCAAGAGCTTATTTTTCCCTTGCACCAGATTATGGAAGGCAAGCGTTTTTTTTTCTCTCCCTGACACCAGTTCATGCCACAAATGCGTACTTCTCTTTCGTTTCTGGGAATAGTTCTTGATATCCCTTATAGGACAACAGTAAATCAATCGAAGTGGGGTTGGAAACATCACTTGATTGCAACAAATTCATTGCACAGTTCATAATGGTCAGGCGGTCCATGAATTTACATAGCCTTCATCATTCATATATCCAATATAATAAGGATGGAGGTCACAATCCTCCTCACATAACGTACTGTAAGTTGAGAAGACAAAGTAGAGAAAGTAGCTCCAGATTAGATGAGTAATATTCCACTTTGTAGGGGTTTTTTTGTTTTTTGTTGTCCTTTCTTTTCTTTTGTCGAATATTGATCGGTGCTCACTTGTTGAAGAGCAGGAAATTCATGAAACATTACACTCATGAACACCACTCACTTCCATGCTTGTACCAATACACAATACTAGCAGCGCAAGTTCAATTCATTTCACAAATAGCCGGTAACGATGGCAATTTTATTTCCACTATTGAATGTGAAGAACTGGGAAGGTACACACAGTTGCAGTCAAAGTATTCTTTACAATAATGAGAGTTCTTCTCTGATAACGGTTATACTACTATCCATGAAATGGCAGGCTTATGTTTATACCATACAATACAATACAATAGAAGAACAGAAACTAATATTTATATTCATTTGAGACAAATGAAATATACAGAAATAGTTTTGATGCTGCAACTTTAAAATAAATACTATCTTTATTTGAAATGCGTGAATTTTTAAAATCTGGATACTTGTAATACTAAAAATATTTTCATTAAAAATAATTTATCCTTAAATATTTATTATAAAGTAGGTAGCATTTTCAAAAATATTTTAGGCAGTGGGTAGTAGACATAATTGATAAACGTCCTTTTTATCTCATTCGCATAACTATTAAATGAATATTAATTTGAAAGCACTAAAAGACAGTGTTCGATCATTTTACTTCCATCTAAAAATGAATTAAATAAGCTTGATACAGCCGAAATTTAAATTTTAATCATTATCTCTATTCGCATTAAACATATCTTTGATTATAAAAAGATGCTAAAAAATATGCATACAGTATTTACACGTTTTTCAACTTTTATTTTCTAATTTTAAAAGGAGACATTTTTAGGTTAAGAAGCAAGTCAAGTCTTTCTGTGAAGTAAATATGATATGAATAAAGAATATATCACAAAATTAAAACAGTGTATTTTTAGTATTATTTTTAAAACATTTTTTTTTATGAAAATCACTATGTAGATTTTTTTTTAAATCAGGAATACATTTTTTTTAAATTTTAAGATAATGCTTGAAGATTTTCACAGAAATACTTGATGCACTGGTGCAAAAAAAACTGTTAAATCTAAACTTAATTTCCTTTAAGAATAAAATTTTTGGAGTCTCGGTCTTAAGAGAAAAATAATCAATGTAATATGAAATCATATAATCAGCTATACTATTATAACATAGTTTCAATTTAAAGAACATACTAACATTGAAGAAACAATTTTAAAAACTTCGAAATAGCATAGAAATATAAGTTACATCATTCATCGTTATAAACATTTTGAAAACATATTTTTAAGAACACAATAATTTTAGATTTAGCGTATATTATTCAATTTTTAGTGAAAAGATCAAGAATAATGCAATACACATTTGCAATAAACTTTGAAATGGTGCAATATATGCATTTAATATGCAAAGCACATTTAAGAAGCAAATAATTTTAAATGAAATAAATAAATACAAGAAAACATTTAATGAAAAGAAATTTATAATTTTAAACATTTTATAATTAATATTGTATTTTAAAGTTTGTAAATGAAAACTTGCGTAATTTTTCTTTATTTCAGGAGCAAACTGGCACATGTTTCATTATATAAATGTCTTAATTTTAATTATTTATTTTAAAAATTAATAGTATTGGAAAAAATAATCATTAACTGAGTTACAATCAGTGATAATAGAATAACGAATAGCAATCCATTCTATTTAATGTGCTGTAAATATCTTTTAAATGATTTCATAAGGACATAAGATATATCCACTAGTATTTTAAAAATGAAATAATGATTCAAACAAATAAACATTTATTTTCATTGGTAATTTAGATTTCATACTTGAGTTAATTTATTCCCGTAATCCATGAATTTGAAACTAGTCAGAGAGAAAAAATTTCAGAGTAACAATATTTGTTTTCAGTAAACTAGAGAAGAATAATTTAAATTGAAAATAAAATCTCATTTAAGCTTAGTAATCAAACATTTTTGGTAACCTATGAATTTACACAATTTTAAGTTATGTTTCAATTTTTAAAGTCTCCAGCAGTTGAAAATTGTACTTTCTCTTATTGTAACTATTGATGACTTCCGTTTAACATCAGCATTGAGAATATCGTATTCGATGTTCTACTTATCATTATAACACCATTTAGACCAAATCGGTGTCCAATTAAAAATAAGGCGTCCAAAAATTTATAAAATCAAAAAGAATTTAATTCTATTAGATAAGTTGAAGACCCCATTATAATAATTATTTAATATTAAATGATGTCGCTTTTAAGTTCACTGCAAAAATGTTGAAAGACAAATACACAGATGAACACCCTAAAATGTGTGATTTGTTGGACATAAACATTTTTAAGGGTCACAAGTTAAAATACAGAAATAAATAGAAGTATAAAACATTGCTCAAGATTATTAGTTAGCTTGACAGTAGTAAGATTTGGTAAAATTTCAGTAAAATCTGATTTTATAAAAAAATGCACCTGTGGATGATCCTTATTATTTCACATCTACTAAAAACTTCAACTTGTGAAATTTTGAAAAGAAAGAATCAAAAACTGATTGCTTTATATTACATATAAAACACTTACGCACATCTTGTGTCATTTTTAATTCTAAAAATTAAATTACAGCAAAAACACTGAGTCTCATCCATATTTTCGGAATTTGTTAAAATTTTTCAATTAAAAAAGAGTCGAAAAATGTTCCAGGTTATAAAGTGATTTCTACATCAAAATTAATCCTGGAACAAAAATTTTAAGAAATAATTTCTATGCTGAGTAAATGCGGGAATTAATATAAACAGATGAGAATCGTTAAAGTCACAATGAAACATCACATCTTTTCTGGTTGTATAAATGCTGCAATGGTGTGTTTTTATTTAAATATGCGAGAGACCAATTATAGTTGAAGAAATAGGGCAAATATTTGGCATACGCATGAACAGAATCATTGTTGGTGAGCAGAAAATATGATGAAACCTTCCATGGAGCCGTTTCCTTTATGAAAAAATGAATGAATGTAATCTAATAGTTGTAATATTTTCATAATTTTTGGTATTAAAATTTCCTAATTAATTCGATTTGAAAATAAAGCCAATTGAAAAGAGGTAATTTAGAATTAGAGAGAACTAACTTCGTTCCATCAAATGCTGAAATTTATTTTAAGAAGTCTACATTAAAAACTCACTAATAAGAAAATATGATTTTTTTAAAAAAAATATGAAACGTCATAGTTTTGTAGTAAAATGGAAACGTAGGAAATCAATATTACGTCTTTAGATTCATTGGCAGTTCAGTTTTATTAATGTCCCGTTATAAAGCAACACTAGGGTGATTTAGGGACATTTTAGGGTGATTTAGGGACTTAATTTTGAACCGCGATCAGATAGTGAGGACGGCACGCCTTCCTTATCCACACCACACCAGCAGGAGGAGGACGTTTGGCCCGGGTGTATTTAACGTACACCATGCCCGCTTACAAGACGGATCTTCGGTGAAATCTGGTCCTGAACCTGAAGCCGAGACCCAGGTCACTGCGGCCCAGATTCATTGGCAAACAGGTGAAGTGTCCTTTGCTTAAAATAGCCTCTGACTCGAATGCGTCTTTTTCTAATCTGTTGTAAGAAAAGTATCTATTGTAAGGTCAATAACTTCGATCGTTTGGTCGGTAGAAAGAAAATTGCTTCCCTGCGATTTGATTAAAACATTTTACTTGCGAACAACCTGTAAAAATTCGTAGACAGATGCGCTATATTTTAACTTATATTCATGACTTTCATTTATCTTTTGCAGTCTTACTTTTAAATAGGATTATTCATTTTTAGATAAAACAAAAAGGATGAAAAGTAAAAGTCACTTTTAAATCCTTTAAGTTTTAAAGTTTTAAGTACGACATTTTGTCATTATATTATAATCATATAGCGACTCAAACTATTCAAGTGCATTTACTTCTTTTTAATGATTCGCTTCAACTCGGGGCGGGGAATAATTTTATTCGAAAATTATTTCATCAATATATTTTTTTTAAAAAATGAAAGTAAGAAATTGCTGCTCTTATATATTAGTTCTTTATAGTACTAAGACACAATTCAACACAAAGTAATCGGAATTTTGAATCTAATTTCGTATTTCTGTTCGTGATGAGATTCGAGGATGACATCCGATTCAACCTGCCTCCCCCACCCAAGCACATCGATTTGATGATAGTAGTGTGTTAAACCTGAAGAAAGTTACTAGGTCCACATGAATCGGAAATGAGGTTTCAAACCTAGAACTTGTAAAAGTCTATAATGTGCCAATCTATAAAATTTCTACATTTATATTTGCTTTCATTGCGTCCCCCTTAAACTATTGCCGTCAAATAGCATTTTCATCGATTTCAATATAAAATCGATATTGAAGCAAAAAGAAATTTCCGATTCCTAAATTCTTTAAAGCAAATTTTGAAAAAAAGGGTTCATTGAATAAAACAAGAAAAAAAAAGGCTTTTTCGATTTTTTTTTTAAATTTTGCGAAATTTTGGTTTGGAATGATCAATTCTTTCAGTGATGGATTTGGAACTTAAGTCATTCATTGTTTAATCTTGATTTCCATAATTAAATTGAAAAATTGCAACTTTGACTTGAATTTATAGATATTCAATCCTAATCGAATTTCAGGCAAGAATGTAAGTTAGTTAATTTTCCATTCGGTGAAAAGATATTTTTATTAGTTATGCGCTATGTCATGAAAATTATTTTTAAACTTTTATTCCGATATTCAGTTTTACCGCCCCTATAAAGAGAATATTTTTCGACATCATTAGGGACAATTCTAGATATAAGGAAAAGGCAGAAGTCGTATTTAAAAAAAATGAAATTCTTTGTTGATATAGGATAATTACAGGTTTAAATATAGTCGAAAATAAGTTTCTCCAAATATATCGCTTATGAACATTCCACTGGATTAAAATATCCAGCACTAAACTGTTTTTTTTATTTGATAACTAATTCTAAAAAAAAGTAAGGAATGCAGGTAAAATAATTCAAAAATTAATTTTCATTGTAAAAATTAGACATTACCGGTTTAATTTCAGTTTCATTTAAACCAATTTCAAATTGAAAGCGGTAAACGCAAGAAATGTCATTAGTGAAAATGTGAGGCAATTGCAAAACTTTAATTTGGTATCCACACTTGAATGTTTGATCTTAATTCCCACTCAGCTTGGAACATCTTTTAGTTTCCGAAACTATAAATTAGTTTTAAATGCGTTTACCATTTTCATCGACGCCTAATTTAGCCAGAAAAGAACACACTCGCGACTTCTATCTACTCGGTTTTGAATTATTTAGACAACTACCTGAATTTCTTTCAAGTTTATTACATTATAAGGCATCACTTATAAAGCTACTGTTTTGCACTTATAAGCAATAAAACTTTAGATACGATTTATGAATCTATAACGTAAATATAAGCGAGCAGTAAAACAATACTTTGAACTTGCAAAAAAAGAGAGAGGAAAACATGTTTTGAAGGCTTTCAATAAGAAATACACTAATGACCATGTTTCAATTTACCAATTAAAATAAAACATTCTAGTTGAAGATTTATGGAATTTAATATCTGACGACACTAATTCTAGAGGATGTTCTTTGCAGTTAAATTTAGTTGCGCATGATTGATATTTATTATTTTAACATTATTTTGCACATCATTTCGTACCGTACATTTGTGAGTTTCTTCAGTTTTTTTTATTAAATCGATTTCGAAATTCAACAATTTAAACATGAATTTAGCACTTAAAATTACTGCTTCAGATTACTGCTTTTAAATTTAAAAGCAGAATTCGGTTTTTAATGTTTTTCTAAAAACGAAAGTATGTCAAGAGTATGCTCCCAAAGAAAAATAGTATAATTTAAAAAAAAATTAAGGAAAAAATTACTTTTAAAAAGTTATCTTTTTCAGCATGATAACACCTACAAAGTTTAATAACCAAAGTTGGTAGCACATGCAATTAATCCGTTTCCCGGAAAAATCAAATTAATATTGAGAATAAGCTATGAAATTTTACATACAAAAAAAAATCAGTCTGATAAGAAACGCACCCTGTATACGATATTCTCATTCAAGTTTAGCAATGCAATCTTACCTCATTAAAGAATTTTTGAAATGTTTTTAGAAACTTTATCAGAAACTATTGTCATAGTTTTTGAATTACAAACTATATTAACATCTGGAATAAGATTATATAAATTCTTATGACAAAATTATATTTTCTCGCATTCGTTTTCAGCTCGGGCTTTTAACTCACGGTAGCATAAACTCTTCCAATCAAAGAACATGCATTTCAATACTTCTAGAATGTTTGGAATTGTATCCCTATAATTTAGAGAAATACAAAATGTTCACTTTGATAAATATCCTGAAACGAAAAAGGAATCTAAATCACTTCCAAGGCTATTTTCTGTTAAACAGCAAAAAAAAGCAAATGAATAGAACACTACTTTCGAGCTCATGTTTTCACTAGCAAAAAGAAAAAAAAAGAAACGAAGTCCACTCAAAAAATGGATTAAATAAAAAAGAAAAATTAAAAGAGCAAAAACTGATTAAATACGCTTGGCGTCTTTAATCTAGCGTCTTTTGTAAGATCTTGCAAAGACATGATTTCAAAACAGTAAAAGGTTTAGAATTCGGGCAGTGATCGATCTTCAAAGAAATAAAATATAAAGTGACAAAACCTAACAAATCATCGTCTCAATATCTTGCAACCGTGCAGAGAGAAATATTTTGAAGGACGGAGAGAAATGTAAAATCCAAAACAATTGACTTTTCAAAGTCCAGTTTAAATCATTCACTAAAGAGAATTCAAGATCCCTTTAGATTAACACTTTCAAGAACAAATTTCTTAAAAATTACAAAGTATTATTTCATTATTTTTTTATTTTTATTTTATTATTTTTTTATTAATTTAGTTGAGTAAAAAATTATTCTTATAAATTTTAATCAAAGGTTTAATTTATTTCTCTTGGCTTTTATTCGGACAGGTTTACGAAAACTAACGTAGAGTGATTTTCTCGGGAGGAAAAACCTAAATTAGTTCAAATCTTGTCAACTATTCAGAATTAAAACTTCACTTTGTTACTTATTGAAAATAGTGCCAAAGTTTTTAAAATATATAAATAAAATTTATATATTCTTTTACTACACAAGTTAATTCACGATCCCTCCAATGAGCATGTCTAAATTACATCACCACAAAGTGACAATACAAGTAAACAGAAGCTATGTAGGCTATGAAAACGCCAATTCACAATTACAATGAATGTTATAAAATCTTATTTAATTTCGAAAAGTTTTATTTTAATCTCAAACTAAATATCGGAGAAAGTACAGGATAAACTTTTTCCCCATCAGAGAATTCAAAATATACGAAAGGATTAAAAATAAGAATTCAAAGAATGCATTTGGATAAAAAAAATTGTCATTAATTTTTTTAACCATTCTGCAATGACTTGCAAGAATTTGATTCAAGTTTCTTTAATATAACTTCGACTGAAGAGCTTCTACGTATAAATAAACTATATATTTATACGTAATATATATATTTGTACGTATATTTGTATTTAAAATGAAAAAAATTCGGATCAATTTTTAGACAAATATTCTCAAAATTGTTAAATAATGATGATATTAACACAAATGTGTTGAAAAAAAATTAGCATTAGATAATAGTTATTCGTAGTATAAATCGTATACAGGTTTATTGTATAGCGAAAGGCCCATAATGTTAATTGTATCGCACTTGAAGACTGAACAAAAAAAGGGGAATGCGTTCGAAGTCAAAATATATTTTTAACTTATAAGTACTCATCAACTGGCATATCTCGGATTTTAAAATCGATGTCCAGTCACTTCGAAAATTTATTTTTAAGGAATTTAAGATTAATCTTTATTTGTAATATTTTTATATAATAAAAGGAATTTCTACATTTATATATCTATAAAATAATTTTAAATGATTTTTCAACAGCTTTTCCTTAAAAATTTTCAAAAATTGAAAAGAGGCAATTATTTTTTCTTCACACTGTCACCTTAATATTCTTCACATAATTTATAGAAATTTACTCAAATCTACGTTTTAAATGAAATAGGATATTAAAGATAAATATTCATGCCATAGGACCTCACTTAATGCTTTTCGTTTGAACCGAGTGCTTTCCTTTTCATACTATTAAAACCTCAACTAGACACTAATATTAAAATTGTAATAACAAACATGTAATACTAGATAAATCATCACCTAATAAGCAACAGAGACTAACTATCAAACATATTTCAAAAATTTTCGTTGATAGTTTAATTTTGGTTTATTTAATTAATAAACAGTGATCGTCTTGGAGAAATTAAAAAAATTGAGGTGCATTTTTCATCTTATTCAATATTATGCCAATATTCCACGAAAAATTTAGCATTGTTCCCTGAGATGCTATTCGGATTAGTAACTCCAGTCATCTGCTGTTTTCAGAAACATTTCTTTCAAATGAAATTTCAAATTATTAAAAGAAAATTGTCCTTCAAACGGTAAATAATGTTTGTTTGTTTGTTTTTATCAAGTTTCAAATTTGAAAAGGACACAGTTTTCTAATTTCAATAAAATATTGTAACACCCTTCGACGGATTGATAAATTAAGGCATATACGAAATTTAAAATAATTAATAGGCTAATATAGAAATCAATATTTTTTGAAGAATTAATATTTTCAAGTAGGCAATGAAAACTCGTTTTAAAATTAAATTGCCATTCTAATAAGCACGATAATTCATAACTAGAGTGCATATCTAGAAAATTCATTATATTTTCTTACTTTATACGATTTAAAAATGCTTGTATTGAATTGTTTGATTTTTTTTTAAAAAAAACTTATTTGTAAGACATTCTGACTATTAAGAATAATATGATGCTTAGTTTCAATTTCTTGTTTAGAAGCAAAACTAAATAGCATCATAAATCGAATAAATTCATTTAATATTTTTTTCACTAGAATTCTGATAAACAAATTCAATAGTGTCTTTAGAAGAAAATGTGTAAAATTTCTTTATTATCGTTCCATTAGAGCAGGACAATTTGGCCTCTTTGATTCATGGAATAAAGATTTCTATTTTCATAGATGAGGAGAAATTAGGATCGGATCAGAAAGTTCGGAAAATTTATAAATGGGAAACATAGAAGACTTTTAATCTCAATTAAAAGCTGATTTGAGAGGAAAGTTTAAAAAGCTTGCAAAATAGTTCGAATCATTTTTCGTTCAGGATTGACTACTTTCAAAAAGCACGATTTGGCTCAATTATGATATGTTGGATACCATGGATGCCATTTTGTTACCCTCATTAAAGTTTCAAATTCCCTTAAATAGCTCCAAAAGTACTTATTAAAATAGGTACATATATACGAAGATGAACAAAATTCAATGATTTATTTCAAACAGAATGATTACGGCTCAATTTAAATTCAGAACTTCAAATAATCCTAAAAACGTTTTTAAGATTTATTATAAAATATTTCAACCTCTCTGGCTGTTGGCTATAAGAATTTTTTGATGCACGTTACAAAAATTTTCTATTATTGAAATTACAATACAAACGCTCGAAGAACGATGGTGACGGGGCGGTGCAAGAAGCCAAATCGAGACGCAAATCAAGGAGGTAGAACTCCCTCAACATTGAACATGCACAGTTAAGTAATTGCACTAAAAGATTCACGAGTGCATAAATGTATATTTTTAAATACAATTTCTTTATAAAAGCATACAAATCCATGATAACAAAATTCAGAATCCAAAACCTTTGCATTTTGAAAGTGATTTCGTTTAGTACATTATCTTACAAATATGGCATTTATCTTAAAATTTTAATCAATTGTTTTTTTATGAAACTCATTCCACATTAAATATAAATGATTCATAGTCAATAACTATAACGGCTGTTCGTCCATTTTCATTTAAATCATTAAGATGAAAAAATATGTAATTTAAATTAGTATTCCCTGAACTTAATTTTTCCCTTTGAAAAAAATATCAATTTTTTAAAATTTCAATAAAAAATAAGTTGTTTAACATTTGAAATCCGAGTTACACATTCAGTTTTAAACTGAAGAATATGGTCGAAATTCTTGTAAATTTAAAAATGCTGCAATGAACGGATATTATTAATTTGACTTAAGAAGAAGCTTCAATTTGTTTTTTTATATCGTGAGGGTCCGAGGCATGATCATTCGCGAAATACAAGGTATAACTTCGATTCTACGAATATTAAGTAAAAAGAAGATGAATATTATGTTTTAAGATATTACATTCCCAGATTTCTTAGGTAATATTTGATAGAAACTACGATTTTTAATCTGAAAGTTTGGATGGATGATGCTAGTCAATCAGTTAGAAGAACTGAACGAAATTCGATGAAATTTAGTACAGATATAAATTATAGTCTAGAGCAAGACATAGGATATTATTTATTCCGGTAATTGAGAGGTTAATTTTCTGTTAATTAGAAAGTAACTTTCAAATTAAAAATCTTCATTTCCTCAATGCCAAATGAGTAAGACTTCAGTTTGTTTTCCCCACACTAATGAGGTTTGACTTAATATGTTTTCGGCTACTATTTTAAAATATTCTGTTTATGTTCTTAATGTTTGAGGCATTTAAACATTGTTAATTAATCGATCTTTCGAATTCATTCTGAAGTACTTTTGAACTAAAATAATACAGAATAAAGAAAATTAGAAATTTCTAATCTGTATTGCATTTATCCAACTCGCGTTACCCCACATAGCATTCAAAATTAACGCATGGGTAAGTATGTTGTAATTGTTAACAACAGTTGTAAATATTTCATTTTCGATTGATAGATTTAATTTGATTTTAAAGAATTGCGGACTTGATTTGCTGTTGGCTTTATTTCAGGTACACAGTGTAAAATTGCTTTTAGGTTAGTTGCGTGTCTCTCCATGCGTATGTAGTCACGAGTAACAGCTAGTTTTTATATGCTTGTGAAAGTACCGACCGACTGACCCATCGTCAGAAGAGGGTTAATTTTTGACAGATGCTGGTTAACATTTGATAAATATAGAGACTTTTAGATGTCAAATTGCATCTATCTAGTTTATCTTATTTTATTTCATCAAATAAAATTATTTTGTATCATTCAAGTTTATTTATATTCGAATCTTTGGGCTGAGGCTTTAAAATTAATGTCCCTAAAAATTTGAAATAATTCAATGTATCTGGCGTTAAGACCACATGCCAAATTTCAATTGTCTGGCGGTAAGCGGTTTTCAGTTATCTAACACATATGCACATTTTTAAAAATTTCAAACTCAGAAAGAGGAAATACATCGAAATCTTCTGTTTGTATTTTGTTACTGTTACATATTCTTAGGATAATTATTCTATATACTTGAAATAATTTTGCACAAGACAAAGGAAAAAGCAGAGAAATCTCATAAGGTGCAACGGAAAAAACTGACCTGCTCTCAAATAGTTAGGGCCAGTTTTAATATTAGTTTATGAAGACAGTTTTTTGAATCTTTGAATTTTGTACTAGAGAAATAATTGCATCATAAAAGAAATTTTAAATCAAAAACAAATGCATTTAAGAAGCCATAGTAATAAACAAAATATTTTTTTAAATATATTATTTAACTTTATCTTCCGTTTAATCTGCTAAATTTCTATAATATATTTACCTTTCTTTTCCCATCAAAATGAAAGGAAGAAATTTAATTAATAACAATAACTAAGATTTATTAATGAATTAATTCATGGATTCATGCCATGCATAAACATGCTTTTAAAATTTGTAACTTGTATTACTTTTGAACAAAATGCGACAAAATATAATTTATTGGTTGTAGCACATTCAATTTTTTTAAAGTGGAATTATCTCCTATCTGATCAGCCTGAAAGTTCTATCTATTGAATAAATTTTAGAGTCACCAACGAAATTGAAACGCGTTAATTTGTTTTAAGTGTAAAACAATTTTTCAAAGAGTTTAATTTTCTTATTTAATTCTACCTAAGACAAATTTAGCATTTTCCTTTATGTTTCCACTGTTTCAGAACATTTATCTAAAGTCATTATCTTGCCTACACAAAATAACAATTTAGGCAGCTACACATTTGAGAAGCGTAAAAGATTACAACATATGTCTCGAATTATTATTTCCAATTACTAGAAAAGCATCCTCCTGTGTTATACTAAAAATGGCTTTTATTAAGATTTAATAAAAATACTGCGGAATATTTCGAAATTTGAAAACACAATCAAATGGTCATAATTGGTAATGAAATGGTTTGAATATTAAATGGACAGAACTTTCATAAAAATTAAGCTCAAATCAGTTATCGACGAGAAATAGGAAAATTAAAACAGAATTAAATAAGCGAGGTAGTTTTGAACATATAAAGTATATGGTTAACATTCGGAAACATAGGGTGGCACAAAGCGTAGGAAACGCACATTCCGTCAACAAGTTTTAAAGCGACATCCCCGTGTGGAAAATATACGAGGAAGCTAATAAATCCCTGACGTTTTACTAGAACCACTTTAAACAGCTGATTTGTTCTTTTCTCTTACACCTAGTGTATAAATAATGTTAATACTATTTTAGAGAGATTTGGCCATATTATATATATATATATATATATTAGAACATTTAAAATATTTTTTAAATGTTCTAAATAATTTCCTAATTAGGAAATTAAAAAAAAATGTTTAAAAGGTTTAACTGTACAGATGGAAGTTCTGTCACAGAAGATGTGCATTTTTTAGTGTTAAAATTTGTTGCTCTGATACATCAGACAAATTCCTCTAATCTGTTAAAAATGGAGTTAAATTTATTCTTAGAAAATGAACGAACATTAATATTTTCTAAATATTTTATATTGAGCTATTGCGGATTAAACTTTCAAAATGAAAAGGTTTTTAAAAGTACATTATAAATTTTGCAAAAATCGGTATGCTTACATTAAGATCTGAAAAAGTACTGAACTTAAGATGCAACTTACCTTTAATACAATGCAATAATTATATAATGATGTCAACTTGCTTATTTATTTATTTTTAAAAATATTCCTAGAAAAAGAAAGCTAGAAAAAATACTTTAAAGTGCTAAAAAATGTACATTTGCAAATTTACACTTATTGTTAAAAACTTTCAAAGCTATTTACAATAATTAGGGAAAAGGGCTTTTGTTGTGTGATATTATTCAATTATATCAAAAGAAAGAAAGAAAAATTACAAACGCAAATCTCCCAAGGAAGTCTATAATAGAATTAAAAACATTACATATAAAGGGACTACTTTAACTATATATTGGTCATTTCATATTGTTTCCAGTCTTTTGACAGAACTAGTTTTTAAAATTCCTGCTCACTAAATTAATAAAATTTAGACGAAATGAATTAATATTTATTTTACAATGAAATCTGAAATCAAGACAATAAGGAGAAGAAATTTTAACCGATTTGACTATTCGATAGTTTCATATTTTGGAGATAGTAGAACAATTATTAAAAATGAAAATTCATCTAAATACTTAACAAATTTATGATGAATATTTCTGGTTATTGAGAATCAATGGTCTTTTGGTGCTTTTCTACCATCACGAATCAGTTGAAGGCACATAAAAAAGTATATGATTAAAATATATAATTCATTGATTTTCTATAATAATTCGTTTAAATAAAATTTTAAAAGTCAATATTCCAAAACGCTTTTAAAATCGAATTATTATTTGTCAGCAATTTTTATAGAAGCAAATTCACAAAATTATAAGTATAAATCATTAGAAACTCTGATGTATAGCATAAGCAGATTGCTTTTTATTTTTTCTAATTAGCGTTCAATGGTATTTTTTTTCTAAGAAATGCGACCGGGAAGAAATTAAAAGCAACAAAATTGACTTATAACTTACGGATACAAAATTATACGGCAGATACAAAAATTCCTGAATCTCGTTTAGTCACAGACCTAAATTTTGAGTGCATATTTCACATTTAATAGATTCCATACTCATGAATAGTAGATTAGTCTCGTTGTTTAAATACATCTTTACATCTTGTTTTTAATGAATCTTAGTAACCTTTTTCAGATAGACCTCGTCAATTCAAACCTTGGTCAAATGACTGAAATGACATCCGAGAGCGCACGTTTCCCCACACTTCCCGCCCCACCTCAGCGGTATGACATTTGATTTCCGGTTATTTCAGAGGGAACCAGACTCATTTACACGACAGTTCTTTTAAACAATTCTTCGAAATTTTAAATCTTGGTGAGAAAAATAATAGTCGATTCAGTTTAGAGAAAATGTACCATTATTTATATTTTTAAATCTATCTCGCAAATAGTAATTAAATCCTTCTTGTAAGCATGTATAATAGACAATGAACTTTTTTATTAAGAAAACTAGAATAATGCTCACCCATTTTTCACTCATAGAAATGCACAACCAAGATTGAAGAAAGTCCTCTAATAATATTCTGTCCAAACTGAAAAATAAATTACATTTTAGCTTTTATTACAATAGAATGCTATCCAAATGAACTTTTTCTAATCGTTTTTAATTTGAATACTAAAAATTGAAATATTTTTTATCGAATATATGGAATTAAAAATCAAATCAAAAGTGCTTGAAATTAAAATAAATACATTAAAGAAACTACAATGAATAGCCTAATCCCTCAATATTGATAATATTTATTATAATGACATTAAAGTTTTAGTAATTCTAAGCCGTTACAAGATTTTTTTGCTATTTTTTGTTTGTTTGTATATCCAAGTAAATAGAAATATTCTCCACTTTAAATACACTTATAATAATGTCCTCTCAGAATATTATCTATATAAATTTTTATTTAATTTTTCCACAATTTATTGTTAGTAAAATTATGAAAGGTTTGCAGTTAATTCAATATTAAATTCAACTTTATTAACCGAAATTTCAATTTAAAAATGGTATATTTTTATCCAAATTACCTAATTGCAGAATTCTTAACATCAATACCGAAGCGAACATTTAATTACAAACTTCAACTCCAAAAAGTTAAAATAGATTTAAATAGGAAGAACTTATGTTTAGACATAGAAAATTAGGGATGTTCTAATTGATGATCTAAAATTCAAAATTTTATTTACGGTGCGAGAGATGACTTTAGGAGTTAAGTACAGAGTTCAAATAGTACCGATACTAGAAAAAAATTTAGTCATTACGATTTGTTATACGGTAATGTTAATAACTCTGCTAAAGCAAAACTAGATAGAATTATTGAAAATTAAGCGCATCTGCTACTTGCTTCGATTATCTAAACTATGAGATCTAAAACATTTAACTTTTCTAAACATTATTCCGAGGTCAGAGCAGATGTTCATCATATCACTCGATCGTTATTTTAATATTTTCTTTATTTTCATATGCGTTTGTTTTTATATTTGAAGTCTTGTAAAAGAAAAAAAATTCCAACAAAATTTTTAACATGATAAAGACTTTAAATTATATACTTATTATTCACACATGTTCAAATGTAAAAAAATCTTAAATAAAAATAAAAAGAATTAAAAAAATGTATGATTGCAATTTTCAAATTATCACGTGAGACCAATTATTTTCAAATAATTTGTCTTACTAACAGTCATTAAGTAGATTAAACCAGTTTGAAAGAAGCAATACTGGTAAAAGCAAGTCAATGTTTTACAAACGCATCCGCTTTCTAAGAAATATGCATAATAATGGAATACTGGTAAAAGGTAAATATATGAGATTAAAAGTTATTGATGAATATTGCCATTTATGCTTTTTTTGCCTACCCGATTTCAAGCATCAATTATTCAAAAACGCCTAACGAAAATATGCTCCCACAAAATGTTTCAAAATGAAATATATACTTTTTAACATAGTCTTTAAAGAATGGGCATGCTTTCTATAAATCCCACGATGCCAAGTTTGTTCTAAACGTACAACATAGGTAGTTGAAATGACTAGTTTAGAATATATTTTTTATTTAAAATTTATTTTTTATTTAAATTAATTAAATTTTAACTAGTTAATTAAAATTTATATGATTATTTAAGTAAATTTTAATTACAATTTTAGACATGACATACGGTTGGAACAAAAAATAAGTTTATTCCATAAAACAATGTATTTACTAAACAAAACGCTTTGTAAAGTATAATTGTAGTGAAATAAGAATGGTTAATTGAACAATAAAATGAATACCTTGATATTAAAATAGCGTAATACATTAGAAATTATGCAGAATTTTTAGATAAAAGAAATCGACCTCAAGAATGATAAAATTTTATCTCGAACGCTGAAATCTTAATTTCCACTGAAACCTGTCAAGTTTGCATTTTTATTAAAAAGAAGTTTCGTCATTTTTTTTATATATACCGTTGTTAATTTTTTTGACTGGTTATTCGTGACAACAATTTTATTGAAATTTCTTTTAGTAAATTGCTCAAAATTTTGATTTGAAATTCAATTTTACTCTGTCCGAGACAAAAAAAAAATTAGGAATAATCAGAATGAATATTTTAATAGCTCAAATATTCATTCAAATAGCTTTTTTTACAATTTAAGTAGGTTTTAAATAATATTTAAAATTTTTCATTTGTTGTTAACATGATTCAAAGTGTTTCAATATTATCGATTCTTAGGATGGCATACTTCAGTAAATTGCATACTGCAAAAATCAAGCAATATACAGAAAAATGTAATGACACATGCATCAAAAGAAATGAAGTCGAGAGACCAATCTAAAATATTCTCGAATTTACTACTATAATTGCTAATATCTGCCATATTCTTATTTAAATCGGTCGAAAAAGAAAACTTTGAAAATATTCGATTTCCTAGTAATACAAAAAAAAAAAAAAAAAAAAATTGCACACCAGACTTATGCTTAAAATCAAACTATTCTTATTATTTTTCACTAATAGCCTGTCGATACTACAAAAATGCTTGTTTTATTTTACACAAAGCTCATCTTTTGCGTGAAATTAAAAATCTGAAAACTCGTGGCATTCATGACCTGGCCCGAGATCATGTGATACGGAGGGGTATAACAACTTTATAATAAAATGTGTGAAAAGTTTAGAAGGAAAGGTCCCATTATTATTTTTTTCCAAACACGAAACGGTCAATTTTTAGCAATATTTATCTGTGATGAAAATTGTTTTAAACCTGTTTTTCCCAACCGACTGAAGCAAAAATTTTACAAAAGAACTCAAATCGCAAACAGATAAACACTATACCAAATTTGATATATTTAAAATCATGGCATTTTTGAACAATCGCTTTTATGCATTTAAAAGTAGAGATCGTCAGACAGTCGACCCTTTGTTGAGATTTGTTTCAAAACTTGACACACATCCACAGTACAGATGCTAAATTATTTATCAAATTTTATCCATCTAGTTATCTTTGTTACCGTGTTGTTAAATTATATCCAAAATTGTTATTTAGAAATCTCTGAAATAGATTTCTTCTGAACAGTTATTACGCAAAACCTGATAAAAATCTACAAATTGGTACAAAGACCATACACCAAATTTCATCCACTCAGCTAAGAGACCTTTTGAGTTATCGCATTCATAGAAGGACATACTGTCAAAGATTTATTTTGATAGAAACATTTTTTTTTAAGTTTCGATTTATAGTTTTTTGATTATAGTTCTCTTCACGCGCCTTGTGTAGGAGAAATAAATCAGAAATTGAATAAACCCAACAAAATTTAAGTTTATTTGAGTTATTCGGTTTTTTAGCTAAACTACGCCGTTTATATTATATAATTATATTTGCATAAAGGTCTATTCAGGGACGGGATGGCGAGAATATGTATTTTAAAAGATTAAATGTAGTACAACGGATGGTAAGATTAAAAGCAAATGAAACGGATATTTCAGCCGAACCAACATTTTATTTAATCTACCCTATCCAAATAGCATTTGCTGCCACAGTTTTCAATTATTTTGTCTACACACACACTAAAAGCAATCAAACGAGCATAGCCTCAATACGTAAATAATTTGAAGCGAGATGTGGCAATGATGTTTTGATTTAACAAAATTAATACAAGCTTGGTCAGCTGAAAATGAGACAAATAAGCTTCCTTTCAGATATGTGAACTAAGTGTTTCCTAAAATACTCTTCACTTGGATCACAACAAATAATAAAATGAATAAATGGATGGGACAAAGAACAGCTTCAGGGTCTTCAATTAAAAAACGTATTTATTAGCATTAAATTGTGACTTCAGAGTCAGAAACATACTTAACATAAAATGGTTCCCAAGAGAAATAAAAGTGTTTTTCCACTTTAAAAAAATTGCAATCATTTAATATTCTGGCTCCCATCAAAAACATAAAGAGGGAATAAAAATTGATTGAAATTAATTATGTGTATATGAAATATTTTTGCATGATATAGCCCAGAAGTAAATCAATATTTTATATTACACAGATTAATTGAAAAATTTCCTTATAGTCAAATAACATGTCAATTATAAAGATTACATTATTAGAATTGTTTTAAAAAATACTGCTGAAATAAACAAAATCATTCGAAATTAAAGCTTTAAAAGAGTAATGGCTGACAAATCAAAATGTATATTTTGATGTATTCAAATATAGAACAACTATTTTATCAAACGACAAATACTTTGTATTAACTTATAAAACAAGACTAAATTCTTAGAATAACGAAATCACCATTTTTATTTTATCAAGATCGAATTTTTTACACTGTTGCCAAACACATCAACATAAAATAACTGTCGCCACAAAATTACAATGCCGTTAAAAATTATCTTACATTCGGCCATCCTAAAAAAAAAGGACGACCCTGTCCATAAAATTACGAAAATGAGGCACATTGTAAATTATTCAAAGTACATAGTCCTGAAGGTATGTTGGCAATTTTTTTATTCTATTTTCTCGTGGAGCATTTGGGAGTTCATTAACCATATCTTCCTCTTCATCATCATAGTCAACGTCAACGATTTCATCTTGATTTACAATGTGAAATAGTTTCATCTGCGATGCATGAGCTGTAGTTGTATAATGCCGTCTTACACGTCCTTGTGCTTTTGTTCTAAAATCTGTGACTTGATATACATCAGATGGAAACACCTTCACAACTACAATCGGTCCTCTGTATCGAACTTGCGTTTTTGTGCGACTCCCAGGAGTGGTTTCAGGTAACCGTTTTACAACGACAACATCGCCAACAGAATATATATGTGCATCACAGTGATGCTTATCAAAATTGGACTTCATTTTCTCTTGTGCTTTCAGTATATCGTTTCGTGCTTCTTGCAGTACTCCAGGAGAAACATATTCATCCGACATTGGAAGCAATTCTCTTGGAAAATTATCAAGTTTTCTAGGCTTGTATCCAAATAATAGGTGGAATGGCGCTTTGCCTGTAGATTTGCTGGGCGACCAATTAATGCATCTCTGGATTTCAGGCAACATCTTGTCCCAGTCCCTATGGTTATCTGCATGCACATTTGAGGAAATCATAGGTATAAGCACATGATTTATCCGCTCCACTTGTCCATTAGCAGCTGGTCTTTGCGAGCAGTTCACAGCATGTTTTACGCCATGGTTCATGCAGAATTCTTTAAATGCTGATGATGTGAAACATGAGCCTCGGTCAGTAACGACTCTGATAGGACTTCCAAAGTCATTTATGAATTCTTCAAAGTACTTCAATACACATTTAGTAGAGCAACTAGTACATGCACGTAAACGAACAAATTTTGTCAAATTATCAATTATTAATAATAGTTCAGTATTGCGATTCGAACTAGTGTTAAAGGGTCCCAAAAAGTCCATGTGTACTATTTCAAAGGGTCGTTTACCTGGCGGAATTGGATTGAGTTTACCCTGAACTTTTCCGGCGGGTACTTTCGTAAAAGCACATGTAACGCATTGATTTATATGCTGTTTTACATATTCTGACATTCGAGGAAACCAGAAATGCTGTGTTATAAGTAATTTGACCTTGTCAACTCCAAAATGACCCGAAAAATCGTGAAAGCGTACAACTAAATATTTCCTCATAGATCGTGGCATTACAAACAATTTTTTGCAGACACCGTTGTCAATTTGTAAGCGGTACAGTATTCCGTTTATAAGTTCATATTTACTGACAATATTTTTCTTTTCCGCTTTTTTCTTGGAGCATTTTAATATTTTAATGATATTGTTTAACTCTTCGTCCTGGGACTGAATTAAAGCTACTTTGTCTTCTTCAGTACTTATATAATAGACACGCGGTTTCTCACTTATATTTAATGGAATACTGGTATCAATTTCGACTAGTTGGTCCGGACATTTCACTATTATATCTAATGGGCTGCATTCAGTGGCTTCTTTAGATTGTTCAGGATCTTCGTCTTCTACTGGTGCGCGACTCAGGGCGTCCACATGGGTCATCTGGTCACCGGATTTATGCTTAACATCGTAATTGAATTCACTTAGCTGTTCTATCCACCTTGCCGTTTGGGGCCTTATATTTTTTTGAGTTTTTAGATATATAATTGCAGATCAATCTGTAATAATAGTAAATCGAAGACCAAGAAGAAGGGATCTAAGGCGACTGAGAGACCAAACAACAGCCAGTAGCTCCAATCGGCTCGAATGATAATTTTCTTCATCTGGATTAGTACGTCTGCTTACACAATAGACCAAGCGAAGGGTATTATCTCTGTCTCTCTGAAGTAGCATTCCAGCCAAACCCACGGAGCTTGCATCGGTGTGCAGTTCGGTTTCATCCCGAGGATCAAACAATTTCAAGACTGGTTTGGATACAAGAAGATTACGTAATCTTTCAAAAGAAGTTTGATGTTCATTGGTCCAGACAAAAAATTGACCATTCTTTAATAAGCGGGTTAAAGGAGCTGCAATTGACGCATATCCAGCAATGAAGCGACGGAAGAATCCAGTCAATCCTAAAAATCTCTGAACTTCATCCCTTTTTTGGGGAACAGGGAATTCGGCAACAGCAGCAAGTTTTCTGGGTCCAGGTTTGATACCATCCTTGCTGACAACAAATCCTAAATATTCAATCTCTTTTTTAGCAAACTCACACTTTGATAGTTTCAACGTTATCCCTGCATTGCACAATTTTTCGAGCACTGCTCTAAGCATATTGATCATATTTTCAAAGTTAGAGGATCCAAAAAATATGTCATCTATGAAACACGACACACCATTACATAATAAATTGCCTAAAGCTAATGACATACATCGTTGAAACACTGCAGGCCCGTTTGAAAGACCAAAGAATAGTCTAGTGGGTTCATAGTGGCCGTCTGGTGTTGTAAACGCGGCCTTACGAGCTGACTCATCATCCATAGGTATTTGATTAAAACCCTGGCAGGCATCAAGAATGCAAAACAAACTAGAACCAGCAATTCTGTCTAATAAATCATCTATATGTGGTAAAGGGAATTTGTCCTTGACAGTCTGCGCGTTTAATTGTCTGTAGTCAATCACCATTCGATATTCACCAGTTTTCTTCTTTACAAGCAAAACGGGATTGCTATATTCAGATGAACTATCTCGAACAATACCTTGATCTTTCATTTCTAAAATAATGTCTCTTAGAATCTGCCTTTCGTAGTGGGAAGCACGGTATGGAGAACGAGCGACAGGAGTACTACCAGCCTTTTCAACTTTTTTCATGACTGTATTGTTGACACATCCCAACTCATTAGGACTTAGAGCGATGCACTTTCTGAATTCATTCAATAGGTCACAGACACGTTGCTTTTGCTCATCCGATGTGTCTGGTCCAATCTTTATGTCATCAATTTTAACTTTTTCTTTGAGATCTCTTTTGGCAATAGCAACTAGATTTTCTTTGTCACCGTTGATATCGGGATATTTAATAGAATCAACATTTTCAGTCGACCAAACACCTCTTAAAATAACTCGATCCTTCTTTAAGCGTAGAGTATTATCGCTGCAGTTAACTATGGGTACTAGTGTTTTACCATCTTGAATTAATAAAGACGAACTTGATTCATTATCAGCGTTATCAAAAGTCATCACTTCGTCATCCGTTGATTTGTTATCTACAACTTCCAACATTTGTATCATATTCGGTTGAACAGTTATCGTTTTTGATGCTCTCAGAATAGCAGTTGCATGGGGTGATTCTTCAACTCCAATGTTCGCTAGACGTCGAAATTCATCCATGTGAAACATTCTAGATTTTCCTTCCCGTCTTATCATCACTAAATTTGGAAAATCTATCAAATCCTTTCCGACAATGACGAATGGCCCTTGAAATGTATCATCATTTACAACGTGCAACTTCACATCCTTTAAAATTAAATTGTCTATAGCCACATTTACTGTACAAATTCCAAGTGATTGTGTTATGCCACCTCCAATTCCTGTTATAGAAATAACATTGTTTTTAGGTTGAACAAGCACATTAATTTGCTTTGCAAATGACTATTTTATCATTGATATATCAGCCGCTGTGTCTATTAATGCATCTGTATTCATTCCATTTATTGATACGATTTTAAGTGTAACATCTCTATTAGAGCATGATAAGGAGGATAAATTTACTGTGAGATTACTACGTGATTTAGGACATTCCCTAGTTCCATGGCCTTCAGTCCTACATGATGTACAAAACTTAGGTCTTTTAGGTTTTACGCAATCACGTGCCAAATGACCTTTTTCGTAACAATTATAAAACGTAATTGGCTCCATCATTCGATAATTAGTAGCAGAACGATTATTTATTTTGGTATTATATTGACCACCAATATTCTTATTATTTATGTATAGACCAGATAGCTCAATGTGTTCGTCAATTTTATCAGCCAAGCTCGTTGGCGACTTCAACAGTGACCATTCACTGATATAATATTCTTGCACTGTTAAAGGTACGTCTTGCTTCATTCTATCTGATATTATTAAGTCCTTTAAATTTTCAAAAGTTTTTACATTTAACCCATTTATCCACCCATTGAAATAAGTTTCTAATTCATAGTAGTATTCTCGCCACGTACCTCCAGGTTTAATTTTATGCGAGTAGAACAATTGGCGAAATTTTTCAGCACTTAGCTTGAAACGCTTAAGTAGCAGTTCTTTCATATAAGAATAGTTTTCAGCCAATTCTTCAGGTTCTCTTATAATTATGTCGACTATTTCACTAGGAAGAACACTAGTCAAACACGCCATCCATAGAGAGGTTTCCATATTTACCCTCTTCATTACTCTCTTAAAATGTACTAAATATAATCCAATGTCGTCATATTTCAAATAAAAATTTCTTACCTGAGTCTTCCAGTCTATTTTCGGGCTGATTTCCACATTGGGCGCGTTTTGAGCAATTGGCGATAACGATTTGGCTTCAATTTCCAGCTTCTTTATCGCCAAATCATGTTCTCGCATAGCATTTCTTTCTGCAAGTTCAAATTCTTCTTTACGTTTTAGAGCAGCTTCCTCTGCTTTTCGATCGGCATTTATGTTACCGATTATTCCATGTATTATATCTTCACCATAATTCCTACTTTTCTTGATCAAACTTATCAATTCCACGACTTTATTATTTTCTCCGATTTCCTCTCCAAGTTCCACTGCAACGAGTTCTAAATCCTTTTTTCGTAATCTCGCAAGTAAAGACATCTTTCTAAAACTATACAATTATCCACTTCTTATCCCACTTCTGAATTATTAACTTATAAAACAAGACTAAATTCTTAGAATAACGAAATCACCATTTTTATTTTATCAAGATCGAATTTTTCACACTGTTGCTAAACACATCAACATAAAATAACTGTTGCCACAAAAATACAATGCCGTTAATAATTATCTTACACTACTATTAGTTGATTATTTATTTACTATACACTTCTATTACAGGATTTTTATATAAATCAAATAATATATATAATGTCTTAAAATATAACAACGAGTCATCTACTATTTTCAAATAATATTCATAAATTAGAATTGAAAATAACCTTAGGAACGAGTTTTATTTTTACAGTTTCTAATAAACGGGTTTATTTTTATTTATTTTCATGTTAGTTATTTTGATTCTTAGATTTCTGCACTTTTCTCATTTTTAATGCAAACATATTTCAAGAAAGAAAGAAAGAAAAAACAATTCCCACTCAAAATTTCAGTAATATGTAATTGAATAAAACTTTAATTGTATCTACTAGTTTATAAATTTTAGTATGAAATTAAAATGTATTTTTCTTTAAAATTGTAAAATTATATATTAAAAGCATCGTTATTTTCAGTTTATAATAGCTTATAGTTTATAGTCTTTTAATTCCTTTAAAAAATTATAGGAAAGTGAGAGTGTTTTGTTGAGAGTCCGAAACAATCTGAGCTAGAGATTTTTTTAAATATATTCGATTCAGAGAGATATCGAAAGACACTTTTAAGAATATTGCAAAAGGGATTCGAGCCCAAAGATTTTAGAATCCCCATGCTTCCGTTTAATTTGAATTCATGAAATTTATTTTAAAATCATGTTTGTCTCTGAACATAATGATTCATTAGATTAAATTAAAATGAAATTGGATACGCGGATTTTCCTATAAATCTGTAATTTTTTTAAATTAATTTTTGTTAGAAATGCATACGCATTAAGCCTAGTTGTCCAATTAAAAGAGTCTAAATAAAATTTGGTAGGAAAATTTAGCATCTAAAAAGCCTATTCATTTTAATTTTGACAATCCTTTAAAATGTAACTTTTTTTACTTTCGAACATATGTGAATGTAATAACAAGATAACGCGACGACGGGGATAAATAAAATTTGTATTTGATATTGTCTAAAATTCCAAAATTCAATTGTTCTATCAACTCTTCATTTCGAAGGGTTGAAAATCTGTTAAATGTGTATATGTTTTCATTTATTACTGAGCAACATATAACTCTCACACATGTAACTCGGAAAATTTTATAATGATTTAAGACATTTAATGGTCACATTCAAGATTCACAGTTTTATGCGAGAGAAAGGGAAATATATCTATATAACGGAATATGTAAAAAAGTATCTTGAAGACTACTTTCCCGTGTGTGTGTGTGTGTGTGTGTGTGTGTGTGTGTGTGTGTGTGTGTG
>JAOUZG010000060.1:44290-58693 GCA_026289955.1 Argiope argentata
ATGACATCTGACTTTTAAAATGAGAATGCAGACGATTTCGTAAAGTACATATTCAGACAATTTTTTAAAGTCCATATTGAAAAATAAAAATAACAAAAGAATTAAGTTCAATAATTCGCGTTCATAATAAAAATAAAATTTCAGTGTCTTAATAGTTGTAAACAAGCTTTTAATTATAATAAAGAAAAATATTAAAATATATCCATATTTTTTATTACTTTTAATTTCACATTTTTCTTAAAATAGTCGTAGTTCATTTTCAACTCAATCATTGTTAAAAGTAGTGAACAAAATAGCATTAGGGTTGCTATGAGAGCATTCCGTAGGGTTGCCATACTGGCGACAAACTCGGGGGGGAGTACACAAATAGTCACATTAACCAAAATTAATTTAAGAAATATTTGTTGCTTTTTTAAGTTTTTTTTTTATCTTCCAGTTAATAAGGACAGACATTCGATTTAAAAAAATATATTTATACGTAGGCATAATCGATGGCGGATGAATAATAAATTATACGGTTTTAATAGTATGTTCTCTAAAAGAAAATTTTAAATATGCGAAGAAAGGAACTGAACTTTAATTGGAAAATTATATAGAAAAAGAAGTATCGATTGTGTAGAACTGCAATTGATAAGTTCGGATGAACACTTAAGAAAAATTCTAATTATCCCCAAAAAACATTTGCTACATATGCTATAAAAAATTTGTAACTATGCTATTTCCGTTAAATCTCCTTCAGTTTTAAAAATTTAGCTATACATAAAAAAATTAGTAAAAAAAAATCAAATTTTTGAATATGCGTATTTTTTAATGAAATTCCAAAATAAAATTTTCTGATGTTCCTGTTTCATTAGTAAGGGACTGACCGGAATTTCTTTGATTTTTCTGCTTTTAATAAAATTATTCACATTAAAAGAACATTGTTAGTTTTTTAAAGTAGTTTTAAAAGAATTTCTATTTTATTTCCCTTTCTCCACTTTTACCGCGTTTAAGAACATAATCACTCAAATATGACTTTGTAGATTAAAGAAGCGACTCATAATTTTTTTTTAGTTTTATAAATCATAATTTATATAAAAATTGATTAATTTCCATCAACTGATTTTTTGTCTCAAATTTTTATTCCTAAACACCCAGATATCTCTATTCACTTCTACGCCATTTGATTATATCTGCTTTAATATTTATAAAAATACAGAAACTACCGAGTAAAAATGTTACTTTACTGCGAGCAGTTATGTAAAAGAAAATATAAAGAGTATATTTAAAAAAAATCCTTACAATAAAAGAAAAAACACTCAAAAATTTATATCGCAAAAATTAAAGAATTAACTTCCGAATTATTATTACTCTTGAGATGATGAGGAATAAAATATTTCCATTAATTTTAAATTAAAAAAATAATTAAAATTTTAAAATCGCCTCTACAGAATGAGTACGTATTAAAGAACTATTCATGAAATTTGGTTGTTTATAAAAAGGGTAAAAACTTTAAAAAATACTTAGAAATTAAATTAGAAATAAGCGTTTAGTAAGTATTCATCATCTATCCAATGCAAAAAATACAACAGTCTCAAGAGGTTAAAATGAAATGAAAATAAAAGTAAATAATCTAATAATAAACTATTAACAACTTTCCGTTGGCATAGTAGTTATATTTTTTTAAATAAAAAGTCATTTTTAGAGTCATTTAACAAAATAACAATTATGTGGTTACAAATCAATAAGCATGGCAATATAAATATTTTATACTATATTCAGTAAGTATAGTAAAATATATTTTAAGGATAGATTCCAAATTTATATATGTTATGGCTTTGGTTAAAAGTACAAAAAAAATATACATCTATTACTTATCGATGCTCCACCATTAATTTTTTTAAATAATTTAATCATATTTGATAGTAAATACTTTTAAAAATTCTTAAGTTATAATTTCCTCAAGCAGTATGCATGATATTTCAAATATTTTATACTATATTAAATTAGTAAAAACAAAATTGACTCAAATAGATGAAAATTTCAATGAAATTTCTTTTGCTGAATTTCTCTAGAAAAATCGGTTTCAAAATCCGTTGAATATAATTTTACTTTTATTTTCAAATAAGACTGCTGATTCACACTGATTAGCTGATATTTTGAGTGATTTTAAATAAAATTTTGCAATTTCTGCTCAGCCAGCTATATCGATTACAAAGTTACTGAAAGGCAAAACACAAAAAAAAATTTTGTTAAACGCATAATATTTAGAAGCATAAAAATAACTGCAATAATGCATTAAATGAGTTCCATGCTACAACGAAGACAAATAATCGATCCTATCCTAATTTCGTGAAATAAAAAAAAAAAAAAAAAAACTAAAAACAAACAAACGCGATTAGATGAGGTTTAACACCAACTAATAGCAAACGCTAATCTGTATTTGGCAGAACGGAAACAACTTCTGTAAATGTCGGTAGTCCCTCATTGATCTGAAGCAGTGCAATTCATTAGCAGAAATCTGGGTTCGAAAGTTAAAAGATTAAAGAAAGGATTAGTTACAAAAACTTCAACTTTACGAACACGAGATGGATAAGAAGTAATAACGTGAAATAAGAAAATTCAATGTGGAAGATTAAAATGCATCATCAAAATTTGAAATCGTTTCTTTTAACATTTTTTTAATATTAAAAAAACTGAAATGCAGAAAGGTGAAAAGTGATAAAAAGAACACGTTTAGGCTTTTTATTTCAACTCGTGCTTTCGACAAATTTGTTGATAAAAATGAATCAATGTCCTCAGAGCAAACTCATCAATCTAAAATTTTATAATTAACTTATTCTAATTTCGAATTACATGCGAGTCGTTTGGAAAAGCCAATAATAATCGATATCATTCTAGGTAATTGTTATACAAACGAAAGGAAAGTAAATGTTACGGTATAAGTAATAAATTGACAATTTTATATAATAACCGGTAATTATGTATAATCACCAATGGCGATTATATATAAACACCAGATTCATCACATTTACCGTAACAAACACTTTCTGCATACGTGTATTAATGTCTCAGGCTTATCAAAATTACAAGCATTTCCAATACATTTCATACAACTTTTCATTAAAAGATATAACACTAGTAGCGATAAAAATATGCAGCATTAATCAATATACAAAGTATCATGAATAAAAAAGCAAACAAACTTACCGCACAAATCTTGCAAATTAAATAGTATCATAGTTACTGCAAGAAATGATTACGGTAACAGCACCAACGCATCGCTTTCCTGTCCAACGAAGAACTGAAGAAGCGGTTCAAGATTCAAAGGCACGTGTGAATGCGCGCGCGTTTGAATTATGATAGTTGATGACTCAGTCCAAAGACTGCTCTGAAAACAAAACAAAGCATGGAGACGCTGGGAGAAAAAGCAAAAAACAAAATAGATTTCCGATCGGAAATGCTCTCTCTCTCTTTCTTTCTTTTATTTATTTTGAATATCGAAAGTTATTATTCATGATAACGATTTGATTTTATCATCGCTTTACAAGTTTTTTCTGGTAAAAGATGATTTGATAGAATTTTTATTTATTTAATTTGGAATTAAAGGTGAAGTTTTTAAAAATACTTCTATTTTAGTCTTACAAGCAGAGGGCACGGGGCTGAAATTGAAGATCGGGAAGAGATTCTGTACTGTGATATTATAGAAGGAAGGAGTGAAGTTGTGTTTCCCGGCGTATGATCCAGAATCGTCATTCTTAGGTTTTGCCGGGTTAGCAATTATCGAAAGTCACGAATACCGCAAAAGTTGCTTTAAGGGTTTCTGAAACCACCAAGGTCCATGATAGTAACATTTAGAATGTTCATATCTGGAAAAATTAAATTTCGAAGACCCATCAATTTCAAAACAATGATCCTCAATTTTTTTGTAAAGCTTATGTATTCATAATTTAATTTCTGATCGGATGATTCCAATGACGTGGTTGTCTAGGCAACCGTCTCTTGTGCGGAAGATCAAAGTTAGAACCAGGCTGGAAGTTTTTTTTTTTCAATTAAAAATTTACTATTACTTTTAATTAATATGTTTTAAATTTTTTATCTTAAAATAAATGTTTATTATCGAAATACATAGTATATAAAATTAAAATTTTAAAAGAAAAAATATTATAATTATGGTTGCATTTAAAAGAAAATAAATGATTTAAATTTAATTAACCTTTTACAGATAGTTTTAATTCGAATGCTACTTATTTTATGAAAGGATAAATGTTAATTCTTTTAAAATTAAAATTTAAAATTTAATGTTTAAAGGAAAAATAATTAAAAACGTAACATTAATGACTATCGATAATTTAAATTGCTTGCATTATTTTCAAACTAATAATTTTCAAATTCTTGGATTTTAATAATATTCAATTATCAATTCTAATTCGAAGAAGCTGTATTTATATCAAAAATTGAAGAGGTGAGCTGATATTTGTTAAATATGTAAGCAACCAAATGCAGTAATAAAAAGAAATAATAGAGAGCAGGTTTAATTTATTAAATGTGTAGGCGTGTGGCTCAAAATGTATTAAAGGTATACATAATTCTTCTTATTTAATCGAACATGATTAAGAAATTTTACACCATCATTTGTAATCACCAATTTTTAATAAGACGATAAAATATGCTGCCCAACTTTCTGATGAAAGAGAGATACTTTTAAATGCAAATAAATGCAGTTTGTTTTCCCATAGATCTCCTAACACATTCTCTGCCACTACTCACGCTCAATATCCGGGCCCTTTCTCTATTTAGATTACCCCTTCTTTACCATGACTTAACTGAACTAGAGAAGGGATCATCCAATTGCAATAGATGGTTTGTTGCAATGACACGTCGTCTGTCACGAACAGGCACGGGATGCGGCAGCCGATGTGTTAAAGAAATCTCGCTCTTGTGGACAATCATTATTCAGTGGTGCAAGGTGTTGAAATATACTTTGTTTCCAAAGTTTTTACAACATTTACCCTTCTGGTTCTCGCACATAATCGAAAAAAAAAGTTTAAAATGAAATCTGCTATATATATTTCAATGTATCATGTCGGATCATAATTTCTTGAACGATCAAGCACCACTTCCTCGTGCAACTTAAAATATTTTTTTTATTCATTTTAATTCTTTTATAGGATAAGTCCCTTAAATATTGCAAGTGGTCCAAAAAAAACTTCGTCTCACATATATTGTTTAAAAATATAGCAAATTTTCTATTTAGTTCATTTCATATAATCACGTGCTCAAAATGGCATTTTTCTAGGTTTTATTTGCTGTAATCATTAACAATTTTTTATCAGAGCTTTTGTAAATGCGATAGCAACGCGTTATTATGCTGATTTTTTGAGATACTCGTACAGACAATAAAAGTTTTACTTTTCGCCTACGGATTTTTGTTGAATCCAAAAAACCTCATTCCCAAACCAATATCATCTTCTGATATCATAAATTTACCTATATTAATAAAAATGCACCTCGAAATGCGTTGCTAAGCGCAAAACTGGAGAACGGCTTGGCCTATTCGGCTAATTTTTTAAAAATATTTTCGTTAAGACACGAGGATGGTTCTTATGGAGAGAAAAAATCAAAAAAAAAAAAACTGCATGGAAAATAGTTAAAACGACACTTTTCTTACTTTCCCACCAAAAATCTGCATTTCCTTCCCCCACACGGAGTAAGATAGCAGGAAGTAATAAATTATGATTTGTTTAGAAAGAAATACGCGAAGTCAGTTGGTTTTCATTCATAGACAACGGGATGTTTAAAAAAGAAAGAAAATAGTTGCTTTTATTATTAGTCGGTATGAATATTTAATCTATGCCTGCTCGAAATAAAGTCTGGGGTAGGGAAGAAAAAAAGTAATAACAAAGCGAAAAAAGGGTTTATAGAAAGAAAAGTAGTGAAGAAAAAAAGGATAGAAAAGAAAAGAAGGGTGTTTGTGTCACCATTATTTCGTCTGTGCAAGGCATTTTTCAAGCTGTTTTTAAGCTTTTGCATCTCTTGAAAACCAATTGTGTCTTTATTTGTTTAGTGTGTTTACATTTATGAAAATTTGAATCTTATTATTCTATAGAAACAGAATTTTAGACCTTTCCCTCCACCATTTAAGTAAAATATCAATTCCGGGACAATCATTGATCGGATAGAAAGATGAATAGTACAGTGAACAGATCATCTGAAGAAAATAATAATAATAAATAATACTATAAATGAATTATATGATTATCAAAATTTGTTTGGTTTAAAAATATTTTGGTGAAAAACCTGTTATGAGACACAGCTACATAAAATATTAGCGAGCAAACTTTAGCGAGCATTAATACTGGCGAACCGACGGCTCGCTAAAGGTGGCTAGTATAAGATAATTTTTTTAGAAATATTGAATAATTTTTTACGATGCGAGGATTTATAATTAATAATTATCGCTATTTATGTTATATTTAATTCTATTTTTTAAATATTAAATTATGATTTAAGTATTAAGATAACTTTCTTACATAAAAATAGGAAATAATTAAATTAAATTAAAATTAATTTTAATAATTATTTTAAAATAAATAATTTTATTTTTAAAAAAAGGCAACTGCATTTATTTTTTCCTTTTTAAATTTATCATGTTTTTTTATTATAAATAGTTTATTTTTGGATTAAAAAATAAAAACATTAATTAAAAGCATCTGTAAATTTTTAATTGAATAAAAAACATTTTAAAAAATACGAAAGGAAAAAAAAAACTCAGTAACGTCTCAACCCTGACTTTACCTTAACTAGACGGTTACCTACACAATCACGCCTTTGGGATCATCCGGAAGGGATTCGAGTTATCGGCGTATAAGCTTCACAAAAAGTTCGAGGCCGATTTTCTCGAAATTGACTGGCTATTGCTTTGTAATATTTTCATGATTCAGCGTTTTAAATGTATACTCTCACTTTCCTCAATTTCATCCGGAACTCGGATTCTAACTCCTTTCCTTCCCCTTGTTAGAATATTCAGGAAAATATCTGTGGATTAGTAAACACAACATAACTTCAATCTGAAACAACCTTTCGTTCTGCGTATGCGGATAATATTTGATAGCTGAATGTTTTCAAAATGCCATCTCGAATTGTGTTCATAATATGTTCGAGTTAGATTAAGAATTCAAAATTTGTTTCCTATAGAATACAAAACAAAATAACATCCAGAAGTTGTTTTAAATTTATGTTAATGTATATGAAATAAACATAATTGCGTAATTTTGTTAATCATTAGAAAACTGTCCATTTCCAATACCAATTTTTTTAAGTAATTATTTATTAATTACTAAAAACTTTAACAGCCAAGAGGTCTGGTTTAATAAGCATCGAATATTATAATTTTTCTCAAAAATAAATAAATAAAGCAGCTTCAAATCGCTATTTCTTCGAATATTATTTTATTTCGATAAAAGCGTCAAATTATGAATTGTTCAGATTAGAGGAGTCAATGCTAGATCTCTAATTTTTATCCGATAAATATTTTGTAGACCATAAACAATATAAATGAAGAAACTCCTATTTAAAAAATTGGTCAATTGAGTTTAATTATTTTGATGTATTAATGATTAGTTTTTTCTTACTTTAATAAAAATAACCTAAAATTAAACACTGGCAATGTACATGGTTTTGTTTATTATGTCGCATGATTTAAAGCATCTGCCCTATTTATATGGAATGTTATTTATCTCTAAAATATTAATTTGTCTAAATTTTACTTATATAATAAATGCATTTATTATTATTATTTTAGTGGGGTACTATGGTCCCTTGATGTGTCAGTCAGTCGGTAGCAAATCATATGAGTGACTAATCGACTTGGGATTAAGCGAAGAGGCTGATTCTCGGGCTCGGCTTTAAGGAGCTCACAGTCCTTGGTTGTAATTCTATCAATAATTCTGGAATATTATTTTTCTTGAAACCAAACATTATGAGTTTATTTTGACGCTGAGAATAAATCTTTGTTTTATCGTATTTAAATGCACTCTTTTGGTTTGCATTGCAAATTCATTCCATCTTTGAAATATGGTTAGTATAGTAATGATATGAGAATGCGTATATTTAACCACTTCACATACGAATTTATTTAACTTCCAAATAAAATGGCATATCCAGTATTAAACATTTATTGTTATTTTAATTCCTATAATAATGTAACGAGTTTTGGAAAATTTCTAAATGATTCTGGCATTTTAAATTATTGGAATACTTTCACTTAATTGCAGGTTTAAAATTAATAATTCAATAATTCGATACGCGTGTCAGAGGCGTCATTGTATGTGAAGTGTTTAACAATGACTTTTAGATGTACGAACTTCTGCATGGTGGTTAACCCACTGGTAATACTGCATGTGATTCGAAGCGAATTTGACCTTGGGATTTTTTTTTTATTTAATTATTTTTTCATGCATTTTAAAGCTTTAAACAAAATCTCACTTTTTTCGATAATGAATTTGAATAATGAATTTTTGAAATTTTTTTTCTTTCATATCAGAAATTTTGTTTTAGTTTTACATTGAGAATAAATCTAAGGCATATCGTATTAAAATATATTCATTTTCTCTTACCATAATTTTAAATTGCGTAATCATTCAAATCTTCGAATTATTGTTAGTATTGTAATGTACCAGAAAATGTATATTTAGTGATGTCAACAATTTTGACCTCTATCTTAGTTCTGTGCTCAATTTCGGTTCCAATCGATCCGTAAAAAGGTATGTAGAACACACATTCTCTTGCAGCGAATATGCATAAAGTATTTGCCGTAGCACCCCTGTTGGTTGAATCCCCATGATTTCAAAAAAAACTTAATATAATGAAAAAGAGAAACAATAGACAATTTCACCGTCTTCATGCGTCCTGACAACAATTAGTCATTTTTTTCATTTTGAAAGCTGTGCTTGAACGAATCAATACAATTTACGATATTCGAACAATCATTAATGGTTTAAAAAATTAATTTGATATCCTTCATCGACGCTGGCTCTTTTAAGGAAACTACTTCTGCTCTGTTCGGTTCTTTCCTAATTTATGAAGGTGATTCTAAAGGTTCATAGAAAATAGTTCGTGCCGCTTGGGAGGCAGAGAAATTCAAGCAGCAGGTGTCGCCGTCCCTTTGAGATGAGGTCAGAGCTTGACATTCCAGTCAGTGCAAAATTGTGAGATGTGTCAAGCAGTTCTTGGGAATACTCAATTCTCAATTGAACATTTTAGCATCAGATTATTTTACTTCTAAATTCAATCATAATATTTTGACATTTGCTCAAAAATTAAGCTTTCCATGTTTACAATTAATATTAAAAGTCTGTAATGAATGACTCAAATGATTTGCGTCCAGAAATGGAGAAACTTTCAATAAAGTTAAATATTCATCTTTTATTATTGACAAAGCACTGTTTAAAGATGGTATTTGGAGTTATACGGATCAAATACATATTCCTTAAGACTGAATAACTGTCTGTTATTATTGACGACGAATCGATACTGGCTCAAAGAGGACAGGCAGCGTGTAATTTTACGAGGATTTGAATTGCAAAGAGAAACCGTTCAGTTTCATCTTGATAAACTTGGGAAGAATCAACTCTGTAACTGAGAACGTCGCATTGTGAACGTGAGAGATAAAAATCCCTCCAGTGTCTCAATTTTAGCCACGAGAAGGCTTAATTCCTCGGTTAGATGTTGACATGTTTACAAATGTACGTTAAACAATATTGGTCGAATGTTGTAATGAAAGCATGGATGTTTGGAGAGTGACAACACCCCCATAATCCAGATATCTCATAGTTGCAAAAGGTAGAAGATACTTTTTCCAAAATAGACAGTCCAAAGAATACTATGGTTAATGAATCATTCCATGTTTACAATAGTAAAAGGGGTAAGTGACTTTGCTTATATGAATTTCTATAAATTTAAAATTATTTTTATTGCTGAATACTTGAGAATTTTTATTATTGTGCGATATCATTATTCATCTTTAAATAATTATTAATCTTTTTTTACATTAGATAATTCGGACTTTTTTTTATGTAAAGAATCGATGCATTATCCTAAATTTCATGTGCCTATTTGCCATCTACCTTCATACAAATAATTCAATATTCTAATTAGATGAAACTTCAAAGGTTTAAATTATTGAATAAATTTCTATTTGCATTCAGTTTAATTAGCCTTCCAAGTTTCAATTCCCATGTTAGCAATGATGTCTTCACCAAAGGTTTTTCAAATATTATTAGAATTCGAATAGAAACCTCCTAATTTCTTGTATCTTTTATTTGGTTTCTTTAATTATAGCTTTCTTCGCCGAAAATTTCTCATTTAAATATTCTATAAACAACTTATTTTCTAAATTATTTTATTAAAATTGAAATTATTGACATTAATGCATGAAGATAGGCTGTTGACAGTATTCGTAAATTGGATATTGAACACTTCCGTATTGGAAGAAAACTGGTCAGAATTTGAGATTAGACAAATTTGGTTGTAAATGTAAAATATATTTGAAAATTCATGCTTATCTCAAATTTGCAAGCGTTTTTTCCAAATTTATATCTCTAGACATTATTCAACTTTTACATTTTGTGACATTACATGAAACGATATTGTTGAATTTATATCCTAATTTATTTTTTTTAATCTTACGTCAGTCTATATTTCTTACCATTTGATTTCCCATTTCAAATCAGTTTTTATTTCTAACAACGGATGTAAAAAGTCAAATCATCGCAATTTTCATGCATCAAGCAAATGCACAAGAATCTCAAACTTCTAATTTTTTATTTCAAAAGTACGAAAGATTCCCATTCCTAAATCTTCACGTGTCAAAGATATCCCTAGCCTAATCTCTTCGTAAAAGGGAAAAAATTTTCATTTGTGATGAGGTCACATTTGAGTCCCTTCTTATGATCTGGTATGAACGATTTATCCTCGTGTACAGACCATGCCCTCCCGAAGAAAAAGATCAGAAGATAGTTCCATATTCATCAAGTTATTTTTTGGCCAAACATCCGGAATATTGTTTTACAATAAGATATACTCAATTTATCTGCGCGCATTTTTATAGAATACGAATTTTAATATTTTAATTTCGCTTAAATGAATTTCCATGCCCTGTTTCTAAAAGGTCAAATTAAAATATATATAGTAAAAAAATATTGAACTTTGATACTATGTTTTGAAATTAATGCAATAATTAAATTTTAATTGAATATCTGTCTGAATAAAATGCTTATTTTGACACTTCAAGGACGGAAATTCCAAACACAACTTTCTTTCAAAAAATGGCTTGATTTATTTCTACATATCTGGCAAGTGATTCCAGTCTCTAATAAAAGTAAATCCTTTCTTCTTGCAATTAGAAAAAAGAATAATTAGAAAAATAGGCAAAATATGTACGTAAACGAAAAAATTAGCTACATGATTGAACTGTAATACACGAAATGCACTCCCATCATAAAATGTCAAAGGATAAAGAGTCAATAAAAGCTTGTCTGAACATCAGAATTAAATTATGGCTTTTAAAATGGTTTAATTGAAGCAATTTTTCGAAATTTACTGCCATTTTATTTAAAGAGCGCTTAATTTCGAATTAAAAGTTAAGAGCAATGTATATATGGTTAATTGCCAAACACAGAAGTATATTTGAAAGGAAATTTAAATGCCCATTGCAATAAACAATCTTAAATATTAATGGATTTTAATTTTTTGATACATTTATTTTTAATAAATATCGCACTTTAATGCTGTTAAATTAGAACAGTTACACTTTTTTACGAATCACTATATTAGTAGGCTTTGACGAAATATAAATTTCAGGAAGGCTTAGTTGTGGTCACTCGCATGCGAATTACCTTCCAAATGATTAATGCAATGTTTTCTTTACAGGTCCAGTTTCCCCCCAAAATAAATCGCAATGCGGATGAAGCGGACATCATTTTCGTGCACACTCAGACGTCAAGTCACGCTCGAACCACCGTTGAATAGCATTCACATTCTCGTTGAAAGCAACAATATGAAAATGAAAAGACGGAAGAGCTGGACGCTTTGCTTGTCGGAACTGGTTGTAAGGCATTTATTCGATAAATTTTTCCTATTCATTCATAATGTCTTGTGATATGATTTTAATGCATCTTAAAATGTCTCGATTAGTTCAAATCCGAATAAGTGTAGTTCAGAAAAACTGCAAAATGGATAAAATATGAGCAATTTATAAGATACAGGTATTGTTCAAGGAATATTTTTCTGCCATTGAAAATTCAATATTATATAAATGTTTAACTGAGCCTTTTACAGCAGATTTTTCTAAATGAATTTAAAAATTTATTAGCTTCATTTCCAATTCCTAAAGAATTCGACAAATAAGATATCTAATTGGACTGCTAAATAGATTCCTAGGACAAAAGTCCAATAAAGTAAATATAGTTTTTATTAATACGCAGGATAATTGTTGGTCCCCTTTTTATCATGGATATATGAAAATTGGTTAAATGCAGTCTTCTATGGGATTGGCTTCTCATAAAATGGTTATTAGAATTTAGGGAAATTTGAGGAAAAGGGACATAATTTTGCGTTTTGAATAGAAAATCGAATTTTAAAGATGAGGCTAAGCTTTGGGAAAGGAGTAAAATTCAACTTCGGGATTGTTCATATCACTTTTAGAAAATTTCAGATAAAATGCCGTATGGAAAAAAATCATTGGAAAAATCTCATAAGTTTAAATAGATGAAATGAAACTAGAACTTGGCTCATTAAAACTAATTATAAGTCAGGGTTTGAGATCAATTTAAATTTTAACAGCCATTTTCTAACGTTCAATTCTATATAGACAATACTGTGTTCGCCTTTTTCACCAGCAGTGCCTGATAATATAATATTTCTTTATGTCGAACTGTAAACTAATCTTCCGTCTTATTTTTTCATCTTTCTGCATTACTGAATATTTTTGAGCAAAGAAAAATATTTTTAAACAAAATCAACTGATTATTAACGTTTGTCCTTCATTAATCATTAGTTTCGGCTGAAATTATTTTATTAACTTTAAAACTCAAAATCAGCAATGGATTATCTGGTATCGAATGGCATTCAAATGCTTAGACACTTTCTCATTGCAAATCTGACTACTTCCGTTATGGCTTGAACTATAGTTCCATTTCTAATTTTATTTTAAAAATTAAAAGAAACCCATATTTTTCATGTCTTGTATCTGTAGCATCCAATGTATGCCTAGAATTTCTACTCCCAGGCCTTTAAATTTTTCCAACTTTGTAATAAAATAATCTTACTTAAAAATATTTTCTTAGATTTCATTAGTGCTGTAAACCGTCACTGTTTTTGGCTAAATGTTGAATTTTTAAGATAAAATTTTGTCAATAATAACTGAATTTTTGCACTTTATATTCAGAAATTAAAACTCTAAAGCTGTTTCGTTCGGACCCTTTGCTTCTCGCTCTGTTCTATTTTCTTATTTAAATTCTAATAGTTAAAGAGTCGACTTTTGAACTTTCCACCAAGAAACATGATTACATAATTTCATATTCATTGTGATTAGACGTTTTATTTCTTGAAATCAGCATGGGAAATCTCCAGCCAATAATATACACTTGAAACATTTTCTCCAAAAATTATTAGAGTAGGGCTTGAAAACATCTCCGCTGATAAAAATTCAGTCGATTATATTCATGTTTTAAAGCCTGAGAGTGAAATTTGTTTAATGCTTGGGTCCCTTTTTCAGTCAAGAAATTTATCGGGATTTGCAAAATGGATGCTTGGCGTGTCGTTGTAATTCAATTAATTTCATTATTAACACTTCAGTTAAGAATTCTGAAATATCAAAATATTTGCTTATATCGGGTGGAAGAATTTACTTAAAATGCGTGAGCTTTGAATCCCTTTCCCCTCGGTTATTCGGATTTGGTGGCTGTATAAGACTTGTCTATTTTGATTCACTGTAATTATAAATACTTAAATTAGATATCATAAATATTCAACTTAAATATTTAACTTTCTCAGACAATAAACTTAAATTCTCATGGCTCTCATTATAATTTTTATCCATCAGCAAGGAAGGATGCATATCATTAAGGATATTGAAAACCTTTTCATAGAATAATTTACTGTCAGCGGTTTGAGGATTTAACCTGGACATTTCATTAATCACTCGTACTGCCAGGGAGATGTTCAAAAGGCAGGTAAAGGAATATTTGAGTTATTTTACCTAAAACGCAAGGGCATTTGAAGTATTTTTATCGTCGGTCGCTTTAAATCGATTCTGATAAATTCAGATTTGAAGCACATGCTTTATTTTCAAGATCATTAAATTGTTCAGTATAAAAAAAAGTCTTTTTTCGGTTTAATTTCATTGGTATTAGTATTAAAAAT
>JAOUZG010000081.1:0-21845 GCA_026289955.1 Argiope argentata
GGTGAATAATAACACTAAATGATGAATAATAAATGATTAATAATCATAATTCTTCGTAAACCTTTTGAAAACGCCTCTGCTGTCAAAGAAGCATATGTAATAATAATGCAATGATGGTATAAGCAGGTAAAAATATTTTTTGTCCGTAAATTTCGAAGACGTCAAAACCTAAAAACAACAACATCAAATCCTAACAAGATAATATTTTGAATATCTGAACAAGCAGTTGTTTATTATTATTATTTTACAGATTTAAAAAGTATTTCAAATCAAAGGTTCAAGATTATTATTTTTTGTTCGGATATGACTAAAAATGATATTGATAGAAAATAATTTAAATTACGAAAAATATGTTTATAAAATTCTTTATGAAGAATTCGCTTTGATTTAAAAACGCTTATTAAAAAAAATTAGACAAATTAACTGATAAAGTATCTTTTTTTGAAACTGATGTATTAATTACATAATGCTGATAATTTTTTCCGTCAGAGATTTTTATCAATTATATTTGAACAGCAGATGCTCTGAGAATGATCGCACTGTTAAGTTTTTGTGCAAGTAATATCCTGTTAAGCTGATGGTTAATCAGGCAGCTGTTAAAATAGCAAAACGCATTCACCAGCTAGTATGAGGCGACTTCGATTTGAAGACGATACAAAAGAATCTTTTTGATCCTCTTAATTTCATACAATTCAGTGCTGATTCATGATGCTCCAAGGAGAAATTTGTATTGTCTGGTGAAGGTTCAGTATTTTTTTTTTAATCATCTGAGAACATGATGTTTTTGGGTTAGGAAGTTTTGATGTCTCCGAAATTCACGGGCAACAAATATTTTTACTTGCCTTTACCAGTATTCCATAATTATTACGTATGCTTCTTTGACAGCAGATGCGTTTTTAAAAGTATGGCGTAGAATTATCATAGCTGTTATTTCATCTCAAAATTGATTAAAAAGCTTAAAAAATTAACAAGACAAAAAGCTTTAAAAATTATCGTTGCATATATATATATATATATATATATATATAATGAAGGGATGGAGATCAATAAAGAAGTCTCGCGATGGTTTCAAACCAGTTTCAACTAATTAATGACTTAAATTAATTAAGGCAAATAATGGCTTTAAAAATAATAATGTCCTCACATGATAACTTGAAATTTGCGATCGTAGATTTCATTTCATTTCATTTCATTTTTTTAGAAATGAGAAAGGTTTAATCATCTCTATTGCTAGAAGACACAAAAGTATATGAATATATGCACGCGCATATCTGTATTTCAAAAAATGGGACATTAAAAAATGAAACTTTGATAATTTTTGACTTCAATTTTGATTTTGCCTCTTTGTGAGCACACACACACACACAAATTCGTACAATTTTTATTAATTATAAAGATGATTGCCTATGTTTTAGCATTCTATATGCCAAACCGTTTGAGTTAGCGTTGTCATAACATATACATACATTGGAGGATGAAAACATGCATATCGGAGAGATTTTTTTGAAATTTTGATCTTAATTAAATACAAATCAAATTTAATTTTGGTTTGTTTCCGTGATAACCAAATATATTGTTGCTGCCTTTGGTTTACCTATTTCGTAAACCAAAAATATTGTTGCCTAAAAGTAATTTTACATTGTTTAAAAAATTTTTTAAAAATCTTTTTAATGATACCAATGTAATAATAATGTAAAAAATTTCAAAATTATGGTAATTTTTTAAAACATTTTATTTTTCCTAATTTCCAGTAAAATATTATTACATTGTTTCCCCTAAATTCAAATCGACATCATTGTTTCATCAAACATTTAGTCACGTGATTTTCTACGATCATTGAAAACTAGAGCAGAAAAATCTTGTTTTATATCTGCGCAGTCTTAAAAAACTAATGAAAAATTTGCTGTAACAATAAAACAAAAATTAGACGATAGATGATTAGAAGATGGATTTTCACTTTTGACAGCGTTAAGATAATATTGGAGCATTATCCATTAGAAAAGTTCATATGCACCACAAAACAGAACTTTAAGTAAGATAATTGCTTTAATGTCAGACAATTTGGAGTGAGAATAGACTTGAAGTTGTGTCTAAACGATTTATTTGAAAATAAATATAACAAATATTTCCAACGCACAAGCTGGTCGTCTGAGGCGACTAGTAGAAAGTAAAGAATGTGAAGTATTTAATATTGCAAAACAACTTATATAACCACATTAAAAGGATAATTTGTAAATTGCTCTGAATGTTCGGTGAATTTAGATATACATTTTTAAAAGCTTTTACTTAACTTTGCATTTTTTTATGTTTATGAGTTCGCATTAGATTTTACAATCACTGTCTTATTTCTATTTTTCCGTTAGCCAGCCAACAGGAAAAAACCGCTAAATCTTGTAGAATCCCGACAAATTTCTTGCAGTGATTTTAAAGCAAAAAATCTCCAAATAAGGCAGAATTCCGCCAAATTTCTTTGGCGATTTTTCGCTGCCGTCCGGCTAAAGGAAAAGTAATTACTAGAGCTTTGAACTTCTGCTGAGTTATTAAAGAAGGAAGCAAAGAAAGAATGTCTTATTAATTTTAGAGAGCTTAATTATCAAATAGAATATTATTTCACTATTAGAATTCTTATATTCACATTAATTAATATAACAATAAGTTTATATCTTTCATTTCATATAGAGTTATACACACCTAAATTTGACTTTTATTGAATCACTTATAAACAATTTATATAAAAATATACTAGAAATTAAAATATAATTTCTGTTAGCCATAAATAAAAAAAAATGAACAAGCATTAAAAATATAAAATAAACAGTTTAATTTTTTACAGCAGACAAATAGTTAAGAAACACAAATATATCTCATAAAATATTTTTAATTTTAACCTCATGTTTCTTTTTTTAAAACAGCTGTTTCTTGTTTCCAGATATATCATTATAATATAAGAACTGCTAGTGTGAAAGATAATATATATATACCTACTAAAAAGCTCAGTTGTTAAAAGTAACAATTTTTTATTCATATTTTATTGCTACTGAAAAATAGAATCGTAACACATTTACATCTTGGAAAATCTATGCTTCAGTTACAAAACAACTATTCGTAACTACAAATAACTGTCATTAATTTTGCAACTGTTCCTTGCTTATAAATATATCACTGCATTTATATAATACTTAAATATTAAAAAATATACTCAAATTGGAAAATCCCCGATTGTTCTGAATAAAAAAGATATTGATAAAAAAAAGACTTAACTCAGCCATTTTATTAGGCTTTCGAACTTTTTTAAAAATATATATTTGTTTTCAGCTATTTCAGCTGTATTCACTTTTACTAAATTATTCAGAATGTTCTCTAATTTTTATTTTCAGAAGATTTTCGATTTTTAAAAAAAAATAAATTACGAACATTTATTTATCGTTTTATTTAATTTTCTGAAAAAAAGAGCAAATTCTGAGCCAATACGGTTGGGTTAACAGTATCGTTTGGTATTTTTACAACAATAAAAACAATTTTTAATATAAATTGTTTTATTGTTGCATTCGTTTAGTTTAATTATTAGCATTTGATGATAGTAAGCCAATACGAAACAAAAATGTAATCAGACAGTTTAAAAAAAATAAAAACAAAAAATACTAAACAGATTTTAAAAAAACTTAAAATATCAAATCAACTTACCTCGCACAAGCAATTAAAGCAAGCTTCTGATATTTGTCCAGCTGGTTTAAATCCTTGCCCTGTAATGAGAAAATAATATATTTTTGACAGAAATGAGAGGTAAGAGTTACACTTAATTCTTATTTTATATTCTCAACAAGAAGGATTCTTAATATTAAGAACATTCTAGCTTTGTTAATTCGAGAAAATAATATATTCTATATTTAAAAAATGATGGGTTTTTTCAGGGGAAAAAAACACTTGGAATATCTTAATGCCATTTGTATTTACATATATCTTTAGTTTGTTTTTATTAATTAAAATAAGATATATCAATTGCTTTGTAATATAATCAATCATTAGATATAATTGTATATTAAATCTTTATGATTATGATTTTAAAAATCCAGATTAATCATATGATGAAATCAATTCATGGGATAACAAAGTCACATGACAAAAGTAACAGCGTCTGTTATTTAACTGCACGCGTCATGTATGTTTTTATCCTGCAGAAAATTCAATGGATTTTTTTTTTTAGTTAAATAAGTTTGCATATTTTTTGTGAATCACTCCAAAATGATTCAATGTAATATGTTAACTGAGTTTATTGAACTGATAGTAAGAAAACAGCCTAAGAGTTATGTCTAAACTGTTAGAAAGAAAGAGAGTATGAATGATGTTCTGTAACCATGTTCTTCTTTAATCATGTAAAGGCAGTTTGGAAGAAATGGTACAAAATATTTACATTTAGAGATGAAGTAACTGTCTGGTTATTAAAGGATTAATGATCATGTAAGCGTTAAATGATCCTAGGAATTTAATTCTTGGGTGTTTATTTCGCATTATGTTAGAGAGATGAAAAAAACGTGACACTACTAATGCAGACAGACAAGTTATTACTAATGCAGAAAGATAATATGCAGTTAAATATGAGCATTTAAATGTCGTCAGACTGTAACTAATAATCTAGAATACATTCTATTATGGAGGTAAAAAAAGCGTGCTTGTTTTGTCTTGAAATAAAAATGCGTGCCAAATTAATCTGTAATTTATGATTAATTAATTAATAGGATGGGACAAACATCCCTTATCATATAAAATTCCCGTGCATGACATAATTAAATGTAAAAGGCTGTTTATAAAGGAAAAAATGATTTGATTTTTCTTTATTATAAAAAAATATTTCTGCAAATGAGTTCTTTATTTCCTTTCTGACATTTTTCTTTATCGACATAATCTTTATATTAATAAAAACGCAACTCGAAATGCGTTGCTAAGCGCAAAACTGGAGAACGGCTTGGCCGATTCGGCTAATTTTTAAAAAATATTTTCGTTAAGACACGAAGATGGTTCTTATGGAGAGAAAAAATGAAAAAACTGCGTGGAAAATAGTTAAAACGACACTTTTCTTACTTTCCCGCCAAAAATCTTCATTTCCTTCCCCCACACCAACTGATTTAGATAGCAGGAAGTAATAAATTATGATTTGTTTATAAAGAAATACGCCAAGTCAGTTGATTTTCATTCATAGATAACGGGATGTTTAAAAAAGAAAGAAAATAGTTGTTTTTATTATTAGTCGGTATGAATATTTAATCTATGCCTGCTCAAAATAAAGTCTGGACAGGGAAGAAAAAAAAAGAAATAAAAGAAGGGTGTGTGTGTGTCACCATTATTTCCTGTGATTTTCCAAGCTGTTTTTAAACTTTCGCATCTCTTGAAAACCAATTGTGTCTTTATTTGTTTAGTGTGTCTACATTTATGAAAATTTGAATCTCATTATTCTATAAAAACGTAGAATTTTAGACCTTTCCCTTCACCATTTAAGTAAAATATCAATTCCGGGACAATCATTGCTCGGATAGAAACAGAAAGATGAGTAGTACAATGAACAGATCATCTGAAGAAAATAATACTATAAATGAATTATGATTATCAAAATTTGTTTGGTTTAAAAATATTTTGGTGAAAAACCTGTTATGAGACACAGCTACATAAAATATTATTTGAAAATTTTAGCGAGCATTAATACTGGCGAACCGACTGGTCGTCAAAGGCGGCTAGTCTTGTTCATAAAAATTAAACGGGTAAAGGAACAAAAGCCACTGTAAAAACTTAATTATTTTATTAAAAGAATTTTTAAAAATTCAAATTTGAATTTTTATTCAAAATATTTTTATATTTTAACAGACGCTATTATTGAAAGAAAAATTCATTGTTGTATGTAAAATATTTCGTTTGATTTAAATCTTCAATTCGAACAAAATCCTTCATAAAAGATATTGTCTTTTCGATTTTTATATTGATAAAGCTGAAATATCTTGACAGTATACGCTTTTTGAACTGTTATTAAGCAAAGTAGATTGAATGATGGAATTTTGGCATCTAAGATTTGAAAAAACAAAGGTTTTCGCCAATATCTTCCAAAGTCTCTGAATTCGTTTTATAAAGTGAAAAGAATAATAAAAGCAAAACAATAGATGATATAATATTTTAATTCTGATAGAATTCATTAGAAAAATGTTTGTTTCGATTTTTATATCACTACATTTGAAATTTCTTGACTATACGCTTTTGAATTGTTTTAAAGCATAGTATTTGAATGATGAAAAGTTATTTTATTATCTTTGGCATCTGACCAAGACTTAAAATAGGAAAGCAGGTCCCCAATATATTTCATCATCTCCGAATTCTCATAATAAAGTGAATAAGAGACAGAAAACTATTGTTATAGAAATAGTACATAATTTCTTAGTAATTCTGATCAATTAATTACAATTTATAATATTATGGAACTAATTAACTATTCTTAATTATTTTCTGTGTATTCTTTATATATTCATTTGCACAGAAAAATAAATATAAAGACAAAATCGAAGTACAAAACATATATTTACAAATCCCTTTTCAAAAAACAAATATTACACGGTTACAGTTTAATTCAAACTAATGCAACATTCATACAAATTAATCGATTTCAATAATTAATTAATTAATTAATAATTAATAAAACTTACCGTTTACAAAGGCGACAAAGCCCACAAGACAAAGAACGAAACCAACACTTCGCGAATCCATTTTTATCGATTTTGCGAGCACTTAACCGCAAGTCACTTTCATTTATATACTTTTGTAATGATGTAATTCTCGACTCGTTCTATTGTTGCAGATGATTCTTATTTTAAGAGATTCATCACCTTTTCGTCTAACCTTGACCACAGCGGTTTTCCTCAACGCGTCAACAAAAAGGTTGATAAGGTTAAAAAAAATCGAAGAACTGAAGCTAGAAGGGAAACGCTAAGTGATATTTGAAGATTTTGACATACGCCCAACCGTTCATGTTGTTATAATTACAAAAAATGTCTCCTTTGCTTTAGAAAATGTATAAACTGTTTCTTTTCCTTTTGTTTAAAGACTTCACTTGTGTTTATATCACGAAATATTATGCAATCCATTTCTCAGTAAAGCACTAATATATATTTGTCATAATTAGATGCTCGTTTGGGAAAATACCAAAGATTTTTCTTGATTTTTAAAAGAAAGATAATAGAAATTACTTGATTTCGTCACGTTCGAACGAAAGGATGAAATTTGCAAGTCAGAATTTGCATTTGATGTTTCGAATGACAATGGGGTAAAAAGTATGAAAAGTCATGTTTGGAACAGGATGTCATGCTTCTCCCTTGTTTTGACTGGGAAACTTGTGTTTATAGATTTGAAAAAACAGTTGTTCGTGCTTTGTGGTCGTGGGGATGATATAATTAATAAATCAACGCTGCGTAGTAAAGCATGTTTGAATGTCTATGTATATGTTAAAGATTATAAATTACATGCAAGTCGCTAAATGCATGATGTAAGAACCGTTCAAAACGCTTTTCAAGGCAGACTGATTGATTTTGAACAATTACATTTGATATGTAGTTACTTATGAATTAGAAGATGTTGATTTTTATAAATATTAATTAGGTTGTTTGGTTAAAAATGAACTGTAATCTTAATACTTTTGTTTGATCACTTCTGAGGATATTAAATAGTAGAAATAATTTTTATAACACTCGGTTATTCTAAATTAATAAACATTACCGTTTTTGTGATGCCAATTTAATTCATAAATTTTTTTCTCTAATTTTAATAAATTTATAAGATCTTTTTAGCGATATTTTATTATGATACTTTCAATTATTTTAGATATTACGTTTATACATACGAGTGTTGCGAAATTATTTAATACATGTTTTTGTGTGCACGTTGCTTATATTAAAAACACAAAAACAATTCTTACATCATTCTGTTACTGTAATTTATTCACCAGTAATCTTACCATTTTCGTGATGTCAATTTAATTCCAATACAATTTTTTTTCTCTAATTTTACTAAATTTGTAAAATTATTTCTAGCTATATTTTATAATAATAATTTTCATTATTTTATTCATTATATTTATATATACAAGCGGTGTGATGTTTGTAATTTACATTTTTTATCTGCACGTTGCTTTTATTAAAAACGCAATTTTTTTTATTTAACTCCGACACTCTAAATTATCTATTAGAGGCCTTACCATTTCTGTGGTGTCCATTTAATTTCAATACTATTTTTTCTCTAATTTTACTAAATTTGTAAAATCTTTTCTACCCATATTTTATAATAATAATTTTCATTATTTTATTAATTACATTTATACATGCGAATGGTGCGTAGTTACTTAATACTTATTTTTTGTGTGCACGTTACTTATATTAAAAATACGAAAACAATTTTTATTTCACACTGGCACTCTAAATTATGTTAGAAACCTTGCCATTTCTGTGATGTCCATTTAATCCCAATACAATTTTTTCTCTAATTTTACTAAACGTGTAAAATTATTTCTAGCCGTATTTTGTAGTTATAATTTTCTTTATTTTTTTTATTACATTTATACATGCGAGTAGTGTGTAACTATTTAATACATTTTTTTTTGTGTTCACGTTGCTTATATAAAAAAACGCAAAAACAATTTTTATTTCTCTTTGCCACCCTAAATTATCCATTAGAAAACTTGCCATTTTTGTTATGTCAATTTAATCCCAATACAATTTTTCTCTAATTTTTGTAAAATCCCTTTTAGCCATATTTTATAGTAAAACTTCCATTATTTTAGTTATTGCATTTATATATACGAATTTTACTTATACAGTAAGACCCCGCTTAACGCTGTTTCGTTTAGCGCTGTTTCGGTTTAGCGCTCTTTTATTTCAACCCGGGGATTCCACGAAATCGCTCGCAGCATACGGGGATTCCCCGAAATATTATGCAGCGATAGGTTTCAAATACATATCCGAAAGAGTGTACTTGTGTTTCTTGTTTGGTGCGGTATTGTACAGACATATTTTTATTATTGGAAACATTTGTTGACATTATTGTAAGTAGGTATTAATTTACATATTTAATACTATATTACAGTGTCAGATATTTTGAGCTTTAGTTTTTTACTGTGGGTGATAATGAAAAAGGAAAGAAAGCAACCAGGAAAAGCATTTCACTCAAAACTAAAATGGAAGTCATTAGAAGATTAGATTCTGGTGAACTTCAAACTCTTAATTAGTGCTTCATTGAATTTGCCAACTTCAACAATAAGGACCATCATGAAGAATAAAGAAAAAATACTGTCATCGGCAACTGCAACTACGTCAAGCTCTGCAAATAGAATTACCCGTTCTAGAAATAATATCATAGAGGAAATGGAAAAACGACTATATATATGGATTGACGACGAAATTGACCGCAATATGCCATTAAGCCAATCTATCATAATGGAAAAAGCTAGAAGAATTTTTAATTACATTCAGGCTGTGACAACTGACAAAAGCGAAACTTTCGTTGCTAGTCGAGGATGGTTTAATAGATTTAAACATCGAAAGAACCTTCACAACATAAAGATTACAAGAGAAGCAGCAAGTGGTGATACAAAAGCGGCGGCTGAATTTCCAGCGATATTAAAAAAAATAATTAAAGAAGGAAACTATCCTCCAGAATTGGTTTTTAATGTTGATGAAACAGGCTTGTTTCGGAAAAGAATGCCGAAACGAACGTTTCTATCCCGTGAAGAGAAACGGGCACCAGGATTTAAAGCTGCAAAAGATCGCTTAACCCTTCTACTAGGTGGCAACGCAAGCGGAGATTTTAAATTAAAACCATTACTAATTTACCATTCCAAAAGCCCTAGAGCGATGAAAGGCATATCTAAATCAACTTTACCTGTAATTTGGGAGTCTAATAAAAAATCATGGATAACTGCGAAAGTTTTCCAGGATTGGTTCACCGAACATTTCTGCCCGTCTGTTAAACGTTATTGCGAAATAAAAAAAAACTTGAACAAAAAGCACTTCTGTTAATTGATAATGCTCCAAGCCACCCAACAAATTTATCAGACTTAACAACATGCATTCCAGTCAAAGTGGTTTTCTTGCCGCCTAACACAACTGCCTTAATTCAACCAATGGACCAAGACGTTATATCAAATTTTAAGGCTTATTACTTGCGGCGAACCTTTAAGCAAATGTTTGAAAAAACAGACGGAGAAGAGAACCAGTCCATAAGAGAATATTGGAAAAACTACATCGTGGATGCTGTAGAAAACATAGGCCTTTCTTGGAATGAGGTAACAGAAAGATCTTTGAAAGGAGTATGGAAGAATATTTGGCCGGATTTAAGTAAGAGCGATGGCGTTGGCCCCTCTGTCGATGTGGATGAAACAGTGGAAGAGATAGTGAAATTAACGAAGCAAACCGGTTTTGAAGGGGTAAATGTGGAAGATGTCGAAGAAATAATTCAAAAAGCAGCGGCTAGTCTTTCTAATGATGAGCTCAAGGAATTAACTGAACAAGAAGAAAACAAAAATGTTGACAGCAGTCATTCAGAAGAAGAGCAAAAAGAACTTTCGATGGCGTTTGTAAAAAGGAGTTTGTCTACCATAACTGAAATAATGGATCAATTCATTGAAAATGATCCGAATTTTGACAGGAGCTCAAAAGTAAGGCGTGGTGTTAGAGATGCTCTATCCGTTTATGAAGAACTTTTAAGAGAACAACGCAAAAGAAAAAGGAAAACATTAGATGTTTTTGTCACAAAAAGGCAGAACACTGAAAACGCGGAAGGCTAACTAAATATGACTGACTTAGAATTTTATTTGTTTTTTTTTAAGAATATTCGTTTTGTTATTAATATTTTATTTTTATTTTTGCAAGAAATAATAATGCGGTATTAATTTGGGCTTTAAGAAATAAATGTTTGGTTTTTATTTTTATTAAAAAAACATACTTATTAAATTTAATACCTAACCAATTTCCTAGTCATCTTCCCCTAACCCCAATATTTACATGTAAAGATAGCCTCGTTTAGCGCTGTTTCGCATTACGCTCTACTTTGATGGAACGTATCCCCCGCGTTAAGCGGGGTCTTACTGTACATGTGAATAAATAATATAATTTGATATACATTTTTTTGTGAATTTCCTTATGAATTAAGAATTATTGTTTGTATATCTTGGAAAAAGAAAGAGAACTGGAATCATAGAAAATAATTTTTGGAATGTGTTTTATAGTTTATTTAATTGAGATTCATATTTAAGAAGAATATCTTGGAATCTAAATATTTGGATTATAAGACCATTATTTTATTTCGTAAATGTCTTTTATTTGTAAACTAACTTTTTTTCCTCCCTCAATATTTACTTTATGTATTCTAGTGAAAATATTATTTTTTTTACTCCTGAGATTAGAGAAATCCTGGAATGTTTTTATAAATTAAAAGAATTCTAAATAATGAACATTCAACTATATAAAAATGTACCGCTAGAAAAATATGATAACCCAATCAGAATCCGCAATTTTCAATGTTTGAAAATAGAAAATTATTTTAATCATTTTAAACAAGCATTTGGATTTATTAGCGTCGAACATTCAGATTTTTTTAGAAATATATCTGGCACGAAAAGCATCAGTAAATATAAACATGACAAAATTTCAATAAAAAAAGACTTATTTTTATTCTTACTTTAAAATTGAAACTTTATTTAAAATCTTTTCATTCGATTTATTTTTTGAAAACGGATGTAATACAATTATATTTCAGCAATTTTTTCCTAATAAATAAAAATAGTTAATAACAATGATTAATACTATCAAACATTAAAAAAAATTTCTATTCAAATTTTGAGTATTTTCTTATAATTATAAAACTCAGGCTTTCTAGTTATATTTTACCTTCGAATTAAAGACTCTGAAGTGTCCAGTCTCATTAATCAAAGTGCAAACGATAATAAATCAAAATCGTTTGGTCTACTGTTTCACGACATTGTTTACCTTATTATCAGTCATCACATTTTTTTGTTTTGGCAACCAGGCATCTGTTTAAGATAAATAAGTAATACAAAAAGGATTTAAATCAATTCCTACTTAGGTCAACAAAGACAAATTTCATTAAAGTTATTTTTTATTAAATAATTACAATTAATATAAATAATTTATCAAAAAAAATCTTGATTTTCTCAAGAATTCAACTCGCATTCTTCACCTTCATGTAAAAAAGTACTGAAATTCTCGCATTTTACCGATGGAGATACAGTCTGTTGATTTCGATTTTCATTACAAACTGCTAAATATCGGGAAGGAAAACAATTACTTAATGTGGAAGCCTTTTCCTCGAAAGATTCAACCAACATTTGACACTATAATCCAATTTTAACAACAAGATTATATACATATTTAATTTATCCAAGTCATTGTATTTTTGAACTATCCCGTTTACATATTATAATTATTCCAAAGCACGTTATGATACAAAATCTATTTTAAATTATTTAATAAGCATTGCACATCAATTAGTCTTCAAAGTATCCGAATATTATTTTGTCAAGTTTAAAATAAATATTTAAATACCTATATTCTAAAAATCCCAAGGTTTTTATTTTATTAGGTATAATATTTTTCCATTCAGTGATTTTTACAATGAGATTTTGATAATAATTTCTTTTATATATGTTGACTTAAGGAAAAGAATCTTTTGTGCTTTTTAAATACTGTTGAAAAAAATGTATGATACATGTGGGTGTGTGTGTGTATCAAACACACACACCACAATAGGCCCATAGAAAATTAAAACTTTTAAAACTTCAAATTTTTAATCAATATTTCTATCTTTTTTTTCTCTAATTTAAATAAATTTTTCAAAATTTTTAAGTGCGATTTATATTAAAGGCTTTTATTTTTATAACGGAATTCGAATTTATTAATAAATTTTATTGTTTCTTTAAATTTTTTACTTGTCGTCTTCGGTTAATCTAAAAATTGAATTTTTTTTAAAAAAAAATTCTTTTTTTGAATAGCAGCTACGAAGCAGAATTTTCATTTTTGATTTTAACGTTGCGATAAAGATTTGAAGCTAAAATTCTTTCGTTCATAGAGTAATAGAATTATAACAGAATACAGTTGTTGCCATCAAACGATATAAATCAAACCTAACATATTATCATGCTTCGATTAAGGGGTTCCTAAATTTAAGAATTTTCATTTTATTTCTTATATACATCATTATACACAACACAATCACACAGTTTTTATAAATTTCAGATGGCTATACATTCGCCATCCAATTATTTTATTTTATTTTACTGAGCAAAATTCATTCTTCATGTGCTACAAAATACAGCATGAGAATTATAAAATTAAAGCACGTGAATACTAAAATTCTTTAAAAAAAATAACAAACTTGAAATATAAAAATTCAAAAAATATAAAGAAAAATAAAAGATAAAAATAACAAAAACATTCTAAATTATGAATAAAATAAAAAAATAATAATAAATCTCAAATGAGATCAACAATAAAATTGAACAAATCAGGACAAAAAACAAAAAAGAAATCTACGATCTCAAATTTCAAGTTATCATGTGAGAACAGTATTATTATTTAAATTAATGAAATCATTAAGTAATTTAAACCAGGTTGAAAAAGCAATACTGGTAAAACCAGGTCAACCTTTTAAAAACGCATCTGCTTTCAAAAACTCATACATAATAATAATACAATACTGGTAAAGGTAGATAAAAAATATATGTGATTAAAAGATGTTGATGAATATGGTCATTTATGCCATTGCCTACACGATTTCGAGCTTCAATTGTTCATTGCCTTCAATTATTCAAAACCTCCTAAAGAAAACAACATCATGTTGTCATATGGTAAAAATAGAACATATTCTTTATAGTTATAATACAATTATATTTCCTGAGATTTATTATTATTTTTACAGTTAAAAGCTCGCGACTCAACAAACAATTTTTTATGAAATATTTCAATTTTATTTAATAACAATCAGCAATAAAAGTTCATTCAAAATGCATTTGCATTTAAATGTTCTTTTGTTGTTGTTGTTTCGACTTTGCAATCCTTTTAAGCTGTAAAACGCTTTATATATAGTTATAAAATACTTTATAACAGTATTGTCATGGCAACGACAATTTTTTTCAATACTGCGATGCTTTAAATATTAAATATTTATTTTTATTTAATAATATTTAGTTTATCATTGTAACTTCGTGGTAATTCATTAGCATTGCAATTATCTCACAACATCCAATACATAAAGCCGCTATTGCCATATTTAAATAATTTTACCCTGCAGAGAGAGGGTACGTTGCCAATAAGAAGAGGGCTTTTCGAAATTTCTTTGTTAGATGCATAAATATTCTCTTCTGCAACTTTTATCACATACCTATGTTCGCAAAATCAAAAGATTAACGGGGTATGAGCAAAAGATTTACCTATCTTAAAATCGAATAGTTTGTTTCAGTACCTGAGTCTCCCACGATTCTATCTCACGAAGGGGTGAGACGAAGAATGACGAGTGCATTTCTGGAATTCTTCATCATTTTTTTACCTTGATTTCCGAGCTATTACATACTTTTTCGTTCAAATTCTTTACATATGTGCATGCCGTTTCTGACTATATTTATATTATTTCCGTGAGTAATTCGAGTTTACTTTATTGCTAAATCTAAACATCCCCTCTTTTCATCTTCCCTCTCACCCTTACTTTGATGAATTAAACCCATCCAAAAGAATGCGCAAAAGTGGTGAGAGTCTAATTATCCATTGACAAATAATAGTATATTAGTTATCGAATTATAAATACACGGGATGAAGTATTCTTATGGTTACTATGACAACTAACTTTTGTTTTCGGTTCTGAAAATATTAGAAAATCCAACTGCATTTCCTTGAAATAACATTAAAAATAACAACTTAATTTATCTTTTTGCATGACATTTTCACTAGGTGGCCCGAATACAAAACATATTCTATGTTAAAAAATTTTAAAAATTGAAAAACATGAACAACAACAAAAAATAATGGTAAATGCATATGAAACAAAAGCAAAATAAAATTTAGAAAAAGTACAAAATAATAAAAATTCTAAATATAAAATACAAATAGCAATGCAAAAATATTCAATATGCACTATGTATAGATACAGTATTGTACAATGTAGTAATGAAAAGTTGTTCAACATAGTTATACAATATTATAAATATAAATACCATTATAAAGCAATGTTTCCTCGATTAGTGACTGAATAAAAACAAAGATAAAAGAAAGAGATTGTTCCATATAAGAAAATTATTCTAGAAGGACAAAGTAAAAAAAATCAAAAGATTTTAGCAAAATTTATTTTTATAAAATTAATTAAACTAATAAGTAAATTAATATATATATATATATATATATATATTTTTTTTTTTTTTTTTTTTTTTTTTTCCTTTTTTTCTAAAAGTTGCTACGATATTGAATAATTAATTTTATTTTAATATTTCCCAATTTTATTGAATATTCCAATTCTTTGAAATGTGGACAAAAATCCAATAAACAAGAAATAAATATTTTTTAACAATTCCTACCAAGACAATATTTTAATTCCTACTTAGGTCAACAATCTTTTTTTGTCACTTTTTATTAAATAATTAAAATTAATATAGATAATTTATCAAAAAAATTAATTTTTGCAAGAATGGAACTCATATTCTTCACCATCACGTGAAAAATACCGAAATCCTTGTATTTTACCGTTTGAGCTACTGTCTGTTGATTTTAATTTTCAATTACAAATCGCTAAAACTCTATTTAAAGAACTAAAAATTAATTAAATTTAATTAATGAATTAATATTTGAAAGAACTGTATTAACCTCAAGCGTCCTCCACAACAAATTTAAAAAATATTGTATTCAATCTTGAGTGGATGAATAAAAAGTATTTTATTAAACGATTGAAAATTTGAACAAGATATATGAATATACATAGGAAGAGTGTAAACTCATAGTAGGAATTGAAAAAAAAAATCAATAAAGCATGATTAAATTTGATGCAGAAATTCGGGTTTCAAATTATAAAAAAAAAATTAAAAACCACTTTTCAAAACTTTAAATGCATTAGAGTAAAACTGAATAAACTATAGAATAATAGTTTCAGTTCACTTGATGACGAGCATCGCTTATATCATCTGACTGAAGCAGGCTTCGAACCTCATCCAGTAATCGGTGTTGAGGACCCAGCTGCTGTTGCAGGAGGGACCCCCGGTCTTGTGGATTCGGGCGTAGTCATAGCAGTCCACTTTGTTGTCACCGTTGCAATCAGAGGCCCACTTGCGCATGTAACCCCGAATGGACGCTTCGGCACACGGCCTGTACGACACGCATTTTTCGAAATCTTTGAAAAAGAAAAACAAATATTGAAATAACAATCGATTATGGTTATAAATATGACTTTCCAAATATTTGGATGCTTCAAAAATCAAATATTTACTTTCAACATCTATTAACCCACCATAATAATAATATTGATGTAATCATGTTATATTTGATGAACAAAAAAATTAATCCTAAATTAATGGGTGATAAAAATTTCAATTAAATATTTTGTATAACTTGGTCTTAATCACTTTCTCAACAATATATTTTCAACTTCAAATTTTGATAGATATATAACTCATACCATTTCAGAATGCCTATACTATTCTGTCCCACTCGGGGGGGGAGGGTCCTTTTAAAGAAAATGAGATGCTCCCGATATCGTGGTTGGATATCGCCACCCAGTAGGATATACAATAGGCTTCACCCATAGATGACTTGACGTAATTCCTACAGTAAAGGTTGTATCGAGGTCGGTGATGGCACTTAGGAATCAGCCACAGTTCTTGCCAGTATTGCTGTCGCGCTGGTCCTGTCATTCGGTTTTATGGTTTATTCTGTGTGCCTACGAGGGGTCGAAGAGTCTGATATGACTTACACTACTCTGTTCACCCCCGGGAATGGCAGCACCTTGAAAAGAGGAACAGATGCTTCCGGTATGGTGGTTGGATCACGCCACCTTGGAGGATATACAAACAGGTGGGAATAAGCTCCTCCCATCGATGACTTGAAGTAATTCCTACCGGAAAGGTTGTGCCATGGCCAATGATGGCCCTTAGGATTCAACCACAGTTCCTATCAGTGTTACAGTTGTTACATCCTGTAGTGCTCCGGAAAGGCTAGCCTTTCGGAGGATAACCTGCATCCGCCAAGTTCGGTGCTGTTGTTCGATGCGCCTTAGTTTTCAAAATTATACCCGTTTAGGCCATAGATAGCTACGATGTGCTACACGCGATATTTCCTGGAATTATGTATTTTTTCTAACTAAGCAAAATAGACCACCCCAGAATTAGAAGGCACGTGCAACGTAACTCCATTAAATTTCTCAATAGCCCCATAAATAGTATAAACCTATTATTTAAATTGTATTAATTATTTACCAATAAAAAAGAAAAGAAAGATTTTTTTAAAAATTAATTACCATCTTTGACGTTAGAGCTCTATTGCGCTCGTCTAAACTAGTTCTATTAATTTTAATGTACCCCCAACTTACAAATTAAAGAATTATTCAAAATTATGATGTGGAGGTGCTCGTGACCACTTTGTCACACCGCGGAACTCCGAAACATCACGACGTTGCCGTTGCCGTGTTACAGTTGCGGTGGTCCGGTCATTCAGTTTTATGGTTTATTTTGTGTGCTTTCGGACGGATCGGAGAATCTGGTATGACTAACACTATTTTGTTCAATGGCAGTTTGAAAAGAGGATGAGAGGTTTCCGGTATGATGGATGGATCTCGCCAACCTGGAAGGTATACAAATGGGTGAGGGATCTGGCTCCTCCCATCGACGAAGGGACATACTTTCTTCGGGAAAAGTTGTACCGTGTCCGGTAATGGTCCCTAGGACTCAACCATATTTCCCACCAGTGTTGCTGCTGTGGTGGTCCGGTTTTTCAGTTTTCTTTATCCGTATACCTTCGGGCGGATCGGAGAGACCGTGATATAACTTACACTATTCTGTTCATTGTGCTACGTATTTCATTAAGTTCCTGTCTATATTCTACAAGGTCATTCAAAACTTATCGTTCAAATTTCATGGAGATGTAGGGAATACGCCAAGAAATCGATTTTACATAAGAAAGAATGTCCGCATGTGAAGGTAGGGGGCGCAGTTTGTCAGCTATCTCTGTGGGAAAGCTGTTGATGTTTTATAGTTTTTCGTTGAGAAAATTACAAATATGGGAGATTTTCCTCTGAATAACTTCCAGAAGGGCACAATAATAATCCAGTAGTTCATTTCGAAACTGTTAAAGGTAGACGTAAAGTTAGAAAAATATTTCAAATGACTTAAAGTATTATACTTTAGATTTAATTTATCGATAACTGAAGAACGACAAAATCATGATGTCTTATTTTTTGAGTCATATTTAATAAAATATTCTGAGTATGCTTACATTATAAACAAAAAGGTCATTTTTTTCGATAAAAAATGGAATTAAGGGGAAAAAATATTTTTAAATTGCAAAAAACAGAAAGAAGAATCCGATCTGAAAACTATATCAAAGGTCACCCTTTGCCAAGGGACTCAAAACGAGGACTTTTTCTGTGAGGAATCTGACTTTCGTCTATGCAGTGACCTTACGAGGAATCAATACTTGGACGGAAATCAAATTTCCCATCTTGAAGGTTACCCTTTATAATAAAGTCTTCAGGCCATATACCTCATTTCCTTCTTTTTCAATTTTCTTTTAAAATTTAAATTTAATATTTATTTTTAATTTGGTTATTTTATATGATTAATAAAACCAAAAGAATGTATTAAAAATTTTTTTCCGAAATTTTTTTTCGCCGGTTACTTTACTGAATGAAACAACACAAAATATTAATTATTTTCGTCATATTGAGTATTTCCCCATTGGGAAATATATACTTATTCTTTAAGGTTTAAAAAATCTCTATTAAAGCAACGATTAAAACAGCCAACTTGCACATTCGAACTACTCCAGTAACAGATTTTCATCTCGGGGACTATATAAGCTCAACCAAGTTGAGTTGACCAACAGAATGATTCACACAAACACACCCTTTCTAGTCTTGCCATAGATTTACTCAGATCAGCTAAATGCAAAAAGAATCGAAACCACTATTTTAAATCTATGAAATATAAAATAAAAATATATGTGAATGCATCAAAAATTTCTACCATTAGTTCTGTAGAGTGCTAATTAATATCTACCTTAGGATATCAAATTAGTAAAAATATTAAGTTAAAATAAGCAAAAAAGAATAAAAATTAAGACAAGAAATGAATCCGACCTGAAAACTTTCTCAAGGGTCACCCTCATACAGGGATTCAAATAAGTGGTTTTTTCTGTGAGGTGTCTGACTTTCGTCCGACAGTATTGACCCCCCCCCTTTAGCCTTAACTTACTCAATAGATGGCGCTGAGGACACCCAATTATTACTTAGAATGACGAAGCACTTTATGCAGGTGCAGCTATGTACGCGGGAAAGTTCAATATAGGAGTGATACATTTTTTGTAGAGTAATTTTACTCGCTACTTGCATGTTCTTTCCTAATCGGTTTTGATGATTTTTGACTTGTTAGTTAGTCTTTTATAATTTGTGATGTTTTGTTATACCTCTACTTAAATTGGTAGCTATAGTTTATTGTTTTATTTCTGTGGAAACTGGTTATCTATAAGGTTTCAATTTCAAGGGGATTTTCGAGTCCCGAGGAGTCAATATTTCTGGACGAAAGTCAGACAGCTCACATAAAAAAATCCCTTGTTTGAATCCCTAATTGATGGTGACCCTTGAGAAAGAATTCAGGCCAGATTCATAATTTCTTTTCTTAATTTTTATTCTTTTTGCTTCTTTTAACTTAATATTCTTATTAATTGGATTAAGTTCATTTGTGTTTTAGTAGTAGCAGCATTAGCATCTCTAAATAAAATTGTATTTTTTTAAGGTTGATTCAGAAATAATTTTTTAGTTTTTTCAGTTTAATTCTAAATTAATTTTTAATTAAAACTTCATAAAGTTTTTTTTCTTACATTAAGATGTCTTGCAGCAATTGGCCAATAATTGTATTGTTATCCAAGAACAATACAAAAATTAAAAAAAAAAAACATTCGTGACCAAACTCATAAATTTAATGAGCGGATAAGTTGGTCGCCAAGGGCGACTTGCAGGAAATAGAACTTACCATCCCCATATGCTCCTCCGTCTCTCCAGTAGAGATAAGATATCAGGTAGGGTCCGCAATATTTCTCTCCTCTGCCGTGGCATTCGATCTCATCATCACATTCGGATGAAGCCTGTGTGAAAGCAATACAAAAATATTAGCTTTTACTCGCGTTAATTTTTTGTATAATATCAGAACAAAAATATCTTGAACATTTTTTAAAAAAATAAAAGCAATAGGAGTCGTCTTTTTAGAGCTTTTTAAATACATTTTAATAAAAGTGTGACCCCCTCTGTCCTTCGACATAAAATTGTAGACTTTAAGCAAGTCCTTGAACGCCCACAGTGCTCAGATTTTTATTTTCACACTTGAGAGTTGCTGGCTTCATTTCCAGTAAAATCGTATTTGTGAATCAATTACACACAAATGGCGAACAATACTTACGATAAATCTGTATTTGGCATGAATAGAGAGTTTTGCAAAATCATGATTGGCGATTTTTTTGGCGATTAATTATTGACAAACACAAATTTTCGAAAATCAAATATGTATTTTGAAAGCTGTTTTTCCCTCTGATTAAAATCAAAATAGGACGTAAAACTACTGTTTAGTCACAAACCAAATTTGATTTAATTGAGTAACTGCCTTTACATGCATCAGGAAATACAGATTGATAATCACGAATAGATTGATCTGGTACAAAATTTGGCCGCGTTGGCCTCGTTGTAAAATCTCGGCTTGAGAATCGGAGGATGTCAGGTTCGAGACCCGATTCCATCGAAGAATCGTCGTGTAAGCGTGTCTAACGTCTAAACGTCCTTCCGCTGCTGTGATGTGGTGTGGAGAAAGAGGGGGAGGACTGAGGTGTCGTCCTCGTCATCTGCCCTCGGTTCAAAATTATGTGACCTATTCCAAAATAGCCCTAGAGTTGCTTTAAAACGGACCTTTAATATAACTAAACTAAATTGGTACAAAATTTTATAGAAATCTACATATTTGGTGTTAAACCCGTGCACTAAATTTTATTTACTTAGCTCTTTATATTTTAAAGTTATTGAATCTAAATATACTTCATTAAACGGCCAGAGAAGTTTCTTCATCTAGATATAGTTTAAAATTGGTTAGAAATCTATAAGTTTGCTAAAAAACCATTTACAAAATTTAATCCTTCTATCTCTAAATGTTTTTGAACCAACGTGTTCACAGATGGATAGATTGAGCAACAGATTTTAAGTTTAAAAATTTTGCTTTTCGTTCCCAGAAAAGTAAAATAATAATAATAATAATGAAATAAAAAAATCTCGAATTTGAATTTGTTTTTGGCGAATGCAATTTTTTATTTCTATTTTGTATAGGATAATTGAAAAATATATTTGAAAAAAAAAAAAAACCACTAGAAAATATACGAGGTTTTAACAGAACAAAATAAACCACTAATAAAGTTTCAATAACAGCGACCAAAATAAAAATTTATTTGAAAAATCTAATTTTAAATTTTAAATTAATTATAAATTATAAAAATAATTATAAAAAAAGGTTATGAAACTACTGAAAAATGTCGATAGGATTTTAGTTTTAATAATTTAAATTTTTAAAGAATTTTAAA
>JAOUZG010000090.1:0-26377 GCA_026289955.1 Argiope argentata
AGTGTGCAGCTGCATTTTATCAGTCACTGATAAAATGCAGCTGTCGTATTCATATTTAAATCAAAATTTCCGATTTTAAATCTCTTAACTAAATTGTGAACGATCGTATTTGTAGTACCACTTGCATCTTTTGTAAAGAAGTGAAGCATATTATGTCGCAAATTCTTCCTTTAAAAAGAACTATTTCACTAATCTGACATACTTTAACCCATTCGCTGCCAAGACTAAATTGTATAAGTTTATTCGCATTGTCAGTTCGGTTTTGAGTGTTAATGTTTATGTAAGTTTTATTATTTCAAAATAATTACACATATTGTGTCATAAATAATCATTTAAATGCATGAAAATCAAACACGAGTATACTCATGGTTAGCAATGCGAATAACCTCTTAAAATTTATTTTTATCCATTCTTCAACTATCGATTTTTGACTGATAAATGACATGAAAATTTTAATTCTTTTCCTATTGCAAAGCACTAAAATAAATATAAAGTATTTCTAAATAAATAGACTACATGTTTTCTAGTTTAGGAACTACAAATTATATTAAAAAATTATTATATTAAATTTGAACAAAAAATATGATTCAGATTTTAATTTAGGATGCATTTCCGAAAATAAATTTCAATCAGATATGGGAATTTGAGTAAATAGTTTATAAAAAGTAAAATACCATTAAAACATATGTAAAAAGCAAATACAAATGTATTGCAATTTACGAAAAAATATATATTTAGAAACAAAATTATAAAAAATTTATAAAGAAACCTTTTAAAAATAAGAACATTAAAAATATTAAACAAAAATTCGTAATTTCTCTGGAAAAAAAACAAATTTTTAATACAGTAACTTACCTTGAATTTGGTATTATATCTTTATAATAAAGCATGTGCCATTAAAAATGGCAAAGTAACTGTTAAAAACAGTTACTTAGAAACAATTTATATACTTTCAATAATGTATTCATTTCCTCAACTTCTTGAACTTAAATGACGGCTTCAATACCTTATGCATTTTATACGGCAAGCAAGTAAGGTAAGCTTATTGTAAAAAAAATTATTAATGATGAAAAATACTTTTGTTTCTACATCAATTTATTCTTTTAATATTAAAAAAAATTAAACTTCCCTGGTAGTCAGTTCCGAATGAAAATAAATTGCATTTTAAGGTATAATTTCAAAATTAAAGTGTAGTCTTTTCATAAATATATATGTTTTAATCTTCTTTGTAACTTAAAAAAGGTATAAAATTTAATATTAACTATATATATAAACTAAATCTTGCTTACCAATTCATTAAACAATAAAAAATTGTATTTAAGGTAATTATATTTAGTGTTTAATTTATAATTTATTATGTAATTTTAAAATCAACTTATCCTTAAAAATTTGGTTCATTACCCAACCAGTATATGTAATGAAGAATTAATTAAAACTAATCATTTATCTAATAATAAAGCTTCAAAATATATAGAAACGTTATTTTCATCGAGAATTATGAAGCTAATCAAAGGAAAGTATAAAAGTTTTATACGTATTAGTGTTCTTAAATAAAAGAAAAATAAGCGCACAAAATTCCTTTAGAATTAAATAGCTTATTTAGCTTAAGAAAATGGCTTATATTTCTCTAATTTAAACGAAAGAAAGAATTCCCGAACAAGAAAGCGAACTACAAATGCAATATATCAAACAGACCGTAAAAGCTCGAGAACGAAATAAGCTTGGAATTCGTCATTTAATTTCTTATTTTCTGGAGATATGTTTGCTTTCAGTGTGTAAACATGTTTTGAAGAGTACAATCGATAAGACGCTAAAAAAGAGGATTCATTTTAAATTAGCAAGAGCAAATTTTGTAAACTTTTAAAGAAGCTTATCTAAATAGCTATACTGAAATCTCAACTGAAATAAGAATGTTTAGAAAAGACTGATTATAAGATATTTTTAAAAGTTTGAAAACAAGTATTGTATCTTTCTCTGTTAGCAAGTTCCATGTATTAATTTCTATTTCATAAAATATTATTTTTATGTATAAGCTCTTGATATATTACAGAATTTTATAAATAAGTATTATTTACACAGATATAGTGTAGAATTATTATGATCAGATTCTTCCTTATTATTCTTTAAAAATTTATTTCAACTGCTCAGTATTACGGTTGCAGCTTTTATTTTCCATTTTAAAATATTCTACAGTGAAGGCCAAAATAAGAGTTAAAATTTAACTAGTACGGTAGATCTCATACATAATAAATGTATAACGTGTCAATATAAAATTATGTGAGAATTCATTAACCCTTTATTTACTGACTGTAATAAATATTATTTCAGTCTATCTTATATCCTTGTAATATGACTTTTTCTCAAAAAAGACATGGCAAATGTACTCCAATAGCAATTAGTTAATGTAAGTTATTTAAATTAAATAATATAAATATATTATTTAATATAGCTTATATAGTCTATATTTATTAAATAATATAAATATATTATTTAATATAGCTTATATAACTTATATTTATAATATAACTTGTATTTTTATATAGCTTATATTTATAATGTAGCTTATATTTTTAAATAGCTTAATTTTTATATAGCTTATATTTATAATGTAGCTTATATTTTTAAATAGCTTAATTTTTATATTAGATTATATTTTTATATAGCTTATATCTTATATTTTTATATAGATTATATTTATAGCATATAGCTTATATTTTTATATAGATTATATTTATAGCTTATAGCTTATATTTTTATATAACTTATATTTTTAAATAGCTTAATTTTTATATTAGTTTATATTTTTATATAGCTAATATTTATATCTTATAGCTTATATTTTTATATAGCTAATATTTATAGCTTATAGCTTATATTTTTATATAGCTTATATTTATAATATAAGCTATATAAAAATATTTAATTATCAATTAGATTAATTAAGATATTTCGATTAATAAAAATTTCTTTTTTTCCCCTGAGTTTATTTTGGAAGGAAATTTGAATGCTTTTGAAAAAATTAAAGGCAAAATAATTCGGTAAATAAAGGTTTAATATTTTTTACACTTCGAGAGAGAAGTATTTATGCTCCATTACCAATCCAAAAACAAAATTTAATTCTTGGATTATATACTTCAAAAAATTCTTGAAAAATAGGCAAATCATAGATATTATTACAGAAATTATTCGATCTTTTTGGAAAAAGTCCGACATGATGGATAATTGACAGCTAAGCTTTATTACTAGACAGAAATAAGAAGCATAGAAAGCAAACGCAAGAAATATCCCTTATACAGATTTCTGTATAAGGAAATCATACAGAATTAGGTATATACTGAATTGTGTATTCCTTATACACTGTAGAATCTCAAACACAACCAGACAGCTAGTCTCTAAATAGAAATCATTATGAGCAAGAGAATAAAATCTCTTCTATCTTATTTAAATAGAAAAAAAGATTTAAAAAAATATGCAACAGTCAATTAATGATCCAAACAAATTGAACACTCTCTCAGTATATTAATATGCATACTTATTTACATATTTTTTTTATTTTACAAAAAAAATTTATATTTTCTGTCTATTATTAACAAAGTTTTTACAAAATTAAAAACTTATTTCTTTCAACAATTGAATGATGTCATAAAACATAGAGTATTGACACTATTGCAGCAATAATTGGAATATTAAGCTTTATTTGTAAATGAATCTTTTAGGGACTTTATAATTTAATAAATGATTAATTAATGAAATAAATTAATCAGCACTATAAATCCACCAAGAAATAAAACTGAATTCCTCTTAAAGCAACAATTTTTCTTGCGGTTTTTTTTAAAAAATTTACAATAAGGATTCTACTGTTTGACACTTGTTCAAGATTGTTATGAAGGTAATTTATCTTTTGCATAACTTGTGAAATAAAAATGAAAATTCTAAAGTTCTGGGTGTATCTTATTTTAACACCACTCGTACGGCTTAAAATTATCAATCAAAAATAGAATTCTATATTTGCTTTTTAAGAGGAGATCTTGCCAAACATAGTTGATAGGCATACACTATATAAATTCAGAAAATATACTACCCAATGTTCTTTAAATATTCAGAAAATTGGTGTACGTACAAAATGGCTCAAAAAAGGTCGATTCAGTTTATTATGTTTTACACTTTAATAAAATTAAATATAAATTTTTAGTAAGTTCATGAATAATATTCTTTTTGAAATATGGTCTGTTGAAAAATCTATATGTATGTAATATATTAAGAAAAACAGTCAAATAATTTTTCTTTTTGAAATGCATAGCACCATGAATGGGTGTCGCATTTATGTTACTTTTTATTAAATATAAATAATTTATCAAAATATTTGTGATTTTCTCAAGAGTTGAATTCGTATTGTTCACTTTCAAGTGAAAAATACAGAAATCCTCGCATTTTGCATATTGAGCTACTGCCTGCCGATTTCAATTTTCATTGCAAATATTAATTCAATATTCATTAAAAACTCTATTTAAAGTAATAAAAATTAATCACATTTAATTAAGAAATAAATATTTAATAAAACTGTATTAAGTGTCATCCACTATGTATTTGAACTCGAATGGATGAACTAAAAGTATTTTATTAGCGATTGAAAATTTGAACAAGATATATAAAAGGAGAATGTGAACTAATAGAAGGAATTAAATTATCTGTACAGCTAATCAATCTAAACGAAACAGAAATAATAAACTAAACAAATCGAGATGTTACATTAATCTCAAATGAAATAATTTTAGTGTAATTGTCGATAAATGAGCAAAAATATTCTCTTATATAACTGTTTTAATAGTTGCCAGTAAGATATATTTCTAGTCTACTGCTATTCTTGTTCAAAAAAACTCTAAACTATATACTGCCATATTTTGAATATAATACCAAAATGCATTTGTTTAAAATTATTAAGTGACGAAAAAAAATCTTCTAGAGACATAAGAAAGTCCCTTTTTTTCTTGTTTTTTTATTTCTAAGAAATTGTCGAAAATCCGTTTTTAATAATTTTAAAGTTCTTTTATCTTGCAGGATCTTTCCACAAGAATAGTAAATTCACTTTTGAAATAGAAATCAGTCAACAAGAATTTTGCTGAAGACAAATGATGTTTGAGCTCCTATATTTGCAGTCAAGATGATATGATTGATGTTCATGATTTCTTAAAACGTGTTTCATTCTCCCATTTTTAATGAAGAATAAATCAAAAATATTCCAATTTAATATAATTTTAGTATATTAATTTAGTATAATTAAGTATTTCAAAAGTATTTTTTTAATTTAAAATATTTTCTGCATGTAAACCTTTCTTTAAAAATATAATACTAGTAATTTTGACTCATGAAATCTATTTTTCTTTAATTTACCCCCAGACAGTGCCTTCAGCATGGAAACATGATTAAGATTAATTCACTGATTATCTGCAAATTTAGTGCAACGTTGCAACAGCGTATTTTCCAAGACAATATACAAAACTTGAAATTTTAGAAATCTAGCCAATTAGAAAATTGCATAAAAGGGATTACAAAATTTATCTTTTTCAAACATAAAACTTGAAACAGATAAATCAAGAAATTAAATAACATTAATCATAGGTGTTGTCCAGCTATCAAAATATAGAATATCATAAAGACATTGAGAAATATCTTGATATAATTTCAATTTTACCAATTTGAATTAAAAATAAAACAGAAGAAAAACATTACTCTTTTCTAGAAAAGATTTCTTGTTACCTCGATTAGGAAGATGGCTATTATCTCAAAATTATTACAGAGAATGTAATTAATTTTTTAAAACAGCTTAAATCTATCAATTTGTTACAACTTTAATTATTTAGGCCTATTAAAACAACTAATATTGTCTAAACCTTAGTAACTACTACTTCTTGTTACTAAAGCAACATTAATAGATATATAAAATTAAAATCTGGAGCACTGGAAAATTAATGGAAAATGGATTTCAAAATTTATTTAAAATTTCAGACCACCAAACTTTTATCAAAACTTTTAGACAAAAAAACTTAAATCATGAATAAATCATGCAATATAATATCATTAATTCATATTAATATTCAAATTTCAAAATACTTTAAACAAGATGATGAAAACATTGAATTATTGAATTGAATATATCATTATCATGAAGATATTGATAAATAGCTTGAGATTACATTCATTTTACCAATAACCATTAAAAATAAAATAATCGAAGAATATTATTCGTTTCTAGAAACGGTTTCTTATTTCCTCTGTAAGAAGTTAGTTATTGATAATAATTTTTAAATCAACATTAACAGAAAATTTAATTTAAAATTTTATATAGTTTATATCTATTTATTTGTCCCAACTTCAATTATTTAAGCCTATCAAAACAAATCTAATAATGCCATATATTATCTGAGTCTTCAGTAGCTGTTTATTCTACTAAATAAAACCACATTAATAGATAACGACTTAACACGAGATAATCGAGCGATAGACAGTGCATTAGGCTTAACTGGAAAAGTAATTCCATTCTTCCCCGAGGCGGTCTGCACTCGTTAAATAATGGGCCATCAGAAGGGATAAAATTGGACCCACAGCGGAATGGTCTGTGTCAATGCTTTTGGAGTCTGCAAACATTCAGGATGGGAGGAGACAAAAACTTTTATCAGGGAAAAAGCAGACTTCTTGTAACGTCATTTCCTATAGCTGAACTGAATCTCGAATGAAAATTCTTCCCTTTTTGCACATTTCTTTGTTTTGCGTGTATGCATGCTTATTATATTCGAAAGGCACATTGCTGGCTTAACCAAAAACATAATATCTTTAATTATGATGAATGGCACCTTTCAATTAATAAATCGTCATTTTTCTTAAATTAATCCAAATTTTATCAAAGTTGACAGTGAAATTTTATGTGGAAGAGGTATAAAGTTGAAAACAGTTTTTCTAAAATAGCTTTTCATTGATTATACAGTATAAAGACAATGTGCTCATTCATGGGGCAATCCAAATAATGCGTTAAATATTAATATATTTAATTGTTCAATGTGTAAATTAATATTACCAGACCTCTGTAAACAAATTCGTGCTATTCATCCTTTCTGTCAAACAGCGAAACTAACTCAAAGAAACTATCTTAAAATGCTGAAGCAACAAACCAATTTCACACAGTTAACTTCTCTTCCGCGTCGACAGAAGAGTTTAAATTACTTTCGTCTAAAAAAATTTACAAGAGGCAAGTTTAAACTGCTGCAAAATTTGCATTGCAGTTGCTGCCAACCACAAATCGCAAAACTAGTAATAAAGTCGGATTCGAATCGGTTCATTTGCTTGAAATTATGGCGTGGAATCGGAAACACTTAAGGACATGACAAAGATTCTGATCCGAAATAAATTTTTGTACTGATCTTTCTCAAATGTCCTACATAAATAATTTTCTAATTCTGTACGAAATTATTCTTAATTTGATACAATGAATGAAACAATATATTTAATTTGAAACTATACAGTTATTGTTATTATGGAAGCATACGAGTTATATTCCTTAATTTCGAAATAAGTTCAAATAACGTGTGAGACGTACGGATAATAAAATTTTACACAATATTAGTAAGGCAATAATTACTCTTAACTGTCCCATCTTGTTTAGCCAGTAGCTCAGTCTATTGCATGAAGTGTAGTCAATGAAGTTTTGTCATAAGATGAGATCCTTTTATTTCGACATGAAACTCTATCATCAAAAATATTATCTTAAATTGATTATCAAATGTGATAAAGCATACTTTCAATCATTTCTAGCTTTCCACTTTTCCAGTTTATCTATTTTTTAGAAAAGGCAAACAAAATATTTATAATCTAAATCTCTGAATAGGCACATCTACTTTTGTAAAAAGTTTTCAATTTAACACATTAATTAATGCATACATTTCTTCAGAAGTATAAATTCATAATCAACATTCGTTTCTAGCTTTGCTTTTACCAGTGTAACTTTTTTTAGAAAAAACAATCAAAGTATTTATAAGCCGAATCTCTGAAATTGGTAAGCATAATGGTAAGCATTTTTTTTTTTTTCAGTTTAACTCATTGGCTAATGCATTTATTTTTCCAGAAGTATGAATTCATAATCAAGACTAACAGTATGAGTGCATTACTGGCACTCTCCCATGATCATAACCGGATTTCTCCTGTAACTATTCGATTTTTGTTCATCTTACGATTCCTATACGATAGAGATTTCAATGTCATGTTTTGTTGGGTTCCAGGTCACGTGGGCATCTTAGATAAATGAAATGGCAGACTGTGCTGGCATTTCTGACTTTTTATTTTTTAAATTGACCATTTATAATTATGAATTACTGAATAAAATTTGCAAATGCTTGTTTAGAAAAAAAAAACTATTTTGGTCAGAATTAAAAAAAACGCTTTTTAAAAATGGAGTTTATATAAGTTTTAGAAGAACCTGAGTTTAAATGATAGAGAAATTAAATCTCATTCCAGTTTTAAAAATTCCTTATAATTTGTTTTATCAACCTTTACCAGCCAGTTGCTTCACTGGCAATACTGAGTTGGTTTATTATAAATTAAATCTGGTTTGCATAGCTTAATACTCAGCATTCTTCAAGAAAAAATATCTAATTTTGCTTAAATACCTAATTTCGATTGACATCAAAGCTTCGTTACTTTTATAGCCATACACTTGATTTATCCACTTTACATAGTAACCACTTTTTAATAGAGTAAAGTTGCCTAGCATCATAATGGTATTAAAATTTAAGCTGTCCAGATTATCTAAATTCTAGTATTGCAATATTGCAACTTCATTTTCTTATTCCTTGCTTGAACTATAAAGATATTAAGAGATATTTTTTCTTTATATTTCCAAAATCAGAAAATCAGGTGAATAAATACTTGACAAAAGAAAGAGAACATGTTTAATTTCTATTCAATTATAAAACCACTTGTTGAAAATTGTGCAAAAAAATTTTTTTTTAATTGCCAAAGTTCAAAAATATTTTTCAGTTTATTTGATATCATTAAAAATATTTTTTTTACATTTTCAAATGAAATAAAATTAGTTCTGAGCAATAATATTTTCGAAAGTTATCATGTAAAAAAGCCAAAATATCTATTCAGTTTTAATGAATTAAAATTCTAATTAAGTTTTGAAACATTTAACTTTGACTAAATTTCCAAAGGATGAAAAAACATATGAAAAGACTGCGAAATCTTGGATTAATACTTTGATTTCCTATTATTTCCGTTTCTGTTTTATTATCGGCTGGGTACCTTGAAAATGGCCCAATTTTTTATGTTGGCTCAAAGTGGGATTTGATTCATATTATTTTGATCATTAACAATGAATAAAGAAACGAAATAAATAAAAATAAACAATATTAATATTTTAAAGAACATTGAAAACATTTTAGCTTTATTTATTTCAATGAAACCAAACAAAAATATTCTATTCACGGGAACTAGATAACAAGATGGGTGAAAAACAATTGTACAAAAAAGAAGAGAAACCCATTTCTTTGTAGATAAGATTAAATGTCTAATATTATTATTATTACTAGATTCTCCTCAGATGAAAAAAATGACAGTACGAGATTCTTTTCCCCAAGGCTTATGTGAGGGGGTAGAGGAGTACTGCAGTTAATAACGCCAACGCCAGGGACATAAATTGAATTACGAATCCACTGGCATTCAGTCAGCATGAAAATATGCCAAAATCAGAGAAAAAAAATTCTGATATATTTATGCATTTTTAATTTCATTAAGCATCTTAGTTTGTTTAGTAATTTAATTTGCCTACATCGTCCGTTTTCGTTTATCTCACGAAATATGTTTTAGATGCCGAAATAGAAAAATTAGATGTTGTCCATAGAAGTGAAAAATTTAGTTTTGCATTTATGTAATGTAATATTTTTAATATTTTAAATTAAATGTAGTCAAACAATATAAAATAAGTTTAAAGTCAATTCATAATTAGGTCAACAAAGAAATTTTTTTATTTTAGTTACTTTTTTCATTAAATAATTACAATTAATATATCGAAAAATATTCATTTTTTTAAGAAAAAAAGAAATCGCATTCTTTGACTGCACATGAAAAATACAGATATCCTTGCATTTTACCGATTTACCGTACTACCGGGTGATTTCAATTTTCATGATTTTTTATTGATTCTCAAAGAAAGATTAATAATTTTGTTTTTGATTACTTTTATTTGATTTCAATTTAAAGATTTAATGCTGTTACTAGCGGCACAGAGCTGTAGTAAAATAAATATTTGGACTTTCAAATAAATTAAAACTTTTAATTACAAATCAAAATTTTGGTTATTGAACTGTAATGAATAAAAATGCATCACAACACATACCTTAACCCCTTAACTGGTTTATTTTCCTTTCTATCTAATAAGATGACACCTTCTATTTTAGGGATATTTTCTTATTTTGATTCAAACGGAAATCCATGGAATACTTGGCTTATCTACGTATTCGAAGTCATTTTACTATTTAATTATAATTGTTATGAATGATTTATTTTTTGTTTACAACTATCAAAATTCGATAAATCTATGCACGTACGGCATACGGGCAAACCCGTAAAGGGGTTAATCAAAACTGAAATCAAACATTTTGCATTTTTGTAACAAAATCTCAACTAAACACAAATTTCACCCTATGTCGACACGATCTCTTCTATTTTCAATTCCGATATTTCATCTATTTTCCATAAATAATTTAAATAAAGCTCTAAATTATAAAATTAGGAATGTATTTCTATACTATCCAGATGGAATCCATTTATTAAATGATCAGGAGGAAAAATGTACTGTTATACACTAGCACTTGAGGGCATATCAAGCGCAAATAGAGGCTAGTTAGTTATTTTAAGATTCCTTATCTTCTTTGGTGTTACAAGAATAAAGAATATGTTTATTAATAGAATTAATACCATTAAACCTGTGATTGTATGAAGTAGAAAAAAAAAGCAATTTCCTTTATGTGTTGTTTCAAATGTCACGTTAATAACGTTGATGGATATCCTGAATTTTTTTTTTTTTGCGGAAGCATTATAAATAATGCGTTCCTTATTCCGAAGTCAAGGACGAAAATTTCTTTGTAGATGGTGCCATAAATTTTATCTCGCGTTATTGTAATTCACACAAGCCTTTTATAAATGTTCTCTAACTTTTGTTTTTATTGATTTGAATATCGAAATATCTCATTTCCTTTTTGATTAAATATGAACCAGAATGTAATCGGTTTAAATATAATTATTTAAGAATATGAAAGTATGTATGAACATTCATTGTTAAAAGGGTTAAGTTTATATTGATGTCTGCTATATCTGTGGTCCAATAGGTAATTTCTAAACCATTAGAAGTTGATACATACTCTCTTTTGGCTGTTAATGACACACACACACACACCACTCTTTGTGTCAGAAAAAGTAATTCCAAAATATATATGGACTTCACATTCTTGTATAATCCACTCCATAATTCATATTTAGTAATATATTTTTGATGTTGTTGTTGTTACTTATGGCACTTGCCATGGACAAGCCTCTTGCTGATACAGTAGCATATTTAAGCCGAAAGGAGCGTCTCTTGCTTTTGAAGTAGCGCCAACTAGGACCAAGAGTACGACTTAGCTACACTCTCACCACATTTGTTTGCACAGCCCCTTTTTACAGGGGGGCACAGTTACACATCTCACAGATAGCACACAGAAGAACAACCATGCCCGCACCGGGACTCCCAGAACGCGAGGAAGACGCGCTACCTCTGTGCCAGAAAGTCGGCATATTTTTGATCGATTAATGGCCCTTGCCTATGGACAAGCCCCCTGCTGATACAGCAGCAGATCGAAATTTTTACATTAATCTCTAAAAAACAGTGAATATGTTCTTGAAATATGTTATCAATGTGATGTCATACGAAAATAAAAGATTTAGATAATAGATAAATGATAAATAAAAAAAAAGATTTTCATTCTACGAAAACAGAAATGGAAATGCCAGAAGACAAAAATGTATTATTCTAAGGTGTTTGTAAGGTAAGATTGCATTTACTATGTCATATATAAGAAATTCTACTTTGTATTCCACAGAATGTTCTAAGTTCAATCCATACCAACGGTACTTTATACAAGTTACTCCAATTCAGACTTTAGAAGTCAATTTAACATAAATAGTAAACATTTATCTCAATGATCAATGCAGAAACTTCAACGAGATACCGTTGTTAGCTACGTCAGGTTATACTATGTCAGGTTATACGAGTAATATCCAAACAATCTTAAAATTAGTAACGTGCTCAGTGAAACTTTCTATCTCCACTTTGCGTTTGGATATTCTAAATGCCTGACAATATGATGAAGAAATCGCAACTGTATTGTTAGGTTTTTTCACTAAAAAGACTCGGTCGGCATAATTCTGTTTAAAAAAGTGAATTCTCAAATTATCCATGATATTATTACAAGCGGGTGAAACGCACGCCGAAGGAGAAAACGTTAGCTACGCTTCACAAGGAGCTTGGCGCCAGCCGGGTTGGTTTGACTAAAGGAATAGTCTGGTAGCCGCTGGATCTTTCATGAAGCTTCGCTTTGCTTCTCGTGCTTTTGGGCGATCAATCGGCTTTATAAGGGACGGGTTGCTGTAACCTGGCAGTTAGTTAGCTGAGAGTTTTCTCAGAAGAGAAGCGTCTCGCTGCACTAGCGGATTACTGAGCTGTGTGTACGTTTGCTGCTAACGTTGTATTATTGAGCTCGCTGTGATTTACTGTTGCTGTGCTATACGACAGCTGTTTTGCAAACGTTGTTTATTGTGCGTAATACTTGCATTTACGCTGTAAGTGACTGTTGACTGCTGGATTGTGTTTATCTGAAGTTTACTTTATCGAGTCATCCTGTAAATAGCTGTAAATAAATTTGTTTGTGCTGTCCTCAAATAAAGCCTATTCAATCCGAACCCGCTAAGCTAAAAACGTAACAATATTTTAGTACAAATGACTTTCACCATGCTCTTAAAGCCATCAGCAGCGGTAAAAAGTGTTTGATTTTCCCGTCCTCTTCCGGAACGTATACCCAAACATCTAGTTTCATTTAATATTTAGAAATATTTTATTGCCGTTGCACCTTTTTAAATGCAATGATTTTTAGTCACATCACACTTTTCCAATTTATTTTTTTGTGTGCAAAAATTTGATGCATAATCCACATCCCTGTAAAATTATGCTATGGATCTAGTAAAATGCAAGATATATTCCTGAAAAATGCAAGGAACTGATAAAAAAATCAATTTGTATTTTTATTTAATAGCCTTTTCATTGAGTACAAGTGAAGACCGGCAGACAGTCAATCTTTTGTATATTTTTGCTCAAATTTGGCATAATTATGCTACATGCTGAATTTGTCAATTGAATCTAATCTATAGATGTTGTTAATATATGCTTGTATATTTATTTCATCATAAAGCTCCCTCTGGTGGATTTCCTTAGCTTCTGATATTTTAAATTATATGTTCAGTATTTTTTATTAAGAAGCTTAACAAATTTCATAAATTTCAAATGAAGATTTACGTCTTTACACAATTCTTGATTATTTAAATTTAATTATATCTACCTGAAAATCAAACCCCAGGTTTAATCAATCTAATGGAAGAGTACTCAAATAGTTAAGTAGATTCATTTACTGATATCACTAAGGTAAACAGATAACGTTTCACTGGTGAAAATCAAAGTAGAATAATAATTCCGTATAGAATTAGATTTCAAAAATTATATTTAGCTTTGAAAATTATTTGTAAAATCAATGAGTATATTAATGATCACATTCTGATTTTAATATATCATTATTCCGAATGATTGATGTTGTGTTAATTTCATTTCAGTATGGAGCATTCTAATGTAAGTTCAGAAAGATTTATTCGCATATTTCAAGACTTATCTCCATTAATATCATAAAATCAAAACGCAAATCTTAAACATACTTATAGATTTCCACATCCGAAATAAATCAATAAGTGCATCAAAGCGAATAATTACATCCACGCGAATGATAGAATATTGAAAATAATTAGTCCATGCAGTTTTACAATCGAAGGCTCTTTGATTTAATATTAAGAAATTATTTTCAGAATTAATTGGAACAGAAAATTTCGATTCGAAAACATTATTATGCAAATAATTCAGAAATGAATTTTGAGTTTACTATATTCACACCATCAATGAAAATAAAATTAACTTCAGATAAATTGGATGGTGATTTTATAAAAAAATAATAATAAATACTGTAAATTGCTATTAAACCAGTCTCTACAAAAAATTTTCACTCATTCTCTGAAACATTGATCATGCCAAAGAAATCCTTACTTGGTATTACCGTTCAATATTGATTAAATATTAACTTTTGGTGAGAATTTAGGATTTGTGCTTATTATATCTTATGATACTTGGCGAGTTATTTGGTGAATATGCCTTGATATGCATTATTATCCAAAAATTGGATTTGTGTTTTAGACTCAATTTCTTAGCCATTTGAAACAAATATTTGACACAGAACTGAGCTTGTATTCACAAGTTCCCAAACCAATTATGATACATTTAAATCATTGCATTTTTGAATATATCGATTGTTTATTTAAGAAACTGTAAGCCTTTAGACAGTCTCTCCTTTTTGTGAAATTTGGTCAAAATTTGACAGGTCTACATTGTAGATGATAAATCTGTCTACCGAATTTAATCTGCCTGACTGTCTCCATTATACAGTAATTAAGTTAACTGATATTCGTCTCTCTCTCTGACAATCTTTTGAACAGATTTTACTCAAAATCAGGTAGAAATATTCGAATTTGGAGCAATGACCATGTACCAAGTTTGAATAGTCTAACTGAAATCGTTTTGGAATAGTCTACATGAATATTTCTGGCAAATAGACGAACATTTTCCGAAATTGCGTTTTTTGTAAACTCAAGAAGATTGTTGTGAATGTCTATAATAAATAATATTATCTATAATAAATCATATCAGGTATCTATAAACTACAGGTTCCGTCGAGGTTATGTGTGATGTAATTGCAGCGTCACTCATCACCCGAGTATTAACTCGCGAAGCAACTAAAGAAGTTATTCTTCCTCTTTCTCTTCGGAACACACTCGAGTACTGCCTCGATGAAGCGGATAATAAAAATCAAATATTTAATTTCTTTAGTTACATTGTAAATGAAATTATTTTTCTAAAACGGTGCAATGATTTGATTTACAACAAAATACTAATTATGACAGTATTTAAAGGTGGGAATTTAACAAAGTCTAGAGTACGAATTTCTTTTATATATTGTCTGCTGTATGTGAGCAAGTACAAAAAAAATGTGAAAAGAACAAGTATCAAAGTTGAACGATATATTTCATAACCAAAATATTTATTTTGAATCTATTTAGCATAAAAAGGTGATGATAAGATGACTGCTATGCGATAACATGCCATATTGAAAGATATGTTTGCTTTGAATGGCTCAGATACTTACTATCAGGAAGGCAAACAAATTAAATCAGTAAAATCCCCAAGCATTTAAAATCTGAAAGTATTAATATCTTCATAAATGGAGCATATAAGGAAAGCTACATTATAGAAATGTATTCTTTGATTATTGAAAACTTTCTTATGTATTTTGATTAATTTTCTATTTTGCTGAATACATCATACTCTTTATGTATTTTCAGGAATTTTAATGCTTCTGTGGTATTCAAATATGACTTTATACTTTTATTCCTTATTTCTAACATTTATCTTCTTGTCATTAAATTTGAGACATTACTAAATTACTTTTACTCTAATCCTTTATCCTCCATTTTCTAAATAACTTCTTAAAATTTTCTGTTAACTTTATTTTGAATAATCATAATGTTAATTTTAGCTACGAAAAGAATTATCACATTTCTTCCATGCGAATTTTCTAGAGTAGAAAATGAGCTAAATTTAGATTAAAGATCTTAATACATTGTTTACATAAGAAGTTAAATATGAGAGACAAAAAATGTGTTATAAATACATAAGAGACAAAAATTGTGTTATATATATATATATATATATATAAGTGACAAAAAAAATTCTTTACCAGATGCAAGATTGAAAAACTAATTATAAATAAAGTTACAAAAAGATGCTATGAAAAATAGCAAATAGTTAAAAATGGGAACAAAAATACAAGATTAAATGTGTTTGATTCGATCAAAAGTATCCAGAAACAAAGTTAACGCCCTCTAACGATTTTATGGCTATTATTTCCTCTACATATTTTTAACTATATTTTTGACGTTGTAGCGAGACTTCCAATCGTCAGAACTGTAATCTATCGCCAAACCGGATAAACAAATTCTGACTTTGGTGACTTGGCGAACATTGACTGACAACTCTCCGCAACGGGAAACGAATTTTTCTAAATTTCTTTAGTCTGTGGTGATCCTTGAGGATAAAGGATAACATAATGTTTACTTCCTGGCTGTAATTGCTTTATATTATTGATTAGTGAAAATTCATTTGAAATATTACTTAACTAATACTTATAACATTCTTTTTATTCATTCTTTGAATTCTAAATAAAGCATTAGATTAGAATTAATCTGAAGAGGAGAAATGATTGTTTTTGAAATATATCGGTACATTTTTTTGAAATCCTTTCTTTATCAAAATCATTATAAGCATTAAATATAATAGCTACACCATTTTTGCAGTTTTATGACGAAACTTCTTTAAATTTTTTTACACGTAACTAGAATGTATTTCATACTTTACTTCCTAAATATCTAAAAGCGTCATAAAGTAGTAAATAAGGAAAATATTATTTGTCTGTACGCTTATTGAAAGCTTATTTTGGATACTATAGCAGAATACAAATTTTATTATACTCGAATGCCAAAAAATTCATTCAAATAATAACATTTATCTTCCATAAACTTAAAAGAACTAAAAGGATTCGGATACATAAATCCGAATTCTGGTTAATAATTCATGAATTTGTTTGGATAACAGGGATATACAAAAAAAAACTTCATTGCTTGCCTATAACGCAAATCATAGAAGTGCGTGTTAGAAGCATATAAACCCACAGTGAAAGAGTAATTTATAGAACAGCTGGCTTAAAATGTCGGCAGTAATTTAAAATTTTATCACGGTATTTGTTGTAGGGCAGTTTTTTTACTAACAGTTCCATTTTCAAAGAATTATTCCATAAATTATTAATCAAAAAGAAAAAGAATAAGATAAGTGAAGAATAATAAACTGAAATTTTTGAATTTAGGGTACTAGTAATATCGAACAGATTTTTACTTTGTAACAAATTTATGAGTTAAAATTTAAAATTTTAATCTCCCGGATAAAATTCATATTAAATCTCTGTTGTAATTATTTTGAAGATAAGATGTCTTATTGTAGATTAGAAGGTATAAGTGTAATTCAAGTCTCGCTATTTTATATTTTTGTATTTAATTATTTTTGAAATGGTATAAATAGTTTATGATTTACTAAATGTGCAAGAAAATACAAATTATTTGCTTTTAAAATTAATATAAGAAACGAAAAGAATCTGTACTGGAGCTCAACATGTGAAATTATTGCTCTAAAGGTAATAAAAGAAAAAATTTTTAAAAAAATCTGCTATCTTAAATGTTATGTTACTCACAGGAGAAAATTATTATTTTTAAGACATTGCTTGCCTTAATTAATTTAAATCATTAACTAATTTGAACAGGTTTGAAACAATCATGTGACTATCAGAATACGCATGCGTCCATATATAGAGAATCGGGTACATAATGGACATTCGTGCTAAATTGTGATTTTTTGTTAGTGATAAGTCGCCAGATGGGACAACCATCTTTACCATTTTCTAATAACCTCAAAAGCGAAACATTAATCTCTCAAAATCGATAAATCGCCAATTTGTTGTTTATGTATATTGAGACTTCAAAAACCTAGAGCTATAAAAAACATGTTCTTATATGATAATAAAAAAATATATCTGAAGCTTTTTAAGGTTTTATTTTTTTAAATTTATTTCTAAATGTTCTTATTACCTCTCAGTTTTTCTCTTGCGTTAATTTTAATTTCTTTGTAATTTAATATTCCGCTTCCTAAGAGCCTAGGAGGCCTGGAAATCCCTTTTAAACATGAGAGATATCCCCTGTTCCCCTGAACTATTAAGAGACAAGTTAAAATCTGAATTAGTTAGAAAAATAAAATAGAATTCTGCTTAAAAAAATTTCACGTAGTGAATCAAATAGGCTATTAATTTTCTGTTTTAATTATTGAATCTTCCTTTCTTTTTTGGAAAAATAATTTCCTTTTTACAACTGAGTCAAAGAAAGTTATAAAAAATGGAAAAACTCAGTCATTTTTCTGCCGTTAATCAAGCAAAGATATTTTTTTTAATCATTTGGAAACATGATGTTGTTTTGATTTGAAATTTTGGATGCTGAAAATGGGTAGGCTACAAAGTGGCAATTTAACGCTTTTTCGTTTTTAGGGTTATTATAAAAAGAAGTTTGAGACATTCGGCGACTTATCACCAAAAAAAAATTCATTTGAAAATAGACATTTAATTTGTAATTCAAAAGATTAAATGAACAAAATGCTGTAAATTTTTTTGTTGTTTGAAATTTTTTATTATGTGAGAACTCGAAGTTGTATTGGCTTGAGAGTTTTTAAGACACAAAATGAACAGGCGGAAAATTCACGATTTATCGCTTTTGGAGGATGGTATTTCCACTTTAAGGATCTCTATTTATGGATTTCTATTGTTCTTTTTTTTTATTCCATATATGAAAAAGTTAAATTCATAAATTACCAAATGCCAGATTTGTTTTAAGCACAGCGATGAGAACATTTTTATCATATTGTATGAAATCCAACAGTTTCTTTTCGGTGAAACTACCCGCTTGTAAGGTTGATGCGATTATACTGTACATCTATAATAAAATGAGTATTAAAAAAAGTCAATACTTTTTAAAAAGAATCAATTCAATCTAATTTTTAAGTATAAATCAATTTCATTGTGTGTCATGTTAAATTAACCACCTTTTCATTTCTTTTTAATCTTTTAATAGATTTATAAAGAATTTCTAAAGTAAAATAAATCTGATATCAGTATTCTTTTTTATTATAGAAATTCTTGAAAATCAGAATTATATGGCAAAACCATTTAGTCTTAAATATTCTAAAAAGATAAAGAAAAAGAAAGAAGTTAAATTAATATGTTTTTCACGTTGTGACTCTAATCTTTCTTCTATTATTTACATTTTTTATCTATAATTTTCAATTTTATTTAACTAAATTTCTTTTTAAACTAAACTTTTTTATGCCACAAAAAGAAGATACAAAGTTCTATTTAAAAATGGAAAACATATAAACATTTTTCCATTTTGAAATAACGTTCCTATTTGAAGCCGCCAACAGAAATGCAGTCCGTTTCAAAAATGGACCGTGTTCCGAAAAGTACTAAAACCTCCAGTGTGATAAGAAACCTCTCATAAAACTAGACGAATGCAGTAAAACAGCGAAAGCGACCGGAAGAAGTTTCACTGCAACAGCTTGGTTTGCGAATGATAAATAGCATGCTATTTTGGTGCTTAAGCAAATCTTTCAGGCGTGAATGTTAAAAATCGTCTTATGTTTTTAAAAAATAATGTATTTGTTTTGGGACATCTGGTGATATTGTTAGTTTAATGATTTCGAATGACTGTACAATAAAATTATCTATATTTTTGAAGTTTATTTACACATTTTTATTAAATAGGTAATTCTAAAAATATTTTATTTTTAACTATCGTCTGCTTTTCAATTTGATATTAACATTTAATTGTGTGAAATATTGATAAAATATTTTTCGCTAATCTTTATTAAGATGATGCCATTTTAAAAGAACAAATTTATTGATTATCGTTAGCTAATTTTAAAATAACTAAAATCGTCTGTTTTCCCCAGAGACAAAAATATATTAAAATATTAAAAAAAAGAAGAAAATAGAGAAAAAAAAATTCTGTTTTCGTTAAAAAAAATCACTAAAATAAGAACCACTTCCTTTGCCTTATTTTATACTAGCCGCCTTTGGCGACCAGTTGGTTCGCCATTATTAATGTCGACTAAAGGGTTCGATCATTTTTTATCTCACTTGGTCCCATAATAAGTTTTTCAGCAAAATATTTTTAAGCTTCAAATTTCGATAGCCCTTATACTATTACGTAGACCTTAAGCAATCCTATCTTTGAAGTCCGCATCTCTCTCTGATTTTCTATCAGTGCAAGTCAAATTCACTTTTAAATTAAATTGAAAATTATGAAATTTCAATTAATGTAAAGGCCTCTTTACTCAATCTAAGCATGTCTTTAAATAAAACTAAGAACTGAAAGCAGAATAGTCCGACATTGAAATTTTAAGTTCAATACAGAAATTGAAACATTATAATTTTTTTAAAAATTTATAAGATTTCAAGGAATTATTCAGCAAAAATTTCACATATTAATTGAAACATTGAGTTTTTAATTTTATTTTTAGATGTATATAAATGCTCTCAATAATATTTTTTTAGGTTTATAAACATATTTCAAAAAATTATGGTTTAAATTCCTTTGGTCTTATAGATTCATATTTGTAAAATATTTTTAATATTTCAACTTCTAAATAAATAAATAAACATTTCTATCTTTTTTTACAAATTTTGCTTTGTTAATTATTACGTATGCTTGTTTGAAAGAAGATGCGTTTTCAAATAGCTGACCTACTTTTACTAGTATAGCTTTAATATTACATTACTTCGTTGAAAGAAGATGCGTTTTCAAATAGCTGACCTACTTTTACCAGTATAGCTTTAATATTACATTACTTCGTTGAAAGAAGATGCGTTTTCAAATAGCTGACCTACTTTTACCAGTATAGCTCTAATATTACATTACTTCGTTGAAAGAAGATGCGTTTTAATTTCGCATGATTCATTAAAATGCGGAGATAAATTACAATCACGAAGGCGAATTCTTTGATTTTGCTCAAAATGTCTACTTCACTTAAGTAAAAGTAACGATTCAAAACATGTCTTATTGTTTTAAAAATTAAAAAAAAAGAATGCAAAAATATTTTACTACTACTGATTATCAATTGCTTTTTGTTCGTCGTTTATTTGAAATGACGTCATTTTCAGAGTTCGTTTAAGATTTCTTGCTTTTAAATAATTAATCTCGCTCTCAGAAGATTATCGTTTGGTGCTTTTATAAAAATTCTTTTTCAGTTTTAACTGTCGCACTTTTGGAATATATTTTTACTTTGTATTTTTATTTACTTTAATTCTTTAATGGAATTGTTAATTTTGATATTGCAAACGATCAAGGAAAATTTTCTCTTGCATTTACGGTTAAAACAATTTCACATTTCCTATTTGTTTCATTTCATATAATCACGTGATGAAAATTGTATTTTTCTGTTTTATTTTTGGTAGTAATTAACTTTTTTTTAAATCAGAATTTCTGAAAATGTGATGGCAACATTTTATTAAAAGCTAATTCTTTTTGAGATACTCTAGAAGATAAAATTTTATTTATTTATTTATTTATTTTGTGAAATAAATTGTAAAAAAAACAATTAAATTAACTGTTTAAAAATTCATTAAAAATAGAGTTTTGATTCGTAGGTCAAAACATTAATATCATTGAAAAGTTAATTTTTTGAGCTTTAACGTGATGCAAAAATCAATTTTGTGCTATTATAATTTCAGAAGTTATAGCAAAAAAACGTTAAAATTTGGCTCATTTTTTAATTAATTAAAATTTTAATTAAAAATTCAAAAAGGGCTCCGAGGTGCACATTCCCGGCACCCAAGGTATACATATACCAAATTTGGTAACTGTAGGTCGAACGGTCTGGCCTATACATCGCCAACACACACACACACATCGTGCTTTATTATAAGTAAAGATAAAGATAAAGATTACTGCCTTCTTTTTAGTCTATAATTAATAATTCATTATTAAAAGTATTCTGAACTATATTAATATTAACATTTTAAAAATAACTTCAAAATAATTCTATTGATATCGATAAATTAAATTAAATTTACAGATAAAATTATAATTGGATTTTGAAATTCTTGAAATAATATATTCATTTCGAGAACACACAAATGAATACGTATACCGGCAAAAAACGGAAAAACAGATAAAAACATATTCCATTTTCACGTGATATGCAAATAAAGTTAATTTTTTTTACAATATTAATTTTATTTATATATTCCAAAGTATTTTTAAAAACTCTAAATTTCTTCAATTTAATTTAGCTATCTAATTGTTTTTCATTACGAAATTCGTCAGAAATTTCACATCTATGTACATCAAACAAGTTTTCTAAATGGAAGTATTAAAAAATTTAAACTTTATTAATCGTTTGTAAGCAAAAATTTATAATCATTTATTAAAATATTTAAACATTCTTTTCAGATGCAAAATTGTTAATTAAATGTTTTCCTCCATTTTATTTCAGATATTTGTAATTCATTTTAATAAAACAAATGTGTCCTTTTCCTTATTGATTGAATGGAAATTTTGTTCTTAATGTATTTGAAGTACAAAGTTTTGAAATAAAAGGATTAGTTATTCCATTCACCTACTATAAATCCTTTTCCCCTTTTATTATTCATTGTTAAATAAAACTAATTAGAAAACTCAAATTAAACTCGCTAGCTCTAGAACGTTTGTAATTGCTTTCAATGAATTCAGTGTTTTTTTTTCAATTAAGGGGTAATTATTTCTTTTTCAGAGAACGGTGAAAATATTTTAGTTATTTTTAGTTTTAAATATGCACGATTTTTCGCTTTTAAACTATAACAACTTACATTTTGAAAAACTGCTTCTATAAAATCACTTTCCTTAACACAGTTGAAAAAGCTTTCACTAGAATCTTATGAAATAAATTTTTTTATCAAAATATGCCAATATTGTTTCAAGGTTGGAATAATAGCGAAAATTCAAGTATTGTGTGTTGAATTTTAGAAAATGTATTTCATCCTTTCAAGATACTGCTCAATGTCCTCATGATAGTGTTTCATTTTCTAATAGCCCAACAATACAATGACCGTATCGCAAGAATATTACTGAAATTTTTGTATTTGGGATTATCATATTAAAATGATGTAAATTTTACCCCCTTGATGCAATTCCATTGTTGATTTTATTTTTATTTCCTCGTATGCAAAATTTGTAAAAGGGGAAAAAATAGAAATCGAGTTTCTACTAATTCATGTTTTTTAAATATCAGAGTAAAAAAAATCTAAGGTTTTATGTCTGTATATTTAGAAACACAATAACTTAAAATTGATTTTAACTAGACGAATTAAATTTTGGGTTTGTTATGGTGTATGTGAACAAAATATATTCAGAGGAAAACTATGTTCACACGTCCGAGTTCAAAAGAGCATTATAAACAAAAAGAAAAAGAAAAAAGAATTGAACGGATAAAAGTTGGAACTCAGATTTAAAAATTAAAATGTAGATAATTATATAATTTGAAACCAGGGCCTTAAAGGTGTTAAATTTCATTCTGTACGTACTTTCACAGGCGCGTAACTGATATAATTAAAAACGCAATGACTTCAATGTTTCTAATTTGTTACGAAAATTCATGACTACAATGCAGTGTAGTGTCATGTTTTTCTTTAAAAAAACTGAGAAATAGTCTAAAGTACAAATTTTATATTCGGAAAATATTAGCAAACGACAGATAATAATCGCCAAGGATGATATCTTAGAGTTAGTAAAAATGCTGAATTGACATTAAAGTTTATAATTCGAAGGTATGGGCTTCAATCCCTTGTAATATATTCTTCGATATGAAAATTTAGTAGGGTTAATGTAAGAAATTTTTGGAGAGATCCCTTCACCTATTGAATAAAATAATTTTAAATGTAACCAAAACAAATTTATTTGTAAGCATTTATCTCTATTCGAAAACAAACATATTTATTTGTAAGCATTTTTATCTATTCGCAAAGAAACAAATTTATTTGTAAGCATTTATCTCTATTCGAAAACAAACAAATTTATTTGTGAGCATTTATCTCTATTCGCAAACAAACAAATTTATTTGTAAGCATTTATCTCTATTCGCAAAATTTATTTTGAATTGTAAGCATTTACCTCTATTCGCAAAATTTATTTTTAATTGTAAGCATTTATCTCTATTCGCAAAATTTATTTTTATTTGTAAGCATTTTTCTCTTTTCGCAAAGAAACAAATTTATTTGAAAGCATTTATCTCTATTCGAAAACAAACACATTTATTTGTAAGCATTTATCTCTATTCGCAAAAAAACAAATTTATTTGTAAACATTTATCTCTATTCGAAAACAGACAAATTTATTCGTGCACAAAATTCATTAAAACAAATTTATTTGTGCACATTTATCTATATTCTAAGAAAGAGCTTTCTTTTAGAGATTTAGAGCTTTCTAGTAACTACACTTTATCAAGATCAATAAAACAGCTAAGCGATACAAAGTAAATTAGAACAAATATATTTAGGTACACATTAAATATTGATGTACTTATTTAAAATTTGATTATTTTCTATATCAATGAAGCTTTCTTGAAAAAAAATTTTACATTTACAAAAAAATATTTACATTGAAACATACGTTAAAGACATCCTGTGATGATAATGAGTACGGAAAATATACGTTAGAAGACAATCTAAATATAGAAGTACAGTCTTAGACATAGAACAATGTCTAATTGTGTGTTTCCATTAACACAAAAAAGCCCATATAGACATATTCTGATTGAGATAAATTAACTTGCTCACAAATTCTTTCGATTCATTTCCAAGTTTCTCACGAACGCGTTCAGATTCACTTCCATTTTAAGGAAAGATGGATGACCGCTCATTAATCTTTAATGCGTCTCCGACAGGATTCGGATACCGAAGCGCTTCGATTGTACATTTGTTCTTTCTCCACATTCAGCCGATTCGGTTCACTAATGGCGCTCATTTGTATTCTCTGAATCGATTACAGCTCAAAAATAAGGAATTTCAATATATTGGAACAATATTAGTATCCTTTGAATGCATTGGTCTCATGGAATATTAGTTTATTGAACGAAATATATCGTCTGTCCTATTCCGCAATTCCGGTCATACATTCTTAATTAAAAGCTTTTATGGTTCAATATTGGGTAATATTATTAATTTGAAGTAATTTTGGAAAATGGAAGGAGGTTAGCTAAATGCCAAAGAAGTTTCCGATTAAATATATTATCCTCAGGACACTTGTAAATTAAAAGTAATATATTTCCTTTTACGAACGCTGTAACAGTTTTATTATTTCAAAATAATTCATCAAAAATTATTTAAAATATACCTTTATTTCTTATTTTTTAATGAGATCTTAAAATTTTTTTTACAGAATTCTTTAAAATTCAATTATATTAAAGTTTCGCTTTAAAGCAAAACTAAATTATTTTGAACATCAATTAGACGACGAGGAAAACATCTAAGTTGTCACCCTCTTCTCTCCCTCTCTACAAACTTCCGCATCATACCAGGGGGGTGGCAAAGTATTTAAAATGTTGAGTGTTTTAGGGACAAAATGTTGAATAGGAAATGTTACAGATATTAAATTTAAGTACAGTTTTTACTATTAAGTAAGAAGCTACATTAAAAGTTAAATGTAAAAAAAGATTTAAAAAAACTATATTTCTTATTTTATCTCAAAATACAATTTTGTTTCTCTTAAAAAATCTAAAAACCACAATTTTACAAAACAAAATTACATACCTACATATTTTCACAATTTGAATTGATTTAGATAATAATTCAGCGATATTTTTCAATGAAAACAGGCAACGCTAAAAAAAGTGGACCATACACATAATAGAATTCTTACTTGTTTGCATGTTATTTTTACAATAAGTTGTGTACAGATAATTAATTTTTTTCAAAAATGTATATAATGTCCATTTTGAGTTGCTGGTCAACCTTTTTTAGACAATCAATTTCTCGTAACAGGAGTTTGTCATACAATATGATAAACCAGGATAATATTTTATAAGATAGCACAAGTGTCCAATATCTATCAAAACGAATGATACATTTGTTTTGATACAAATTTTGAATGATGGAAATGTGTATTTTTGTGTATTTTCCATGTGTATTCTCTGTTTATTAAGAGGATGAGAAGGCCTAAGATTTTAACAACAAATAAATAAAACACGCGTGAATACTTTTCCCCTTTTTTCGACTGTGTGATTCATAGGAATGCATGTAATTATTTGATAAAAACTAATTATCTTCTTTCATTTCAAGGCAAAATGGAGACATAGAAT
>JAOUZG010000098.1:0-14483 GCA_026289955.1 Argiope argentata
ACTAGAAATGAAGAGGGAAGGTATCAAGTACGATTACCTTGGGTAGAAGGGCATCCCCCTTTAACAAACTGCAAAAGTATTTCTGAAAAAAGACTTGCAAATTCTGTTAAATCCCTGAAAAAGTTAGGAAAAATAGAGGATTACGAAAACATTTTTAAGGACTGGCTGGATCAGGGTATTATTGAGGAGGTAGTTATTTCCGAGCCTGAACACTATTTACCTCATCGCCCTGTTTTCAAAGAAAACTCCACAACGAAGATCAGACTCGTCTTTGATGGATCTGCCAGAGACAAAAATTCACCATCAATAAATGATTGTTTAGAAAAGGGACCCGATTTGGTTGAACTTATTCCCTCCGCTTTGAACAGGTTTAGAATAGGAAAATATGGAGTTACAGCCAATATTGTAAAAGCGTTTTTACAGATAGAACTACATGAAGATGACAGGCCTTATTTGAAGTTTTTGTGGTAGCAAGGTGGTCAGAAAGAAAATTTTCGAATTTTTCAGCGCCGAAGAGTAGTTTTCGGAATAACCTCCAGCCCTTTCTTACTGGGAGCAACTCTTGATTATCATCTGAATCGTACCCCCCCTCCCTGATTACAATAAAACGGCTCAAAAACTTTTGAAGGCTTTTTATGTAGACAACTGCGTCCATCGTGTTGAAAATGAAGCTGAGTTAATTAAATTCATTCACGATTCGATAGAAATTCTTAAACCTGCAAAGTTCAACTTACGAGGGTGGGAGCATACCCCTTTGAAGAAGATGCACCAGAAGAAGAGGAAGCAAAAATCGTCCCAGTTTTAGGCTTAAAATGGGAAATTAATACTGACTCACTATCTGTAGATTTGAGCGATTTAGATCCCGTTACAGAAGATCAACCTATTACTAAACGGATCATTTTATCAACAGTTCATAAAATTTTTGATCCCATTGGTTTTACCTGCACAGCAACGTTGATACCAAAATTGCTGCTACAAGAATGCTGGATGCTAAAATTATCGTGGGATTCCCATTTACCTTCTTGGATAGCAACAAAATTTACAAGGTGGAAAGATCAATTTAAAATTTTAAATGAGATTTCTATTCCTAGATGTCTAAACAAAAATGAAAGAGACAGCAATATAACATTACACGTCTTCTGTGATGCTTCCGAGAAGGCATATGCTACATGTATATTTTTGAGGAATGAAGGTATCAATTCGACCAATTGCCAATTGATACAAAGTAGAGCAAGGGTCGCTCCTCTCAAAACTCTTTCAGTGTCTAGACTAGAGTTCTTAGCATGCAATATAGGTGCTAGACTGTGTCATTCAGTGAAAGAGAGTTTAGGAATGGAAAATGTTGCTACACGATATTGGTCTGATTCCAGTAATGCTCTTTATTGGATTAAAAAGAACGAAAACTGGTCCACTTTTGTTTTCAATCGCGTGAAAGAAATTCGTCTTTTGAGTGATTCAGATGATTGGTATCATATACCAGGACAGTTGAATCCAGCCGATCTACCTTCTTGAGGTTGCAATTTCGAAAATCTGGCCAAATCTAATTGGTGGTTAGGACCTTCGTGGTTAAAAACTCCTCCTGAATATTGGCCTAAATCCAATATTTTCCCAGACGAAGAAATTATAAACACAGAAAGAAAAAAAACAGTTGTTAGTGTAACCAATATGGAAAAAGAAGTTAAAATATATGATATTTACTCCTCTTATCCTAAACTTCTTATTGTTATATCCTGGATTTATAGATTTGTGAATAACTGCAGAGTGAAACGGGATTTAAGAAAATTTGGAGACATAACTGTGGAAGAAAGAAATAGATCCGAAATCTCCTTAATCAAAACAGTTCAGCGAGAATCTTTCACAGGGCCACAAGATAAGCGACTTCAAAAACTCCAAATATTTACTGATGAGAATGAACTTTTCCGAATTAAGACAAGACTGTCATTGAAGGACGATTTAAAAAACTTTAAATTTCCTATCGTGTTACCAAGTGAACATCCGATAGTTGAAAAACTTGTACGCTGGAAACACTGCTGCCCAGGTCATGCAGGTGTTCAAATAGTGATGGCCAACCTCAGAGAAGAATTTTGGATATTGAAATACCGTAAAACTGTCCGAAAAGTTGTGAAGAATTGTGTAACTTGCAAAAGATACGATGCCCGAGCAATAGAAACTCCAACAGCTCCATTGCCAATAGATCGTCTTAGAGAGGCTTCTGTATTTGAAATTATAGGAGTCGATTTTGCTGGACCTCTGTATTTAAAGGAAAATCAAAAGTCATGGATTGTCATCTATACTTGTGCAGTATTTAGAGCTGTACATATGGAGCTGACCACTTCACTATCAACTGAAAGTTTCCTGCAGTCATTCCGCAGATACGTGGCTCGTCGAGGTAGACCAAGTGTCGTCTATTCGGACAATGGAACAAACTTAGTTGGAGCGAATAATCTCATCAAAAAGATTAATTGGGCGACAGTAGCCAAATACAGTTTCATGAATAAAATTGACTGAAAATTTATTCCCCCGTCTGCACCCTGGTGGGGTGGCTTTTGGGAACGTTTAATTGGCATTGTTAAAAGAATTCTTCGTAAAGTTCTCGGACAAACATCTCTAAATTATGAGGAATTATGTACAGTCTTATGCGACTGTGAAAGTGTCATCAACGGACGGCCTCTAACTTATGTAAGTGATGACTCAAGTGACCTAGAACGTCTTACTCCCAATATGTTCCTGCAAGAAGTTAGAGAGATTGGAATACCTGATCTAGATCTCCTAGATAGTCAATCTCTAAATAAAAGATTTGCTTATCGCCAAAGGTTACGACAAGATCTAAGAAAACGCTTTCGCTCTGAGTATTTGGGACAGCTCAGGCAATTTGAAAGAAAAATAAGAAAATTCCCGTCTATCAAAATTGAAGGCATCGTTCTGATATCCAGTGACAATATGAAAAGAATGGACTGACCTTTAGGTAAAGTCATCAAAGTCTTTACATCTTCAGACTTGTGAAACATCAGACTTGTGAAACTGAAAATCAAAAGTGGAGAAATCCTACGTCCAACATTGAGACTGTATCCTTTGGAAGTTTGCGAACAGGACAAGGAACTTTTCCAAAAGTGTGAACCACCGGTAAAATTTACCTGCGATGATACCAGTGCTGCTGAAAGAGATTCTCTGAACAAACCTGAACCTGATGAACCAACCTCCAGGTATGGAAGGAGATTAAAAAAGGTAAAGAGACTCTTAATGTGAGAACTAAACTTTTTCTTTCTTACAAAAACTCTTATATTTTGAACTTTTATTATCTACTTCATTTCTTAAGAACTTTAATTGAGAATTGAACACCAAGATATACTTTTTTACCTATGATATACTTTGATATAAATGGTAATTTGATATATTTCGATTAATAATAATTTGATATTTTGATGTATGAAATATTTATGTAATTTTGATAGTTAGAATATTTTCTTGATTTATATTCGATAGTATAAGCATTTTCTTAACTCAATTGTTTTGATGTTTATCAATTTGTATTTGATAATTGTGAATTTTTTTAAATATTGATTTGATTATTATGTTTGAGTTTTCTGTAATTAAAACTCAAAGGTGGGAGGATGTTGGAATTCCTGGTCTCACCATAACGTGATGTAACACTTTCGAGCAAGCGTATTGGTGACGTCAGGGGAAAATCCCATGATCCCACAGTAACAGCTGTGAGTTTCAATTTCGGTTCTAGTGTTTTTTTGTAGCTTTGGTTGGATTGGGGGTGAGAACGGATCCAGAGATGGTTGTAGGCGATGTGAATGATTCCTACAACTAAAAGGATATATAAATATATTTGTAAATAATTATCTGTGCCTGTGTCCTCGTCAAGCAAATAAAAAATAGATGAAAATGAAAACCCTGGACTAATGCTTTCGACGTTGTGTTCTGATTCACGTTGGAATACCTCGATTCTATCTCATCTAGAAGTTCCCGGAACGACAAGGTAAAAGTGAATTTTATCTTGCATTTTGATAATTGAATTTGGGGTTTAGAAATCCCAAAATTTATATTAATGTTCATTATTTTTTAAAAAAAGTAACTAAAATAAGAAATGTTTTTGTTGACCTAAGTAGGAATTGATATAATTTTTTGTATCACTTCTTTAATTTTTAAATATAGAAATGGGAATAACATTCAACAATGTCTTTCCTATACTAGAAACGACATTCCCATTTTCCCGGATATTCAGAGAGACCTCCCAACAATCCGAAATAATCTCCGGGAAAAAAAGAGGCATGACAGGCATTCTAGTCAGAATAGAACCTTTTTCCTTGTTCTACTGACCATCTATCTCAGCCCTTTCCCATTGTTGCGGATTCCGCGTGCATCGACGAAGATCATCAGTGTCCAGGGAGACGCGCATTAGGGAAGAAAGACAAGTCGCCGGACCGCCACCCGAAAAAGAATCCCGAATCATGCCAGAATTACTAAATATGCATTAAGAAAAGGGCTGTCGATACCGCCCGAGATTAGATCCGAGAGCACTCTGCCGCATCAATGCCGTCATTAAGAGTCTCGCACACTCAACGATCATCAGTCACTCAGTATTCGCACCAAATCCACGCGTCGCACGGTTTCGACTCCGTCGCAAAAGGGGTCGTGCGCCTCTTCGATGCGCGTGCAACACGTAGGAATAATGAAAGCGTCATTAATTGTTGGTGTTGCGAGAGAAAGGTGGACGTCGAGGACGGCAATGCGAGGGACGATGTTTACCTGGCCCCTGTAACGGCGCCCGTCGACCGGCGGATATTGCTTCTTTGCTCTGCATCTCAGATTCGCGATAATTGAAATTTATGATTCCCGGCCGACGATGCGCGGTGATAAATGAAAACAGTCGTTGCCAGTTGAGAGTGGTTCTGGCTCATTAGACTCGAAATGACAGTCGGCTAGAGAAGGGTTTGCTGGGCGATGATCTTTCTGGGGCATATGACGAAATCTGTGATTGAGGGTTGTCCAAGTGCAATGTTGACAACAAACATTACTAGCTGTGACTTACAAGTTTGAAATTTCACCGCGTAATTTTGGGGAGTTGTTTAATGTTGAAGGAAATGAATCAGAAGGTCCGTCTCTTAGCAAACAGAATAAGCTCACCAAACCATGTAGCAGCAAATAAAAAAATTTCCTGAAAATGTTATGCTTTGAGCTTCATGTTTATTTTCACGTATATGTAATTCCAGCATTGCTACACCATTCTTTATAGTAGGAACAATCTTATAAACTTCAACATCTCCATCTCGAAAAACTGCGATGAACTTTGAAATTTCCCATATCTCCGGGTTATATATTATATACATAATTTAACTTCTAATTAACTTCTACATTTTCATCTTACTTTGACTTATGATAACTGAATCCTAAAATATTCTTTTATTTAATAATCCGATTGCAATTTTTTATTGAATTAAGGCTACGCGAGCTCTAAAACTGCTTAAATAAGCGATTCTCACGCTCCGAGTGAAGGGATGAAATCTGTCCATCTAAAGAAATTCTTTGAAAAAATACCTACTTTTCACTTACCAAATCGACACATGTAGAGAAATCCCAATCAGAATCTCATGGTATATAATCACCGAGGAAGATATTTCTGAGGCTTTTTTTCTCTTTTCACTCGTGTGTTGAGATGTAGAGTGACGTACCTCGTCGCTAAAAGCTCCTACATAAATGATGCCTCCAGGGATGGAATCAAAGCGAAGTTTAAAATTTTTCAAAAGTGTCTTCTTTGTAAATATTTATGAAAGATACGAATATGTAATATTGTAAGTAAGTATGGTAAGCCATTTACGAATATGAATATTATTTTTCTGAAATGCTACTACGAAAGCTGGAAATAGAAACTGGCAGATAATCTAAAAGAATGCTGAATGGACACCAAGGCCAATGATTCCTGTCCTCGGCGATTCGACGCTGATTTTGTAGCCTTTGCTGACGAAAATGATATTTCTGGAAATTGTAAGAATTACAGTCATGTTTCTATTTACAGCTGATCCTTCTAGAAAATTCCGAATCCAGAATTCAGCGATCCTATAAAAGACGAAGTGCTCACATGTGAAATGAATTCTTTTTTTGAAGTGCTTCCGGGAATTCCGAATGTTATTCTGATGTCGATGTTCGATTCACTGTATTGTTACGAAAATTCTCTTAAGAAAGATGCAGACTTTACTGCCTTAAAAACATGTTTTAAATACACACAACACACACTACAAATACGCACAATGAATTAGTATTATTAAATACGCTAATTAAGGTAAAAGCAAAGCTCTTGTTAGAACGCATGCCAAAAAGAAAAGGCATTCTCTCAAGCTCTGCCCTCTGAACTGATTGCTCCTCCCACTCCGCGCCTTATATAGCGTTCCTTTAAAGTGGGCGGGGCAAACGCAGAAACTGCGCGGACGCTCCAGGCGAGTGTGGAAATTTCTCCGACATTCCCTAGGAAGAAATTTTTATTTCTCAGTTTCAAATGCACATTTTAACTTGTAGTAAAAGCCGTTAGCGATCTCATTATGTCGCCAAAACACTTACATCGCCAAGTTAGTCAAATATGGCGATCTTCTGTTGGAATTCCCCTTAATACAAATTACAAATATTTATATGAAAATTTGCATCTAAGTACACAGAATTCGTACCAATATACTGTTTGCGTGCATGCTCTTCATTACTGCATGTGTGCGCTTCAGCTCTGTTTTTCCCTCCTGTGGAATAAAGCGTATTTATTCATTATCCAGCCCGTGGAACTTTTTTCTATATTCAGTCACCGAACTTATTTCCAAAATTAGAATGCTACTAACGGTTCTTACAAAATTGGAAAGAAGTAGTTCCTCAATATATGTACTAAATTTTCTTCTTTATTCGATGAAACTACTAAAAAAGAGCTGCAGCTACGTATCTTTTGATTGGCATTCGCTTGGCATGAAAATGTTGCACATATTTTAAGCAACGCATTTATTTACTTTCATATTGATACTCTTATCTGAGGAACCTACTATTCTCTTCTTAAACTCATGCGTTTATTGGTGCATGCGTTGTCACTGCACTTACAGAAAATATTAAATGGATAAACGTTGATTAATCAGTCAAGATAAATATGGTAATCAAAAAAAAACAGTGTTGAAAAAGCAATTTTTTTTATTTGTTGAAGCTGTTTAAACCACTATTTTAATGGCATTTCTAGAAAACATCAAAGCTATAAAATCAAGGAAATTTTTTTATAATGATATTTTTTATCAGGAACATTGTTTGAAAGTCTAATGTAATAAAAGGTTAATATATAACAACGAGAATCGTCCCCCCACCCCTTTGGCCTTCGAGTGTTCTTAGACCATCCATCATCCACTCCATTTGCTCTTATGCGTGTCCCGTACGCATTGCTAGGGTGGGCGTAGGAAGAACGGTAAAGGCAAACACAAAGTTTCAAAGTGGAAGGATATCTTTCTTCTCCCCTCCCCACCCCGATCTCTCATTCTGAACATCCGACTGAAATCAGACATACTGAACACCATATTTCTTTTATTTAGAATGTTTCCGAAACAAAGGTCTGCGCATACACGTAGGAAAATGGACCGACAGACGGTCCGACGTTTGACCATCAGACAGTAAAATTAATACATTCCTAAGATTGCAATAATATTGCAAAGTGCCAACTCTTATCCATCTAAACCTTTTACCTTTATTGTATTATCGGGTTCATTGACACTTAGAAATACACAGAATGCAGATTTTCTGTGATGTCTTTTTATTTCCAATGAGAATTTTTTCCGCCTTTCCATATTCCAAACCTTTAGTCTAAATTCCAGAAATTAAGCTATCATCAAGAAGTTTTCTAATTCATGTAAGTATGTGGAGAGAATCGTTACAATCTGTTGGACGTAAGGCATCTTGCATCCATATTCCTATGATGGAACAGCCCCTTTCAGGGCCATGAGCCCCCTGAGCGATATCACTGCTCCTCAAGGTCAGTCATTCAGAATACTGTTGATTATTTTTGGCCGTAGTAGGACAGATGCGTACACTCGGCGCGCGTACCAGTCGTAAAACTGTCAATCAACGGTCTTATTTCCAAGGCGGTTTTGTTACTGTAAAGGCCCTATCACATGGCGAAATTCCGTCAGCACTTTCGTCGGCAAACGATGACGAAAGTGATGTCACTTGAGGATTTGTTGTCTGGTAAACCTAAAAAATTAGGTTTACGTTATGGTGCATTTATCGCTCTTTATCCGTTTCTCCTACTTAGTGAATATCGGCAGTTTTCTTATTTCATAATTCGTGGGATTCTAGTCAAGACGTTGCTTGAATTTGCAATTAAAACCGGGATAAATTTTTTAAGTGATCCCATTAGGTTTCAATGAATGCAAAAGCATTACAATAATATACATTACAATAATAGCTGTAATTTTTAAAAAAATTCAAACTATCTTGAAATTTGTCCATTGCAATTCTACTGACACATTATCGAATTAATTGGAATTGAATCACTTCTGCTTCAAATTTAATTTTTTAAATGCTTAATACAATGAATATAATAAGGATTGTAAAATGAGACAAGTTGTACATTTATCGAATTTGAAAATACTTTTCTAGCCATTTTTTCCTTTGAATGTCATTTTCATTTCTAATAGTATCAATCTTATTATCATTTATTGTTAATATTTATCGTACCATTCAACTAATTGTAATGTTTTTTTATCAAAATTAGTACCAATGAATTCTGTACAATAATGAAACTTTTTAATTTTTCTTAGTAACAGTTTTGTAATTATTTTTGTAGTAATAATGACAAGCAAAAAAAAAATGCTCCTTTTGTGTTTGTATTTTATAAATTCCTTTAAATGTATCTTATCAATATTAAATTTAAAACAAAGCCATCATAAATAGTGCTAACCATTATACCATCATAAATAGTGCTAAAATTTTAAAATCAATTTTAAGTTCCTTAAAAGTGCTTATTTTTCTGGAAAAGTGCAAATAAAACAAAAATTGATAAATAAAACAGAAGAGGAAGGAGTGCCAATACATTTAAAACAAAATGAAATAATTTTTGAAATCTAATGATTTTTGTCTTTATGAAAACTGATATTTGTTGGATCCATCTCGACAAATTTTAGGTGGTGTGTATATAAAAATAAAAACTACTATTTCTAGATGTGAAGTACAAATAATTAAAGTTAGGAATTTGAAATATGGCAAGAAATTGATTCTGGAACATAAAAAATTCACTAAGAACATATTTTTTGGAATTTTAATTAAAAATAAAAACAGGATTTAAATGCATTACCACCATATCATTGAATAAGAAGTATTTTTTACTCTTTTAAATTTGATTGAATGTTTTTCCCCTCCTTTTTTATTTAAAAAATAATAATTTTTGAGAATGTATATTGGACTCGATTTGTATTTATCATTCCTTTAAATAATTTTTATTTTCTCAGATCAGTTCAAAATTATAAAACAATTCATCGAATAGGATTCTTCATTTGATAAATATTTGTAAATTCTAAGGCATTACACTATTTAATCTCGCTCATTTCTAAAATTACTTTTAAAAAAATGAGTTAAAAGTTTTTTTTTCATTTTATTTGCAACTCCAGAGCTTTTTTTAAAAAAAATCTTTGTGGATTTAATACCAGTATTTGTGAAAAATAGGAATCATTAAATAATTTTCATTCAAAAATAATTTTCCAAAATATGTTATTGCATTTTCCTTAGTTTTTTCAAATCTAAAGTATTAAAACTTCATTCATTTTTACATATATATTAAAAAATAGGTTTTTCTTAAAATTTCAAATTGTCAAACATTTTTTTAAAAGCCCTCCACATTACATCAGGAATGAGAAGCAATAAAATACTTGTTTTTTAGTCTGACTATTTCCAAATGTGTGACCATTCTATGCAACTTTCTCAATGCAAATGTATAATCAGAAATCATTCTAAATTAACTGTTAATTTGTTAAATTTAAAAGAAAAAAAATGTAGAAAAAGAAGCCTAAATTTTATTGTCTATCATACAAAAGGTGATTTAGTGTTTTGCTAATGATAAAAGTATGATCATTTTTCTATTTTTGTCAAAACCAAATATGTTTTATATTTCTGCAACATTGCAGGAACATCTAAGTTTTAAAATTTAAAATCACTATTATATTTTTCACTCTAACATTGGAGTTAATTTTTTTTTAATTATATAGAAGCTGTTTACAAACTATTTAAGGAATTACTATAATCAAAAGATTATACTATTATTTGAATAAATAAAGGCTGAATATTGTCAAATATATTTCAAAAAAGAAAACTATTCACATCAGCATTAATATTTTTTTATTTACTTAAAAATATCCTGTTGGATCTCTGAAAATTCCATCACAAATTCGAAGATCCTTCTAGAGAGCTATTCCCCATACGGTAGTATCAGTTTTTTTAAAGTAAGGCAATAAGTTGCCCCACAGAATGGGAAAAAGATATCGAAGTTTCACTTCGCTTTTTTCCTTCTGCCGAAACTATTTTTAGTATTTAGTAATATGTAAGATTAAATGCATGCATTTTTAGTATAGTAGCACCAATTACGCCATTCTTGGCACACTACGTCACTTCCAAAGTTTCACATGATTGGTTGAATTTCGTTTGCAAACGATATTTCCGTCACTATCGTGGACATTTTCAAGCCGGTTAAAAAAAGTTGACGATGACGGAAATCTTGCTTGACCGGTTGCCTGCGGGCACAAATCGACAACTGACGACGAAAGTGCTGACGGGGGATTGTGTCACTTGCGCTCAATCCCATTAGAGCTAACTCATTAAAGGGTGTCATTTGCGCTCACATGGTAGGTTTACTGCAATTTAATCACCTTTGGTAGGAAAACTTGGCGTTCATCTAGAGGGGCTAAAGAGAATGCACGTTTCTCGCATTGATAAGATTAAGTGACAAAATTAAGGGTCCTTATCTTCGAAATATTCGATTTTTTTTCTCACGGTAAAACTGTAAAATTTTCTTTAAGAACGCTAGATATATTTTTAATAGTTTATTTTAGATTAGGGGTTAGATTAAATTTAGATGTAAAAGGGAGAGCGAAAAAATATATAAATCTAGCTCAGGGATGCACAACCTTTTCAGGATGAGAGGCCAAAATATGAAAAGAGATCATGGCGAGGGCAAAAAAAGCACATGAATGCTAAAAAATATTAAAAACGCGAAAACATTGGAGTTTTTTTTTATGACAATACGCATGAATTACAATTATTACTTTACTTATTTTATTCATGCACACATTATGCAATAAATAAAAGAATAAAACACAAATATCATAGCTACGATTACCTAAACCTAAAAAAAAGAGATTCCTGCTAAAAAGGGTGCAAACTTGAAATAGAATAACAGAAGAAAACTGTTTGGTAATTATACAGAGAACGCAATTTAAATTTTGAGAAAAAAATTAATTATCGGAATTAGTAAAAATAATGAATTTATTTAAAATTATTGATTTTATGTTGGGCTTAATATTAGTTGTAGCAATGCGTAGAACAGCAGAGAGGTTCTCATCTCATTCTTAATTTTGATTTGTTTAAATTCATTAGTGAGAAAATTTGCTCACAAATGTAAGTGCTTTTAAGAAAGTTGCACATGCAGCTGCATTTTTCTTTAAGCATAAAAATTCCTTTAGCAAATCTTTATAAAATTCTAATATCCGTTTACCTTTGAACTGATTTTTGAAAAAAATCAGACTTCTGTAAATCAATTTAGGCTAACTGCATACTCTCATCCACTAGATTAACAACAACAGAAAATGGAGAAGAAAATTCATCAAATTTCGTTTGGCACTTTTCAAAATCTGAAAACCGATCATCAAATGCATTATGAAAGATTTGAATTGGATCCTCATACTGCATTTTCATGTGTGGAAAATTTTCACATTCGCGAGCTTCTCCTATACGAAAATCGTACTCGCCGTTAGCCCTGAAGCGAACAAACTGAAAAGCTTCGTAATAAAAAGTAAATAAACTTAATGAACAACTGTTGATTATTTATTCTGATGTAGAATTTCAGATTTTTATCCTTTTTCATTTGAAAAAAGTCTCATTTCATTTTAAATTAGTCATATTTTATTAACAACATTCGCGGGCCAACTTCGAAGGCTATGCGGGCCAATTTTGGCCCGCGGTGCATAGGTTGTGCATCCCTGATCTAGATGATAGAATAAACCGAACAGTAGAAAAATATTCTTTTGACAAGGACTTAAAGAACTGCCTTGTAACTCTTGCTAATATAACAAAATTGTTAAAAAATTATTTTAAAGCAATGATTAATAAAATTTTATTTGAAATTTTTTTAAATAATACTAATAATAAGTGAAAAATAATTCAATAATAATTGAAAAATAATTTTTAGTTATAAAATAGAATTAAAAAAACTAAGCAAGTGTAAACTTGAAGAAATAAAATGCTTTTAGGTAATATGAATATTTTTTTCATGCATTGGTTACTCTTTCTTAATTTTTTTGCATATATTAATCTTTCTACTTACCATCAATGGTTAAAATTGTATTTAAGTTGCAGTGTGAAAGAGAATATTTTGTGTATTTTAAACACTGTTGAATTGAAATAATTTATTTGATTTGTGTTATATATTTGAATAATAGCATATTCTTAATAAGCTATTTATATATACTTACAAGTTTTTTTTTTGATACATTGAATAACCACTTTACAATGTTGAAGTATTTCAAAGAAATTTTTAAAACGCACATGTCTACTGCTAAATAATTTTATCTAATTATTTTAAAGATGATGATGAAACTAAAAGCAAACGCATTTCCTTAATACTTATTACTAACACTTATTTGCTATTACATTTGATAAGATATTATGCTTCAAAGATTCTAAATTATTCAGCATGAAATTATAATATTTATTTTCTTGTAAATTATAAATTTAAACAGCAGTTATGCTTTTAAAAAATCCTTCTTAAAATAGTCGAATATTTCAGTTGGGGAAAAGACTCCTTATATAGAGAACATCAAATAAATTGAATAATTATATAACAATTTATGTAATTTGAATAAAATTGTCTTCAATGGAAAATGAAACAAAGTTTGTTTTTCCTCATATAAATATAAGGCAAGCAAATGTCCAAATTACCATCAATATTTGAAATTTTTAAAAAGGAAAATAAAATAATTATTACATTTTTAGCCTTTCCTTAGAACTACTTAATTTTTTTGAATATTATACTATGCCAAACTATAATTTATACTAAATATGGAAAAATCTTAATATCCACCCTGATTGTTATATAGTCAAAAATAATTAAATAATCTTTTAAAAATTGTCACTAAAAACTATAATATTAAATTTTAGAATAGCAAACTTATAAAATCATTGTTAATTTGTCAAATATTTGCAATATAGCTGGAAGGAAATTGAAATAATGTTTGAAAACTGGTCGTTTAAAAAAACTATAGGTGTATAAAATTTTTATTATAATAATTGTAGATATAAAAGTGTGAAATTTTTTAAATCTCCATAGCTTTCATGTCATTTTATGTTTTTAAACTCGCTAGTACTCAAGTTTTATGTCATTTTAGTAGAAATAAAATTACATTATTTATTTAAATCAGATTCATTAAATCAGTTCAATAGTACAAAATGGGTTTTGATTTTCTAGTTCCTATCAACATATAAAATCTAAATTCAAGTTTGATATTTTATGAACTGTAGCATTTCTTTTTTTATTCGTTTATTCCTCAAGATATAAAAGCACACATATTGTTTGGTGTCTTTTTATATTAATTATAATTTTTTCTTTAGTTTTTTTCCAACTCCAATTAATGATAATGATTACAAAGGCTTTCTGAGAGTATGGATAGACCTCTTGATCTGAACATCAAATTCAGAAAATAATTTAAATTCTAATTTAAGCCCCTTTGGGGGAGCTTCCTTCCACCCCTCAAAAAAGAATAACCTAACATTATTAATTTCAAGCTGTTTAAATTCTATTTCTGCTTCGCTAAAGCCTATAACATATTTATAACCTTTTCAATAAATTATTTTAAAAAATATCCTGGAATTATATTAATTAAAGGGCATAAAAATTTGTCCCAAATTAACTCCTTCGACACCTATTCAGAATTGCATTATAACACTTATTAATAACACTTGGGCATACGTAATAGGGTTCATGTGATATAAGGACTGACTTTTTGAATTAATCAGCAAAGATTAGTCAAATATCCACTGATAAAGTTAATTCATTTCTTAGTTTAGATATAAGTCTTGGTATTTAAGACCAGGGATAATGATTTCCCGCCCTCATTTGTACACTTAGCTTTCGTGAATTCCGTTGTGTCGTTCTGTGTTGTGCACGTCACCTTTGCTTGAAAATAATGCCTGCTCCCGTGATGGAATAAAAAGAACTAAACATTCAACCTGTATTCTCCATGATTTCGGCCACGACTCTGCTA
>JAOUZG010000105.1:0-28137 GCA_026289955.1 Argiope argentata
TTTGAATATTCAGGGATTGTTTTCGAGAATTTACCTCGACCAATAAATCACCAGAACGCATCTTTTTGATGGATGATACTTCACCGATTGTTGCTGAAATGGCTTTTTGAACAAGAAAAGGAGACACTGTTGCAAAATTTTCATTTTTCTCCGAAATACGTTAAATAACGAAAAAAGAATCAAAATGGTTTAAGGAACTAAATGATGTCGGTACTTTGTGATGCCCACTGAAGGGACCGCGTTTGGTTGGTTTGTTGGTTTGGTTTTTTTGGCACAAAAGCCAATCTTGGCCATACTGCGCCATCCATATGGTAAAGGTACAAAAAAGTTAATATTTGAAAACTTCTTATAAAATCAAGTAAAATTATTCATAAGATCATGTAAAGTAGCTAAAATACCGATGAAAATGAAACCACGACACCTTTGTCTGAGAAAAAAAACCTGAAAAAAGGGAACCATTTAAGTTAAATAAATGGTAAAATCTGTGTAGCAATTAAAAATTTAAAAATATTGGGATGGTAATTTTCCCCCAGCAATTCTGAAAGAGTAACATTTGATGAATGAAAAAAATGTTGTCGATGAGAGTCAAAAGTTGGGCATTCAATCAAAATGTGATGAACTGTCAATTCACTGTGGCATGAGGAGCACATAGGTGTATTTTCTCCGAAGAGTAAGTGCTTGTGTGTTATCCGAGGTTGCCCAATGCGCAGACGAGACAATTTTACGTCAGCCTCACGCATGGGTAAAACTAGCCATGTGTCAATGACAGGTTTAATAGAATGCAGTTTATTCTGTATCTGTAGATCCCATGTCTCTTGCCATTAAGAAAAAATTTTGCGAGCAATAGCTTTTTTGACATCACAATATGGTATTCTGCGATGAAAAACAGAAGATGCAGTTTCTGCAGCATGATCAGCCTGCTCATTACCAATAATTCCCATGTGACTGGGAACCCAGCAAAATAAAATATTAAAACCGCTACTTTGAAGAGTTTTCAAAAATCCCAAGATTTCTGTGACTACTGGGTGTATATGAGGATTTAAATGTGAAAGGATTTCTAAAGAGCTCATACTATCTGTATATATACAAAATTGTCTTCCTGGCGAGAACGAGATATTCATAAGAGCATGGGAAATTGCAACTAATTCGGCTGACAAAACCGAAAAGGAGGAATACAGACAGAAACTGTTTATGTCGGAATCAAGAACAGTTCCAAACCAACATGCTCGATTGCCTTTGAACCGTCAGTGAAGACGGGTACAAAAGAAGAATACTGATTGCGATGGAAACGAAAAATGTGCTGAAAAATCACTGGAGCAGTCGTATCTTTTATGAAGCCAGAGAAAGGATTTAAAAAGGAAAAATTGAGAATATCCCAAGGTGAAAAAGATTGTAAATCAAAAGTCTGGATTTCAGGAAACTGCAAACCCAAATTTTGAATTGTGCTTTTTACTCTTTCACAAAAGGGGCGAATGTGAGAGGGGCGTGCATTATAAATTCTACGGAGAGAAGCAGGGATAGTCATACCAGATACGGGATGTTTTGAAAAAGACTGCGCTCGGAAATGATACTGCAAAGAAAGTTTTTTCCTTCGGAGTTCCAAAGGCATCTGATGGCAAATAACATATAGGCTTTCCACTGGCGATGTGCGGAAAGCTCCTGAACAAATTCGTAGAGCAGAATGATGTACGGTATTTAGCAGACGCAGGGCAGTAGACCTGGCCGAGCCATATACGAAGCACCCATAGTCAATCCGAGATAAAATGACGGCTTGGTAAATGCGGAGTAGAGAGGTACGATCGGCACCCCAGGATGTTCGAGAAAGTACCTTGAGAATATTGAGTGATTTCTCACACTTCTTCCGGAGGTACAATATATGAGGAAGGAAAGTGAGTTTTTTATCAAAAATTAAACCCAAAAACCGTATTTCATCAACGACTGGAATCAGCCCATTACGTATATAGATGGATGGGTCTGGATGAAGGTTTCGCTTCCTGCAAAAATGCATACATTTACTCTTTTCCGAAGAAAGAGTATGCCCATTTTCCTCGCACCACTTGTTCACTTTGTTAACTGCGTTTTGCAGTTGCAATTCAATTAAAGGCATATTATTACCTTCACAGGAGATTTGCAGATCATCAACGTACAAATTTCCTTGCACAGTTGGCGGTAAGTGATTAAGTATTTCACTAAAATGGATGATAAAAAGCGTGACACTAATGACACTGCCTTGCGGAACACCCTCCGCTTGAATAAAATAGAATAAAAATTGCCGACACGAACTCGATAAGTTCTAAAAGTTAAAAAATTTCGAATAAAAATTGGGAGATTTCCCCTAAAACCCAATTTAAAAAGTTTCTGAAGAATACCGTATCGCCATGTACGGTCATACGCTTTCTCTATATCAAAGAAAATAGAGACAAGATGGTTTCGACGCACAAAAGCATTACGAATGTACGTCTCTAGTTGTATTATGTTATCCATAGTGGAACGCCCCTTACGGAAGCCACTCTGCATCAGCGGAATACACGATTCTTTCTCCAATTGAAAGACTAGGCGGGCGTTGACCATACGTTCAAGTGTTTTGCAAAGAACGCTCGTCAAAGCAATTGGTCTGTAGTGCTGAGGATTGGCAGGATCCTTTCCTGGTTTTAGAATGGGAATAACTAAAGCCTCTTGCCACTGATAGGGGAAAGTTTGCTCCTTCCATATTCTATTGAACAGATACAGGAGATTGGAAAGTGATGACGCACCCAAGTGTCGAAGCATACTGTATGTTATTTCGTCTGGTCCAGGACTAGTGTCATGAGTTTGGGATAATGCCAATTTTAATTCGCTCATCCGGAAACTGCAATTATACGGAAAATGTTTCCGAGCCTGGAAATTCAAAAAAACCTGTTCCGCGCTATTCTTAGTTGTTACGAAAGCAGAACTATACGAGTCAGCTGCGGATGGTTTGTAGGTTTGGTTTGTATGGTTTATTGGCGCAAGAGCCATATTTGGCTATACTGCGCCAAGCATACGGTAAAATAGGGACATACATTTAAAAGAGCATAAAAAACATCTAAAATATGTAGATAAAAGTATTAAGATGTGAATCAATGATTAAAGTAAAAGCAAAAATTAAAGTTAAGATGGCGCATTTAACAATAGAAAGAACAAACGGGCAAAAGAAACTGTCAAATACGATGGATGAAACCAATAGCTGTTAAAAATTTAAAAATATTTGGGTGATATTTTTCACCCACCAGGTCTTTCAAGTTAAGGGAAGAAGAGTTAAAATATTTACAACGATAAGCTTTAAAATCTGGACATTCAATTAAAACATGTTTCACACTAAAAGCAATGCGACAAGTGGGACACATCGCAATCCTTTCCCCCAAGATCAGATGGCGATGAGTAAACCGGGTGTGTCCTATACGGAGGCGAGTCAATTTAACATCGAACTCTCGTATAGGAATCATAGGCCAGACGCTGATGGAGGGTTTAATGGAATACAACTTATTTTCAGTCTGTAGATCCCATTTGCTTTGCCATATTGATAGCAGCCTGGAAACAATGGCTCTTTTGAAGTCACAAAATGGGATGCTTTGACTTATCGCAGAGGAAGCATGTTTTGCAGCGGAATCTGCTGCTTCATTTCCAACAATGCCCACGTGACTTGGTACCCAGCTGAATAAAATATTAAGACCCTGTTCTTGAAGCGTCCGTAAAAGGGACAATATATCAACTGCAATCGGATGCATTCGACTATGGTAGTTGGATAACGTCTCCAATGCACTCATGCTATCAGTATAGATTATAAATTTGCCCTGAGAAGGTGGTGAGATATTTTCAAGAGCACATAAAATTGCAACCAACTCAGCAGTAAACACTGAACAACAATTTTGCAATCGATAGCTCAGTGTCTCATATGGAAATATGATGCCGCAACCAACATGTCCATCCGATTTCGAACCATCTGTAAAAATTGGGGCAAATGAAGAATATTGACCGCGATGATAGTGAAAAAGCTGCTGGAAAACAATTGGTGCTGTTGTGTCTTTATTGAATCCAGAAAATGGATTCAGAAAGGAAATTTTTGGAGTATTCCAAGGAGAGAATTGAAAAGAAGAAACTGATCGAAACTTAATCGTAACATCATTAAATTCCAAGGCATTCAGAAGCATTTTCATTCTCTCACAAAAAGGTCGTATGTGAGAAGGACGAGCGTCAAAAAGTCTCTGAAGACTAGCCGGAAGTGTCATTTCATGCAATGGGTGCTTTAAATTGGATTGCGTGTGTAGAAAATATGAAATGGATACCTTTTTACGCCTTAAGTCAAGTGGTAAGTGGTGGCAGATATTATAGAGGCTTTCTACGGGAGACGTTCGAAAGGCGCCGGAGCAAATTCGCAATGCAGAATGGTGGATGGTATCTAGACGCCGTAAAAAGCTCGGGCGAGCAGACCCATAAACCATACATCCATAGTCGATGCGAGAAAGGATAACAGCTTGGTAAACACGGAGAAGGGAGGCTCTATCGGCACCCCAAGTTGTTCTGGAAAGAACCTTCAAAATGTTTCAAGTTTTCTCACATTTCTTTCTCAAAAATTGAATATGTGGAAGGAAAGTTAGTTTCCGATCAAAGTAGATTCCTAAAAATTTTATTTCCTCTACGACAGGAATGGGGATAGTGCGTATATATAATACAGGGTCCAAATGAATGTTTCGTTTTCTGCAAAAGTGAATACACCGACATTTCTCAGGTGATATTTTGTGTCCGTTAGTATCGCACCATCTTACCAGCTTGTTAATTGCGTTCTGTAGCTGACGCTCAATCAAACGCATATTACTTCCTTGACAAGAAATCTGCAGATCGTTCTATGAATAGAAAATGGCAATTGATTAAGTATCGCACTAAAATGCAGGATAAAAAGTGTAACACTGAGGATGCTTCCTTGCGGAACACCCTCAGTTTGAATAAAATAATTAGAATAAAAATTACCCAAGCGAACTCGAAACGTTCGATAAGCTAAAAAATTCATTAAAAAGATTGGCAAATTTCCCCTAAAACCGAAATTAAAAATGGTAGAAAGAATGCCATATCGCCAAGTACGGTCATATGCTTTTTCAATGTCAAAGAAAACAGAAACAAGGTGGTTCCTCCTGACAAAAGCGTTGCGAATTTGGGTCTCCAGAAAGATCATGTTATCAAAAGTGGATCGCCCTTTTCGGAAACCACTCTGCATCGGGGGGATACATCCCTGCCTCTCTAGTTCAAACACAAAGCGGGCATTTATCATGCGTTCAAAGGTTTTACTGAGACAACTCGTCAGAGCAATTGGCCTATAATTCAATGGATTCGACGATTCTTTGCCAGGTTTTAGCACTGGAATCACAATAGCTTCGCACCATTGATGAGGGTATCTCTGCTCATTCCAAATTCTATTGAATAAATATAATAAATTGGAAAGGGAAATTCTATTCAAATGGCGAAGCATGTTATATGTGATTCCATCCGGCCCGGGACTGGTATCACGGGTGCGAGATAACGCTGCTTCCATTTCAGACATTCTAAAGTTGCAATTATATGGAAAAGTTCTTTTTGTATTAAAACGCAATGGCGACCGTTCCATGCGATTCTTGATTGACATAAATTCAGAACTATATGAATCTATTGCAGAAACTTTCGCGAATGTTTGACCAAGAATGTTAACAACGTCCAATGGAGCGGAGCGTTTCACTCCTCCTGTATTCAAAACAGGGAGAGAAAATTCGTGATAAATACCATTGGCAGCCTTAACTTTGCTCCACAATGTTTTACTAGAAGTGGAGTATGTTATGGAGCTAACAAAAGATGCCCATGATTCCCTTTGACTTTGACGGCGAATTCGGCGAGCAAGGGCTTTGGCTCGTTTAAAAGCAACAAGATTTTGAGTCGTTGGGTACCTTCTAAATATGTTCCAACATTTTTTTTGAATCTTATAGCTGTCGCGACAAGCTTCGTTCCACCATGGTCGTCGATATTTTCTGAAACGTGGAGGACTCTTTGGTATGGTTTTATTAGCTGCGCTCATTATGATATTAATAACATTTTGTACAGCTTCCGAGATGTCTGCCGTTCTGACCATTGTTTCTGTAATGTTTGCAAGTTGTGAGAAAGCATTCCAGTTAGCACGTTTGAATAAGAAACGAGGGGAACATGAAGTTACCTCACCAATGTCCGCAAGTGAAACTATTACAGGAAAGTGATCGCTGTTATAGAGATCACTTTCAACTGTGAGACTGAGCAAAGGGAGAATTTCAGGAGAACAAACGGCCAGATCGAGACTATGGAATGTTCTTGTGGGTTGATGGAAGTAAGTTTTTTCGTCATTATTTATCAGACAGAGGCAATTATTAGATATGAACTGCTCTATCTGTCGCCCACGAGAGTTTGTTCTATCCGAACCCCACAAAGTACTGTGTCCGTTAAAATCACCGAGTAGTAGGAAAGGCTTAGGAAGTTGGTTTACTAAGCTGTCGAGATCTTGTTGACAAACTGCATCATTTGGTGGTAGATAAACGCAGCAGACTGTGACCAATGCTCTTACATGAACCTGTACGGCCACAGCCTGTATGGAAGTATGTAAAGTGAGTGGTGAACTTGGATACAAGTTAGACGTGAAGATGCAGACACCTCTACTACCGTGAGAGCCTGTTTCTGCATCTTTCCTAACACAACTAAAACCACGCAGTTTTAAAGGGATAGTTGGTGTCAAAAAAGTTTCTTGGACACAAAAACAGATGGGATGAAATTTGTTAATTATGGACTTTATATCCTGCAATTTGGACCGAATGCCGCGACAATTCCAAGAAAGGAAGGTACCCATTGAGAAATTCTAGTTCGAACAGGTGGATTAATAGCAGTTGGAGTTGCTGAAACGTCACAACTCATGTCAAATTCAGCTTCATCCTCTGAAGGGTAGAGTTTTAAATCGGGACTATTTGATATGCCTCCAAAAATGGACGTAAAGTCCTTATGGGCTATACCTTTAGTAGCAAGTCCCAAAGCTACCGAATTTTTTATTGTTCTTTAACTGTGAAGATAGGTCTTTCTTCGACAATCCACGTTTTGCAAGCTTCAATTTAAGAGATTTAACTGCCTTTGATTTTCGTTTATTCTTATCTAGCTTTTCAGATTCAAGCGTGTTATCAACAGATTTTTCTGTATCAGAATTAGATGATTGTGTATGAGATATTCTACGGCCGGTGGTATTTTGGGTACAGTTAGGACAGGTACAATTTTCACAGAAATTTTTCTGCACTACAGATGCGTAACTTACGCCAGGGGAAGGTGTTTGTGAGAGAACTTTCCTACGAGCCTCAGGGTATGATATATTATCTTTAATTTTTGTTGTTGTGATTTGTTTTTCGATTTTCCAACGTGGGCATAAGCGAGAAAAGGAGGTATGTTCACCCTTACAATTTACGCACTTCTCTGTTGCGGAGCATTCTTGACTCTCGTGCCCCTTCTCAGCACAGCGGGCACAAGTGACGGTCCCGCGGCAATTTGCTTTCGAATGCCCAAAGCGCTGGCATTTAAAACATCTGAGTGGATTTGGTATATATGGTCTTACAGGAAGCTTAATGTAACCAGCATATATGTAGTCCGGAAGTTCAGGAGACATGAAAGTAAGTATATGATGTTTAGTTTCAATAATTTTTCCGTCTCGCCGGATGGTAATACGGCGGACATGGGTTACGCCTTGAGATTTTAATTCCTCAGTAATTAGTTCTACAGGCAGGTTAAAAATCTCTCCACATGTAATCACACCTTTTGATATATTTAATGATGTGTGCGCGTATACATTGATTGGTATAGTTGCTAAAGCCTTTAATTTTTGTATTTGGGAGGCTTGCTTTCGAGAATTTACCTCAACCAGCAAGTCTCCAGAACGCATCTTGCGAATAGTCGTTACATCACCAATTGTGGCATTAATTGCTTTTTGAACTAAAAAAGGAGAAACTGTTTCAAATGTCTCATTTTCAGAAGTTCGTTTTATAACATAATACCGATCAAAATGATGGTCTACAGAAAAAGTGTTAGGAACTATGTGATGCCCACTGAAGGGACCCTTTTTGCGGGGAGCCATGCGATATTGTATGAGATTCAGGCCCGACGGCACCACCCACCACGGAGCCCAACAAGGGAAGGCAATTACCGGCTCTGGTTTCTCCAGCCTCGGCATACACCTTAGTGCTAGCCGGAACCTATACGCTCAGAGTTACCCCCGGGGACAGTGACCACCCTTAACGCCAAGCCCAAGGAGTAACCCCTTCGCTTGATCCCTAGCAAACTAACAACTTGTGTTGGTAGCTACCGGCCGATTGACACACAGGGGACCACAGTGCACCACCCGTCTCTCAAATGGGTTGCCACGCACGGCCAACACGTGGGGACTTTGGCTGTCCATGAGAAGCAAGAAGCAAACAGAGCGGCGACAGCTTCTCATGGAGAGCTCCCTCGCTTGCCGTCGAGGGAAAGAAGGATCAATCAGACAGAAAAGTCGTAGTGGAGAATAAACATAAAATGAGTAAAGATCCCTGGGAACCTCGGGATTGGGACACCCGTACCCACCTAAAGAAGGTGAGCCCCTGAGGGGGAGTCAGCTGCGGAAATTTGTTCAAAGGTTTGCCCAAGAATATTGGCAACGTCCAATGGTGAGGAGTATGTTATGTTTCCAGATTTCAGGATAGGAAATGAAAACTCCTGGTAAAATCCATTAGCAGCTTTAACTTTTTCCCAAAGCTGTTTACTGGAAGTGCGATATGTAATTGATGAAATGTATCTTATCCAGGACTCCCTCTGGCTACTACGCCGGACGCGACGAGCAATGGCTCTGGCTCTTTTAAATGCGACAAGGTTTTCTGTCGTCGGATACCTTCGGAAGATATTCCATAATTTCTTCTGTTTCTTATGACTGTCGTGGGACCGCGTTTGGAAGACCCCATACGATATTGAAAGAAATTCGGGTCCGACGGCACCACCCACCACGGAGCCCAACAAGGGAAGGCAGACACCGGCTCTGGACATGTCCAACCTCGGCACTTACCTTAGTGCTAATCAGTACCTATACGCTCGGAGTTACCCCCGGGGACAGTGACCACCCTTAACGCCAAGCCCAAAAAGTAACCCCTTCGCTTGATCCCTAGCAAACTAACAACTTGAGTTGGTAGCTACCAGCCGATTGATGCAATGGGGACCACAGTGCACCACCCATCTAAAGGGTCGCCACGCACGGCCAACACGTGGGGACTTTGGCTGTCCATGAGAAGCAAGAAGCAAACAGAGCGGCGACAGCTTCTCATGGAGAGCTCCCTCGCTTGCCGTCGAGGGAAAGAAGGATCAAGCAGACAGAAAAAGGCGTAGAGGAGAATAAGTCATAAAGGGAATAAAGATCCCTGGGAACCTCGGGATTGGGACACTATTGCCTGATAAATTCGTAGAAGAGATTTGGTTTGTTTTTATGGCGCAAGGACCAGATATGATCATACTGCGCCAAACATTTGTTAAACATGGCGTTCGTATTAAAAGTTTAAGGCATTTAAAGGAAAAAAAAACAATTAAATCAGATGTAAAATTTTAATATCTTTTAAAAAAGCAAAGATATTTGAATGAGGGTTATCTCCTAAAATGTCATTTAAGTTAAGAACAGTCGTTCCAAAATGAACTTGTCGTTGTGTACTAAAATCTCGGCATTCACACAGAATATGTCTGACTGTTAAAACAGAATTGCATTTATTACAAAGTGATGCATGATCAGAGTGCAAAAGATGTTTTTGGGTCAAATAAGTGTGGCCTATTCGAAGTCTCGTAATAATAACATCTTTTTTTCTAGTCACAATTTTATTTTTGAAGCCTTTGACAGATGGCTGTATCTGAAACAGTTTATTCGTATACTGATTTTCCCACGTAGATTGCCAGAATTTATTTTGAATTATTTTTATTACTTGTAAAGCATCGGATAAGGGAACAAAATTTTCTTTTAGCAGAGTTGGGCATTTTGCTGCCTTGTCAGCTTTTTCGTTTCCCAAGATTCCGACATGGCCAGGAATCCAACAGAACTTAATTGCAAGATTATTTTTTAGTAATCTATATATGTGAAAAATATTTTCTACTAAGGGATGGCTTTCCGATGACACATTTTTAAAAGCTGCAATACTACTTTTAGAGTCCGTATATACAATAAATTTAGAGGGGGTTAACGTTGCAATCTTTTGAAGGCTTAGGTATATTGCATAAAGTTCGGATGTGAAGACAGAACAGAAAGGATGAATTCTTTCTGAAATGATTACATTACGAAAAACTGCTGCTGAACCGACATGATTGCCATATCGTGAACCATCTGTATAAACAGCTTGAAAGGAATGATACTGTTGTCTGTGTTCATAAAAAAATTTCCGAAACATCACGCCTGATGTTGATGGTTTCAGAAAGTGTATAAAATCATCGACAAAATCAAAAGATAATTCCTCCCAGGGAGGTGGACCGTTAATATTTACAGCAACCGGGAAGTCTTCAATTTTGAATGATCGCAAAATCTCTCCGACACGGAATCCAAAAGTTGGAGTAAAAGACAATTTCCTAGCGAACAACGAGCCGTATATAGGATTGAGAACTCTGTTGCACAGTGGATGGTATTCAACACTTTTAATTTTATAAAAGTAGGATAAACAAAGTCGTTTCCGCCTAAGTTCCAAGGAGGGCTCACCACTTATAACTTGTAAACTCTGAATTGGTGATGTTCTAAAAGCTCCTGTAGCTATACGAAGTCCTTGATTATGCACTGCATCCAATGATTTCAAGGTAGATTTGGCAGCTGAACCATAAATTGGTGCTCCATAATCAAGCTTCGAGCGTATCAGCGATCTGTAGATCTTAAGCAAAGAAGTTCTATCGGCTCCCCAAGAGGTATTTGATAGGACTTTTATCATATTTAGCTTTTGAAAGCATTTTCTTTTCAAATTTTGAATATGTGAACGAAATGTTAGTTTATTATCTAATATGACACCCAAAAACTTTTTCTCACTAACAGTGGGAATAACCGATCCATTAAGTCGAAGCTCTGGATCTGTATGAAGCCCACGTCGCTTGCAGAAGTGAACGCTAACTGTTTTCTGATGAGAAAAAACAAATCCATTTTTCGAAGCCCAGTGTGACATACTGTTTATGGATGTTTGTAATTGTTTTTGAATGAAATCCAAACTTTCACTAGCACAATGTATTTGGATGTCATCGACATAAAGTGAAGTATGTACAAAAGGTGCTACATGCGAAACAATCCCATTTATTTTTATGATAAACAATACGACACTTAGTACACTACCTTGAGGGACGCCTTCATGCTGAATGAAAGGATCTGATAAAACATCTCCAACACGGATTTGAAAAGTTCTTGTACGCAAAAAGTTTTGTACAAAAATTGGTAGATTCCCTCTTAAATTCATGTTAAATAAATCTTTCAAAATGCCATAACGCCAGGTTCGATCGTAAGCTTTATCCATATCAAAGAAAATGGATACAAGATAATTTTTGCTTACAAAAGTCTCTCTGATAGCAGTCTCCAGTTTTAGTAAATTATCTAGCGTACTTCTCTTTTTGAGAAAGCCGCTTTGGAAAGGGGAAATCCAGTTTTTCTCTTCTAACACGTACATCAATCTGTGACTAACCATACGCTCCATTAGTTTACTGAGGCAACTGGTAAGAGCTATCGGTCTGTAGTTAGCGGGATCTTGCCGATCTTTCCCAGGTTTGAGAATAGGAATTATTATTGCTTTTTGCCAGCAGGTTGGATAAAACCTTTCTATCCAAATTCTGTTAAATAAAGTTAAAAGTATCTGTAATGAAGAATCACTTAGATGTTTCAGCATATCATAATGTATTCTATCAGGTCCCGGTGATGTAGAGTGGGATTTTTTTAATGCATTTTCCAATTCATGAAATTTAAAAGTATTATTATATTTCTCTCCATCAGAAGATAAAAAATCCAATGCTTGCTTCTCTGCCTGTTTTTTAAAAGCAGTAAAATCTTCTGGATAAAATTTTTCTTTCGATATGTTAGAAAGAGTTTGTCCAATTAGATTAGCAATTTCTTTTGCATTAGAAATTACTCGTCCATTCAGTTTTAAAAAGGATATTCTATCTGAATTTGAGTAACAGCCAAAAATCTTTTTTATTTTATCCCACATAATTTTAGAAGGTATTTGTCCTTGAATTGAATTGACATACGAATGAAAGGATTGCTCCTGACTACTGCGTCGGATTCTACGAAATTCAGATTTTGCTTTTTTAAATTTAATGAGATTTTGGATGGTAGGGTATCTCCTGAAGGTATTCCATGCTTTGTCTTGCGCTCTTTTACAGTTTGCACACTTTTCATTCCACCACGGTTTGCATAGCTTTGGTATTTTCCCCGATGTTTTAGGAATACTGAGATCTGCTGCTGCAATTATATGCTCGGTTACTTGTTTGACTGCCAAATCAATAGAAGCATCATTAATCATATCTGGTGTTAGTTGACAAATTGAGTTAAACATTGGCCAGTTTGCTTTATTAATATTATATCTCACTGGTCTTTTCGGAAATAAAAAATCATTGTGAATGTACGTCAATACAATAGGGAAGTGATCGCTATTGTATAAGTTTGAATCCACGGAGAATTTCCAGTAAGGAGCAAGGGAAGGAGAACAAAGTGCAAGATCAATCGTGTGGAATGTTTTGCTAGCTTGGTGAAAATGAGTGGGAGCGTTGTCATTAAGTATACAAAGGCAATGATCCTCAATCAGTTTTTCTATTTGCCGTCCTCTAGTGTTAATATCAGCATTATTCCAAATAGGATTATGACCGTTTAAATCACCAAGGAGAAAAAAAGGTTCTGGCAACTGTTCTATTAATTGATCCAAATGTCGTTGTTCAATATGTTCATTTGGAGGCAAATATAAATAGCAAACTGTAGTTAACACTTTCAACTGAATTTGTACAGCAGTTGCCTGCAAATTTAAATTTAAAATAACTTCACTACTTGGCAAGTGACGTGTAGTTAGAGATGCAACTCCTCCAGATGCTCTAAAATTTTGTTCATTATCTTTTCTTTGAAGGACATAGTTTTTAAAATTGGGAGATACACGTGGTGTCAGATATGTTTCCTGAATTCCTAAGCAAACCGGTTGATATTTGTTGATAATAGATTTGATATCTTCTTTATGAGCTTGAAAACCATGGCAATTCCAGGAGACTAAATTAATATTTGTCATTTCGGTTTTCTAAAGAATTTAGATTTGAAAATTTGTGGCTTTCCTTTGCCTACTCTAGCTTCATCGCTCAGATCCATTTCGCTAAGAGATTCGTCAGATGGGTGTATTTCCAATTCAACATCTTTACCATTTAGGTTTTTCTTTTTTTTTCAGTTCATTTTGGTTTTGAATGGGAAGACTCCTTTTTTTCTTTTTATTTTGTGGAACTGTTTTTAAAGATTTTTGGTTTTTTGTAATGTTTTTTTCTTTAGTTATTAAAGACCTGTTCGAATTCACTATTTCAAGCCAATCTTTCAGTTTGATGGTAATGTATTCCTCGTTTGATGTAGAAGGAAACTGTTTCGTGATTGTTTGTGATGGACTACTGTTTTCTTGAATTTGTATGGGTTCAGTTTGCATGCTAGAACAAGTTGTTCTTTTTAATGCTGTACTGTATGGAAGATTTTCCTTTGAAGTTCGATTTTCGACTATTTGCCTAGCTTCTGCAAATGAGATATTTCTAGAAATTTTAATTGTCTGGATTTCCTTTTCTATCTTCCACTTGGGACATGATTTAGAATAAGCTGGATGACTACCGTTGCAATTAACACATTTTTCGGGGGTTTTGCAAGGAGTGTCATTATGGCCAATTTCAGAACATTGTGGACAGCGAGAGGAAGAAGCGCGGCAACTAGTTTTTGTATGTCCAAACTTCTGGCATTTAAAACAACGCACCGGGTTGGGCACAAAAGGACGTACATCGCAACTTATAAATCCAGCTGTTATCTTTCTGGGAAGCACATGAGAGGCAAATGTTAAAATAACATGATTGGTTGGAATTATATTACCATCTCTTTTCAATGTTATACGACGCGCATTTGTTACTCTAAATGACTGCAGTTCAGAAACAAATTCTTCATCACTCACCATAATAAGATCCATACTAGATATAACACCTCTGGTATAATTCAGAGTTTTATGACTGGAGACTTCTATTGAGGCATCCCCGAAATTCTTGATCGCAAGTAGATGCTCTGATTGTTTCGACGTCGCAGTCTCTATTAATAAATCTCCGGATCGAAGTTTCTTTACGGATGTAACGTTCCAAGCAGTACTTTTGTATATTTTTGTATCAAAAAAGGAGACATGTTTTTAAGTTTATCGTCTTTACCATGTATCATTAAAAATTTCGGAACAAATTTCGTAAGCTCAGTTTGTGCAATGTTAATTGACTTATCGGAATCAGTTTGAGAAAAAAGACCCATGCAAAAAAGACAAAAATTCAGGCCCGACGGCACCACCCACCACGGAGCCCAACAAGGGATGGCAGCCACCGGCTCTGACCATCCTCAGCCTCGGCACTTGCCATAATGCTAGCCGGAACCTATACGCTGGGAGTCACCCCCGGGGACAGTGACCACCCTTAACGCCAAGCCCAAGGAGTGACCCCTTCGCTTGATCCCCTTGAGCAGCCCAGTCAAATAAATGCCTAGGATACCAACCGATTGGTACAGCGGAGACCAAAAAGTACCACCCGTCTAATGGGTCGCCACGCACGGTCAACACGTGCGGTTTTTGGCTGTCCATGAGAAGCAAGAAGCAAACAGAGCGGCGACAGCTTCTCATGGAGAGCTCCCTCGCTTGCCGTCGAGGGAAAGAAGGATCAAGCAGACAGAAAGAGGCGTAGGGGAGAATAAATAATAAACGGAGTAAAGATCCCTGGGAACCTCGGGATTGGGACACCCGTACCCACCTATAGAAGGTGAGCCCCTGAGGGGTCGTAGAAGAGAAGTACGATCGGCGCCCCAAGATGTTCTGGAGAGCACTTTCAATATATTTAATGTTTTTTCACCTTTCTTCCGTAAGTGTAAAATATGCGGAAGGAAGGTAAGCTTTCGATCAAATATCACTCCCATAAACCAAATTTCGTCCACTACAGAAATAGGTGTGTTTCGAATGGCAATATTTGGATCTGGGTGAAGGTTCCTCTTCCGACAAAAGTGAACACATCTACTCTTCTCAGGAGAGATTGCGTGTCCATTATTAATGCACCAGGTTACCAACCTATTGACTGCATTTTGTAACTGCCGCTCTATGAGATTCATATTGCTACCTTGACATGAAAGCTGCAAATCATCAACATAAAGGGTTCCATTAATTGATGATGGTAAAACCGATAAAATCTGACTGATATGAAGTATAAAAAGTGTAACACTGAGGACACTGCCCTGTGGAACACCCTCAGCTTGTATAAAATGACTTGAGTAAACATTACCAATACGAACACGAAAAGTACGTAGTGATAAAAAATTTAATAAAAAAGTGGGCACATTTCCTCTAAAACCAAATTTAAAAAGTGTGGAGAGTTTACCATAGCGCCATGTACGGTCATATGCTTTCTCAATGTCGAAAAACACGGATACAAGGTGGTTCCTCCTAACAAATGTGTTGCGTATCTGGGTTTCCAAAAGAACGAGGTTTTTAAAAGTAGATCGACCTCTTCGGAAGCCACTTTGCAACGGGGAGATGCATCCTTGTTTTTCCAGTTCATGCACAAGACGAGCATTGACCATGCGCTCAAAGATCTTACAAAGACAATTCGTCAAAGCAATGGGTTTGTTTGTTTGTTTGTTTGTGGTTTTATGGCACAAGAACCATATTTGGTCATACTGCGCCAAGCAAAAGGTAAAATCAATTAGGAATATTTAAAATAATTCCACAATATTGATATAATCCTTCATAAAACTATATTGGAAATATACAAATTTAAAATTAGCATAGGTGTTAGCAAATGAAAAAGTAAAACATTGAGACAAAACAAAAGCACAATCAAAAGGTAAAAAGTGCTAAATGCAAGTATAAAAACGAATGGCCTTTAGAAATCTAAAAATATTGGAATGGAAATTTTCTCCCACTAATTCCTGTAAAATTGTTGATGATGTATGAAAATAAAATATACGTTGAGTTTTAAAAGCAGGGCATTCAACAAGAATGTGTTTTACATTAAAATCAACATGGCAAGCGGGACACATTGGTTTCCTCTCACCAAAAAGAAGATGCCTATGAGTGTATCTAGTATGTCCTATTCGGAGACGAGTCAGTTTGACATCGGTCTCACGTGTAGGTTTGGTTTGGTTTTGTGGTGTTTTATGGCGCAAAAGCCATATTTGGCCATACTGCGCCAAGCAAATGATTAAATTAGAAAACCACAGTGAAAGTAAGAAAAATAAAGTTATTTCCATAAAACATGAACTTCCATTACTTCCTCAGGCAGGAAAATATAAAAAGCAGGTATAGAATTGTTTAAAAAAAGAGTAGAAATCTATATATTAACGGATAAAAAAGGATGATACAAGTTGGATGATAAACTAAACATTGGAAACAAAGGTAAAATGTGCTAGATCTGATTAAAAAGGCAAATAGATCTTAAAAAGTTAAAAATTTTCGGGTGATGTTTCTCACCAATTAAGTCATGTAGAGTCAAAGATGTTGAATTAAAAAATCGAATACGATAAGTGTTAAAATTAGGGCATTCAATTAAAATATGATTCACAGTAAAATCGATATGACATCGAGGACAAATAGGTGGTCTCTCTCCGAGAAGAAGATGTCGATGCGTAAATCGAGTATGTCCTATGCGAAGGCGCGTCAATTTGACATCAGGACCACGCATGGGCAACACTGGCCACAAACAAATAGAGGGCTTAATATTATGCAGTTTATTATATATATGTTTATCCCACGTTTCTTGCCACAGAAGAAAAATATGTTTTCTTATTAAGCTCTGAATATCGCAGTATGGTAACTCATAATGACAAAGGGTAGAAGCGATTTTAGCAGCATGATCAGCCTGCTCATTTCCAACTATTCCAACGTGACCAGGAATCCAACAAAATAAAATATCAAAGCCTCTATGACGGAGAGATTGCAATAGTTCCAAGATCTTAATTGCAACTGGATGAAAGTTAAAATGGCGGAGAGTTTCAAGAGAGCTCATACTATCCGTGTAGATACAAAACTGACGTTGCACTGAAAAGGAAATCTTTCCCAGAGCATAGAAAATCGCCAGTAATTCTGCAGATAAAACTGAAAATGATGTATGAATACAGAAACTGTGTATTTCATCATCAAATACAACACTGCAACCAACATGTCGGTCCGATTTGGAACCGTCAGTAAATATAGGGGTATAGGAGGCATACTGTGTCCGATGGAAATTAAAAAGTTGTTGGTAAACAACTGGAGCAGTTGTAGCTTCATTAAAAGTCGATGAAAAATTTAAAAAGAAAAACTGAGGAATCTCCCAAGGTGGGAATATTTGAAAATCTATTGACTGGACATTAGAAAACTGGAGTCCCGAATCATGAAGTAGGCTTTTGATTCTCTCACAAAATGGAAGAATGTGAGATGGTCGAGCATTGTAAGCTCTTCTAAGGGTAGGTAGGTAGGTATGTAAGGTTTATTGGCACAAGAGCCATATTTGGCCATACTGCGCCAAGCATATGGTAAAATGAGGACATATATTTAAAAGATCACTAATTTTGGAGCATGAGTAAGTTGTTAAAACAAAAGGTGTTTTGGTAAAAAATATTAAAATGTGAGACGATGATCAATGTAAATGCAAAAAAAATCATGTTAAAAATTCATTTAACAAACAGAAAGAAAGAAAAAAGGTATTAAATACAGTTGATGAAACAAATAGCTCTTAAAAATTTAAAAATATTTGGGTGGTGGTTTTCCCCCACTAAGTCGTGCAATGTTGGAGACAAAGATTGGAAAAAGAGTTCGCGATGTGATTTAAAATCTGGACACTCAATAAGAATATGTTTGACACTAAAATCTGTACAGCATCTAGGACACATGGGTTTTCTCTCTCCACAAATGAGATATTTATGAGTAAAACGTGTATGTCCGATACGGAGGCGGGTCAATTTAACATCCAACCCCCGTACAGGGAGTACAGGCCATGATCCAATGAAAGATTTGATTCCATGCAATTTGTTATGAACTTGCTCATTCCAGTTTGCCTGCCAAGTGGAATAAAGATGAGAACGAAAGAACTTCCTCGCATCACAGTATGGAAGATTTTGCGAATAAAATGAAGAAGCAGTCTTTGCAGCACAGTCGGCCACCTCATTACCTGGAATGCCCGAGTGACTCGGTACCCAACAAAATAAAATATTAAATGTCTTAATTCGAAGACGGTATAAAGTATTCAAAATTTCAAGGGCTACTGGATGCATTCGATTGTCGGGATGGGAGAGCATCTCCAAAGCACTCATACTGTCAGTATAAATAATAAAACGTCGATTGACAGATATTGAAATTTCCTGGAGAGCACAGGAAATTGCTATTAATTCAGCAGTAAAGATAGAAAAACTGACATGTAAACGATAGCTCAGTATGCCAGATGGAAGTACTATACCACAACCGACATACTCATCTGATTTTGAGCCATCTGTAAAAACTGGGGTGAAAGACATATACTGACAGCGATGATAGAAATACAACTGTTGAAAAACCACAGATGCTGTAGTGGATTTATCAAATCCAGAAAATGGATTTAAAAAGGAAAAAACTGGTTTATCCCATGGTGGAAAACAAAAGGGATCTATAGACTGAATTGTGGAGTTATTAAGGTTCGAGTCCCGCAAAAGCGCTTCTATTCTCACACTGAATGGTGGAATGCAAGAGGGACGAGCATTATAAATTCTCCTAAGACTGACTGGAAGTGCTGATTCAGATATAGGGTGCTTTGGGAAAGACTGCGTTCGGAAGTAATAGATGGCTGTGATTTGTTTACGCCTTAAATAGAGAGGTAGCTGGTAACAGATGTTATATAAGCTTTCTATGGGCGATGTTCTAAAGGCCCCAGAGCAGATTCTCAATGCAGAGTGATGGATAGTGTCAAGTTTGCATAAGACACTAGGACGTGCAGATCCATATACCATGCACCCGTAATCGAGACGAGAAAGAATAATTGCCTCGTGAATACGCAGTAAAGCGGCTCGATCTGCACCCCAAGAAGTTCTAGAGAGTACCTTTAAGATGTTCAAAGAGCGTTCGCACTTCTTTCTCAAATACATAATATGAGGAAGGAAGGTCAGTTTTCGGTCGAATATAATGCCCAAAAAACGTATTTCAGTAACAACTGGGATAACATTACTACGAATATGAATATTAGGTTCGGAGTGAATATTTCGTTTTCTACAAAAATGGAGGCACCGACTTTTCTCTGGAGAGATTGTGTGCCCATTTTCATCACACCATTTTACCAGTTTGTTAACGGCATTTTGAAGCTGTCTCTCAATTAAATCCATATTACTCCCTTGGCATGAAATCTGGAGATCGTCCACGTAGAGGTTTCCATGGACAGACGAAGGCAATTGGTATAAAATTTGGCTCATATGAACAGTAAAAAGTGTGACACTGAGGACACTTCCTTGAGGAACACCCTCAGCTTGGATAAAATGGTTTGAATAAAAGTTCCCCATACGAACTCTAAAAGTGCGATGTGACAAAAAGTTTTTTATAAAAATGGGCATGTTTCCTCTAAAACCGAGATTAAAAAGTGTTAAAAGTATACCATATCGCCACGCACGGTCATAAGCTTTTTCGATATCAAAAAATATGGAGACAAGATGGTTTCTTCTTACAAAGGCGTTGCGAATTTGAGTTTCCAGTAGAACAAGGTTGTCAAATGAAGATCGACCTCGCCGAAAACCACTTTGCAACGGGGAGATGCAACCCTGTTTCTCCAATTCATAAACGAGGCGTGCATTGACCATTCGCTCAAAGGTCTTACATAAACAGTTTGTCAGAGCAATTGGTCTATAATTCAGAGGGTCAGATGAATTCTTTCCAGGTTTTAAAATAGGTATTACAATAGCTTCACGCCATTGTGCAGGGTACGTTTGTTCAATCCAAATTCTGTTAAAAAGCTTTAATAAATTGAGAAGGGAGGTTTTACTCAAGTGCTGAAGCATGTTATAAGTGATACCATCTGGTCCTGGACTAGTATTATGGGCCTGAAGCAAGGCTGTTTCCAACTCCGACATCCTAAATTCACAGTTATATTGGAAGTGTCCGAAAACATTAAAACGCAAAGACAACCGTTCCATGCGATTCTTAATCACCTTAAATTCAGGACTGTAGGACTCAATAGCGGAGACTTGTGAAAATGTTTGGCCAAGAATATTGGCAACTTCTAAAGGGGATGAATACGATTTATTTCCTGTATTTAAAATAGGAATCGAAGAGTCACGATAAATTCCATTAGAGGCCTTCACCTTATTCCACAACATTTTACTTGGAGTTTTGGATGTGATAGACGAAACAAAATTAATCCAGGATTCCCTCTGACTACGACGACGAATGCGACGTGCAATGGCTTTGGATCTTTTAAAAGCTACTAAATTTTCTACCGTTGGGCACCTTCTAAATTTGTTCCAGAGTTTTTTTTGGTTTTTATAACTGTCGCGACAGGCTTCGTTCCACCATGGCTTACGAAATCTTCTTACACTTGGGGAACTCTTTGGAATACTATTTTCAGCTGCATTTATTATAACGTCAATAATCCGTTTTAAGGCTTCCGTAATATCATCCACAATCACCAATTTCTCAGTGATATCAGCTAGTCTCGAGAATTTACCCCAATCTGCCCGATGATGTAGGAAACGGGGAGAACCTGAATTCCCAACGTCGCTATCAGCATGGCAGACGATAATAGGAAAGTGGTCACTATTATACAAGTCAGTACTGACTTTAAAAGTAAAAAAAGGCAAGAGTTCTGGAGAACAAATGGCCAGATCAAGACTATGGAAGGTACGAGTGGGTTCGTGAAAATAAGTCTTCTCGTCTTTATTGAGCAGACAGAGACAGTTATTAGTAATAAACTGTTCAACCTGCCGCCCGCGAGAATTTGCCTTATCAGAACCCCACAGCGTACTATGGCCGTTGAAATCACCTAGTAAAATAAAAGGTGAAGGGAGTTGATTCACTAAATTATCGAGATCCTTTTGAAAAATGGCATAATTGGGTGGTAGATAAATGCAACAGACTGTGACCAAAACTCGTGTATGCTCTTGCACAGCCACAGCCTGCAGGGAAGTGTGCAAATTGAGAGGTGTGCTTGGATACAGATTAGAGGTAAAAATACATACACCTCCAGAACTATGATGTCCATTTTCTGCGTCTTTTCTAACACAGTTAAAACCACGCAATTTGAGAGGAATGTCAGGTGCCAAAAAGGTTTCCTGAACACCAATGCAGACAGGATGAAAATCGTTAATAATTGACTTGATGTCGGGTAATTTGGAACGAAGTCCGCGACAGTTCCATGAAATAAAGGTACCCATTAAGAAAGTTTTGTAGTAGAGGGGGAATTAAAAACACTGTTAGAAGGTTGCGAAGTATCGCAGTTCATTTTCAAATCATCCTCTTCGTCTGACGGGTGAAGAGAGATGAGGTCAGGAGTTTTAGGCAAAGCGCCGAAAATGGAAGCCAAGTCTTTGTGTACAATACCCTGATTTGCAAGTCCCAGGGCTACGGAATTTTTTGAAAGAGATTTTTTAAATTTTGATGCAAAATCTTTTTCAGGAAGGCCACGTTTAGATAGCTTTAGCTTTAAGGATTTGTTAGATTTTCCTTTCTGTTTGGATGTTTTTTGTTTAACAGGTTCGGAGGGAGTGGTTGAAGAATTTTCTGTATCCGATTCAGACACCTTATTAGGAAGTTTTGATTTAGAGTTGCGTTTAGAGCAATCTGAACATAAACAGTTTTTGCAAAAAGATTTTTGAGTAGCGGAGGCATAGCTGAGACCAGGTTTTGGTGTTTGGGCTAGTACTTTCCTTCTAGCTTCGGGATAAGAAATATTTTCTGTAATTTTTGTTGTGGTTATTTGTTTTTCTAATTGCCAGCGTTCACATGAACGAGAGAATGATGTGTGATTGCCATTGCAGTTGACGCATTTTTCTGGTGCCGAACACTGCTGGCTGTCGTGACCCTTTTCTGCGCAGCGTGCACAAGTGACAGTACCGCGGCAGTTAGCCTTAGAATGGCCAAAACGCTGGCATTGAAAACACCTTAAAGGATGAGGAATGTATCGTCTAACAGGTAATTTAATGTATCCTGCATATATGTATTCGGGTAATTGGGGGATGTGGAATGTCAGGATGTAATGCTTTGTAGGGATGAGTTGCCCATCCCGTCTAACATTTATTTGGCGAACATTTGTAACTGCTTGGGATTTTAATTCTGCTGTTATTTCTTCTAAAGGAACATTGAAGAGTTCCCCGCATGTTATTACACCTTTTGAAAAATTAAGCGAATTATGTGGACTGACTGTTATTGGAATGGTAGCTAAAGCTTTTAATTTGACAATTTGCTGGGCTTGCTTTTTAGAACACACCTGCACTAGCAAATCACCTGAACGCATTTTTCTTATGGATGAAACGTCACCAACTGTAGCTGCAATTGCTTTCTGAACAAGAAATGGTGAGACTGAATTAAAAGACTCATTTTCATTTGTAACACGTTTAATAATAAAATAAGTATCAAAATAATGGTTGACAGTTTTCATTTCAGGATGATGCCCACTGAAGGGACCACGTTTGGAAGACCCCATACGATATTAAAAAAGATTCAGACCCGACGGCACCGCCCACCACGGAGCCCAACAAGGGAAGGCAATTACCGGCTCTGGTCATTTCCAGCCTCGGCATCCACCCTAGTGCTAGCCGAAGCCTATACGCTCGGAGTTACCCCCGGGGACAGTGACCACCCTTAACGCCAAGCCCAAGGAGTAACCCCTTCGCTTGATCCCTAGCATACTAACTTAGAAGTTAGGATACCAGCCGAATTGACACACTGGGGACCAACAGTGCACCACCCATCCAAAGGGTCGCCACGCACGGCCAACACGTGGGGACTTTGGCTGTCCATAAGAAGCAGAAGCAAGCAGAGTGGCGACAGCTTCTCATGGAGAGCTCCCTCGCTTGCCGTCGAGGGATAGAAGAAAAAGCAGACAGCAGAAGGCGTAGAGGAGGATAAACATAAAGGGAGTAAAGATCCCTGGGAACCTCGGGATTGGGACACCCGTACCCACCTATAGTAGGTGAGCCCCTGAGGGGCTCTTCTAAGGGTAACCGGAATAGTCATTTGAGTTACTGGATGATTTTGGAGGCTCCGCGCTCGGATGTAGTACTGCAATGCAAGTTTTTTTCGGCGCAAAAACAAGGGCAGTTGGTGACAGATGACGTAAAGGCTTTCAGTTGGCGAAGTGCGGAAAGCCCCGGAACACACTCTAAGGGCGGAATGATGCACAGTATCCAGACGGCGAAGTGCAGTACGGTTGGCAGTACCATATACAAAACACCCATAATCAATCTTAGATAAAATTAAGGCTTGATATAGACGGAGTAAGGACGTGCGATCGGCACCCCAAGATGTACGAGAAAGAACTTTAAGGATGTTCAGTGATTTCTCGCACTTCTTCCGAAGATGTGTAATGTGCGAAAGAAAGGTGAGTTTCTGGTCGAAAAGTATTCCCAGAAACCGTATTTCTTTAACGACAGGAATGAAATCATTGCGTATACGGATTGAGGGGTCAGGATGAATGCCTCGCTTTCTGCAGAAATGTACACATTTACTCTTTTCAGCAGAAAGAGTGTGGCCATTTTCATCACACCAAGCGACCAATTTCTTAACTGTATTTTGTAGTTGCCGTTCGATCAAGTTCATATTACAGCCCTGGCAAGAAATCTGAAGATCATCCACATATAGATTTCCTTGGACAGTTGCTGGTATTTGATTTAATATGTCACTAAAATGCATGATAAAAAGTGTGACACTGAGAACGCTCCCTTGTGGAACGCCCTCAGCCTGAATAAAACGATCAGAATAAAATTTTCCCATGCGTACCCGAAAAATACGAGATAAGAAGTTTTTTATAAAAATTGGCAGGTGACCTTTAAAACCCAAGTTAAAAAGTTTTCGAAGAATTCCATAACGCCAAGTACGATCATACGCCTTCTCTATGTCAAAGAAGATTGAGACAAGATGGTTTCGTCTCACGAAAGCATTGCGAATATGGGTCTCGAGTTGTACTATATTATCAACAGAGGATCGGCCTTTCCGAAACCCACTTTGCATTAAAGGAATGCAACCTCGTTTCTCCAATTCATAAACTAGTCGGGCGTTGACCATACGCTCAAGCGTCTTACAGAGGACACTAGTTAGCGCAATCGGTCTGTAGTGCAAAGGGTTAGCAGAATCTTTGTTCGGTTTCAGAATGGGAATCACAAAAGCTTCTTGCCACTGGTGTGGGAAATTTTGCTCACTCCATACTCTATTAAACAAATGTAGGAGATTTGTGAGAGAAGACAAATTCAAGTGACGAAGCATATTATAAGTGATTCCGTCTGGACCAGGACTTGTATCATGAGCTTGGGATAGAGCTCTCTTCAATTCAAACATTTTGAACCCACAATTATATGAACGTGAGCGTTCAGTTTGAAAATTCAAAGAGAGCTGTTCTTCAAGATTTTTTTTTGCTATGAATTTAGAACTATATGATTCGACAGCGGATATTTGTGCGAATGTTTGTCCAAGAATATTGGCGATATCTAATGGGGATGAATATGTAATATTTCTGGATTTCAGTATAGGAAAAGAAAATTCTTGATAAATTCCGTTAGCTGCCTTTACTTTTCTCCACAATTGCTTACTTGAAGTACGAGATGTGATTGAAGAAATATATTTTACCCATGATTCCCCCTGACTACAGCGACGAATGCGACGTGCAAGGGCTTTAGCTCTCTTAAAAGCGACTAAATTCTCTGTGGTTGGGTACCTTCTAAATTTGTTCCAAAGCCTTTTTTGATTCCTATAACTATCGCGGCAAGCATCGTTCCACCAAAATTTACGGAATTTTCTACAGTGTGATGAACTTTTAGGAATGGTACAATTAGCGGCATGTATTAAACATTCGGTGACTTTTTGAACTGCTTCTATGATGTCTGGAACATTGATCATACTTTCAGTAATGTTAGCAAGTTGAGAGAAATGGATCCAGTCTGCCCGCTGGAATACGAAACGTTGAGGACAATAAGTCCCTCCACCTCTATCAGCATGGGAGACAATAATAGGAAAATGATCGCTATTGTAAAGGTTATCACTAACAGTAAAATTCAATAATGGCAGAATTTCTGGTGAACATATTGCCAGGTCAAGGTTATGAAAGCTACGTGTGGGTTCATGGAAGTATGTTTTTTCATCGTTATTGAGCAGACAGAGAGAGTTGTTTGAAATAAACTGCTCAATCTGCCGCCCACGAGAGTTTGTGCTATCAGAACCCCACAACGTGCTATGTGCGTTTAAGTCCCCAAGTAAAATGAAAGGAGAAGGAAGGTGGTCCACAAGGTTGTCTAGATCCTGTTGTTGAATGGTATTGTGAGGTGGCAAGTAAATACTACAGACTGTAATCAGTGTTCGAATATGAACTTGAACAGCTACAGCCTGTAGAGGTGTATGCAAAATGATAGGTGTGCTTGGGTAAAGATTTGATGTGAAGATACAGACACCACCAGAGCTGCGCCCACCAGTGTCTGCATCATTACGTACACAGTTGTAGCCACGTAATTTTAAAGGAACATTGGGTGTCATGAAAGTTTCTTGAAAACCAAAACAAACAGGATGAAATGTGTTGATAATGTTTTTAACGTCCTGAAGTTTGGACCGAATGCCGCGACAGTTCCAAGAAAGGAAGGTACCCATTAAGAGAGAGGTTTTGAAAAAGAGTTATTAGAAGCAACGACAGGAGTTGCAGATACATCGCAACTCATATCAAATTCATTTTCATCCTCAGAAGGATGCAGTTTCAGATCGGGGGAATTTGATTTACCACCAAAAACGGATGTTAAATCCTTGTGGGCTATGCCCCGATTCGCAAGTCCTAAAGCTACTGAATTTTTAAAAGAAGAATTTTGTAGTTTTGAGGATAGATCTTTCTGCGTTTGACCACGCTTTGAAAGTTTTAACTTCAGGGATTTTTTAACTTTAATTTTTGATTTAGGTTTAGCTGGCATGCCAGTATCAGATGTGCTGTTTAGTGATTGTTCTGTATCGGAGTCGGATGATTTTTTAGTTATTTTTGTGCTCTTGGTTGTTTTTGTACAATTTGGACACAAACAATTGACACAGAAGGATTTTTGCAAAGCAGATGAATAGCTCAAACCAGGAGTGGTGTTTGCGCCAGAATTTTCCGCCTGGCTTCAGGGTAAGAAATGTTTTCTTTAATTTTAAGAGTTATTATTTTCTTTTCAAGCTGCCAGCGTTCACATAGCCGAGAGTATGACGCATGACCACCACCACAGATCACACACTTTTCGGGTGCAGAACATTGCTGGCTATCATGGCCTTTAGAAGCACAGCGGGCACAAGTGGCTGTCCCGCGGCAATTAACTTTAGAATGGCCATAACTTTGACAATTAAAACATCTCAAGGGGTTAGGAATATATGGTCTGACAGGTAATTTAATATATCCTGCAAAGATGAAGTCTGGTAATTTCGGTGTTTTAAAAGTTAATATATGATGTTTCGTGTCAAGAATATTTCCATCTCGCCGGATAGAAATACGGTGGACTTGAGTGACACCTTGAGATTTTAATTCAGATAAAATTAAATCTTCAGGGAGGTTCAATATTTCTCCACAAGTTATAACACCTTTAGATATATTTAATGATTGGTGGGGGCTGACACTGACAGGAATTGTTGACAAATTTTTTAATTTTTGAATTTGGTGAGCTTGCTTAGGGGAATTAATCTCTACCAGCAAGTCACCAGAACGCATCTTACGAATAGATGTTACGTCACCAACTGTTGCTGTAATTGCTTTCTGAACTAAAAATGGTGATACGCTTTCAAATGTTTCCTTTTTATCTGAAATACGTTTAATTACAAAATATTTATCAAAATGATTATCAAGATTCGTAGATTGAGGTACAAAATGACGCCCACTGAAGGGACCCTTTTTTCGAGGAGCCATACGATATTAAGAAAGTTCGGGCCCGGCGGCACCACCCACCACGGAGCCCAACAAGGGAAGGCAGCCACCGGCTCTGGCCATTCCCAACCTCGGCGCTTACCTTAGTGCTAACCGGTACCTATACGCTCGGAGTTACCCCCGGGGACAGTGACCACCCTTAACACCAAGCCCAAGGAGTAACCCCTTCGCTCACGTGTAGGAAGTAAAGGCCAAGAACTAATAATAGGTTTAATGGAGTGTAATTTATTGTGGATCTGCAGATCCCATGACTCTTGCCAAGAAGAATGTATGTGACGGGAGAATGCCATTTTAACGTCAAAAAAAGAGAGTCCAGTCCTCATAAACACCGTTGCAGATTTTGCAGCAGAGTCGGCTTTTTCATTGCCTGAAATGCCAACGTGACTCGGAACCCAACAAAATTTAATATCAAAACCATCATTTTTCAAAGATTGCAAAATGAGTAAAATGCGGATAGCGATTGGGTGCATCCGATTATTATAGTTAGACAGCATTTCCAAAGCACTCATGCTATCGGAATAAATAATGAAATTGCGCTGTAAAGAAGGTGAAATTCTTTGGAGTGCCCAAAAAATTGCCAGTAACTCAGCAGTAAAAACAGAGCAGCAATTATGAAGACGGTGACTCAGTATTTCAGATGGCAGTACAATACCACAACCAACATGTCCCACTGATTTTGAGCCATCCGTGTAAATTGGAACAAATAAAGAATATTGACAACGATGAAGCAAAAAGAGTTGTTGGAAGACCACAGGTGTTATTGACGACTTGTCGAAACCATTAAATGGATTTAAAAATGAAAAGTCAGGAATATCCCAA
>JAOUZG010000107.1:0-33530 GCA_026289955.1 Argiope argentata
ATAAAATCTAATACTAGAGAATACAATATTCAATGCCAATTTTTTTTTAAAAAAATAACTATTTCAAATAAAGCTTCAAGTAGTATGCAAATAAATCAGATTCATTCTAGAAACGTTTTCTTTTGCCAATAAAGAATCCTATGAAGCAACGAGATTTCGAGACCTTTAAGTGCCTAAAAATACTTGTTCTTCGAAGTGCTTGCAGTTTGGGCCTATGATTTAAGATGCACCTATTTGGAGGGGAAAAAAGAAAGTCTCCTTACGTGATAGAGACATCTTAGTTGATTACGGTTCAGGAAGCTTTTAGTAGGAATTCAATAGTCCGAATCGCCATCCATTCACAGATAAGAGAAGTTAATTTGTAGCGCTTTGCTTATTTCTCCTTGCTTTTGCTTTTGCATTTTCTTTTCGTTAAATCGCGCCTACAGCTTCTTTTATTTAGGATTTCTTTGAAATAAAACGACTTGTGTTCTTGTTATGCTAAATGCTAAGAGTCAAAGAAAAGATTTAAAGAATACTAATTCAGCTTGGGATTGAAATACTTTCTTTCTTGAAAATGGGTATTAAAATGATTTGATATAAAATTTCAAATTATTATATAGTTTAGAAAAAAGGGTCAATTTCGGAGATTAAAATTATCCTTACTTTATAATAAAATTATAAAGAATATTTAAACTTGTAGTACGAAACATCATGCTGTTTTAATACCTTAGGCTAGATTTGTATGCATTTATATTATTTTTTTTAATTTGCATTTCATTATATAATATTACAGCGAGTATTCAAAAAAGGAATTTAAAAGGCAAGGATATAGTTCCCATAATTAAAAAAAATAAAAAAAGTATTGCTGAAAAATAAAAATTTTTGAAAAATTTATTTTAATTAGTGGAAAAATATTGATATTAAGAAAGCTCTTTGAAATTTCAAATGGAGTGAAAATAAATTTTTCGACAATAGTGCATCCTTTGATCCACCACGGCCAATAAAATTATAAAATAGACGGTCTTTCAAGTGTTAAAGCAGGTTGTTCTACCAAAGATTTTTTTGGGACTTTGAAAAGGATATTTCAATGCAATGGCTCTTCAGACGTTTGTAAAAAATGTTTTTTTATCACTTCGGTTTTGGTTTCTCTTGTCCTCAATTCGTTTTTACATATAAATATTCTCTTTCACTGGGCGGGGTAGGCACCTCAAAAGGGAGAACTAGAAGTTTCTGTTATGGAGGTTGGTTCTCGCCTACCTGGTGAGTACAGAAAAGTTGGGGGTTGGCCAAATTTATTCGATGATGGGACGTATTTCTCTCGGGAAGTTGTACTGTTGACAGTAAAGGTGCATAGGACTCAACCATATTCCCCCAAGTGTTGCTGTCGTGGTGGCCAGGTCATTCTTTATATATATATAGAAGGTTGTAGTAGTCAATTTGTGGAATTAAATAAGCATTACGTGTCCTGAGGCTCTTCACTCATAGTCCGGTATTGTGGTGATGAGGTAAATCTTGGCCTAAAATGTCTTTCGAAGACCATAATTGGACACTTATTTCAAATTGCAAAATGCTTCTACGTGCATGGCTAACGCCATTTTAATAATGACCGAAGAGAAAGATTTGAAGCGACATCTAGCGGTCATGTATCGTTACTAGTAGAATTTACACCGCTACCAGATGCAACTCTTATAATTGTAATTCTATCTTATTGTAGTTTTTCTAAATAGCTCAATTACAAAATTCATTTTGATATTTATTTGACTCATTCAATATGAATCTCCCGGTATACTGATAAAAGAACTAAGTCTTTATTATTATCTTGCTACTATATTTTGAATTGAAATTTCAAATAACCTGCTATTTTTCTATAAAAATGCATGAGATGGCATTATATTTTAGAATATATTATATGTAAGCGTGCTTCTTGTCTTACTCATATGACAACTGTTTATTTATCTTAAATCAACGTTCTTTTTCATTTTGGGGAAAAAAAGCAGTCAAATAATATAAAAAACAAGCAATATAATAAATTAAGTCAATTCCTACATTTAATAAAAAATTCAGTTAATACAATTAATATACATATATTGATCAAAAAATTATACTTGCCAATGCAAAATCAAGTTCGTATCCGTTGAAAATAAATCAGATCAGACTCAGAACACAATCTGAACATACTTAATTAGCGTTAATTTTTTTAACGCCAACCGTGGTAGCGCAATGCTGTGAATTTTCTACACAAGTTGTGGTAACGCAATACAGTTTAGAAGTTTGAATTTTCTTTTCTATGTATTATTTTAATTCAAAATTACTTCAAAATGAATCTGAAAAATCCATTAATTAGTTAGTTTAATTTTAAGTGCATCAAACATTAAGAAAATGAACAGAATCGCTCGATATAATCGGCCGAAAACATGTTAAGCCTAACCTCATTGATGTGGAAAATAAACAAACTGAATTCGTTACTTATTTGGGGGTAGGGAAAATGAAATTTTTGAAGAGAAAGTCAGTTTTTCATTAACTAATAAAAATTAATGAATTAATATTTGATAAAAATGTATTAACACCAAATGCCATCCACTACAAGTTTTAAATAATGTATCTGAACTTGAGTGGATGAGTAAAAAGTATTATTTTATTAATATTTCCATTAATATTATGTATAAAATGACCACATAAATAATTTCAATTACTCTCCTGTAAGATCTAAAATTAAAAAAAAAATAGTGCGGTAATTCTAGCAATTGTTTCAAGCCTCTAGCTATAAAAAAGGACATTATGTTATTTGAATGAGGGTTATTCACATCTCTTATTTCAGATTTAACCCATATTCTAATGATTTACCACACTTTTAATCGAGGCAGATTAGGTATCCGAGTAACTACTATGGGGAATTCTACTAGAATTACGGAATCATCCCGAACTTCCCCAGAATGTTCAAATCATCTGACTACATAGGTACGGTCTCTGGAAACATTTCAAGGAATCCCCATAAATTTGGAAATAAATATGACCTTAAAATTTGAAGTTAGACATTGATGGTTGAAACCAAATTTGAAACCCGCAACGATAATATGAAAGACAATAAATATAAATGTTAATTTATTTTTTGAAAGAAAAATTAACCGTATTAGAAAAAAACGAAATGTGTTGAATAAATGACTGAATATCAATGTATAATTAAATTTCAAACATAAATTCGTTAAAGTAAAATTTAATATAAAATACCTAAAAATGTCGAAGTCCGTTAAAAACAAATATAAATTTATTTCCAGAAATGTATCTTAAGAACTAAAGACTTTTGTAATAATGAAAATGTTTTCCCGTATAGTTTGCATGTTTATTAAGTTCTTAAAGCATTTCAATAAAAGTGTGTGTTTGGGCTCACAATTTTTAATTTTTCTGCAGTAAATTAAAGGGCTAAAATCTATTCGAGACTGAATACTTCTATATATTTATATGTTTTCACATGCATTGATTTTTTTTTACCTTCAAGAAGTTATTTGATGCACCAACTGATTGATTCCACCCTTTTTATTTAATAGAATGTCATTTTAACACGTTTAAATTTATTCACTTTCATCTACGCTTATTTTTATGCTCGGTAATGATTTTGAAATTGATTAATAAATTTTATTACCAACAGATGGAGCCATGTAGTGTTTTTAACTCATCGGGAAGTTAGTTTAAAAATCTATTTCAAAATTTCAAATACATAAGTCTGAAAAGAAAAAAATATATATATTTTAAAAAATAAATACCTTACGTTTTTAAAACGGACCAGAAAATTTAAAACAGTTTTTCTTTACTTGAGTAGATTTCTAACCTCATACATAATTCTAACTCTCACACTGATTGTTCTTAAAATTTGAGGTAGTGAATATTTGAAATTCACAGTCGCAAAAATTGTTCAAATATTAAAGTTTACTTGCCTAGGTTATTCAAAATTAAATATAATTTCTTCTTTATTTAATCACGAATACTATCATATACATTCACAAATCTTATTGCTGCTTCAAAAGGGAACAATATTTTAGATAAATCTGTGTTATATTCAATTAATAAATGATGTTATAAATTTCAAGTAAAAATTCCTTTCAATCAGAATCGGAATTCTATTGTTATGTATTAAATTTAATATACAGTTGAAATTCTTAATTCCTAGTCATTTAAAGAAATTAAATCAGAACTAGTGACATATTAAATGATACATTAAATTACACATATACCCCCTGTCAAAAAAGAAAGTATTCATTTTAAATATTTCCATTTTGCCTTTCTATGCAATATCTGGAAGTTCAGGCTAATACCATCGGATATTTTGAAAAACTGGATACTTTGTATTGACTACCAAAATTACTAATTAAATACAACGTATAACATAATTATTGAGCAGAATACAATTACAAGCTATAACTTTCTCATTAATTTATCTCTGTAAAAATGTTTTCCAAAAATAAAAAAAGGTTTTATTGGAGGCTCTAATTTTATTCCCCACTAAGATGAAACAACTTTTTCTCCACATTAGCCGTAATGAAATTACTCCGTCATACGCTATATTGCACCGTTAATTTACCATATTAAATATAAAAAAAAGAATTACAGTCTTCTTCCGGTATTAAATTAGTACAGCCTGTTACATTTCTGCATTCAACTTTGAAAGTAACATTAAAATACAGCGTTAGGAATGGCCATACGCTATGGTGTTTAATGGCTGTTATAACTAATTATTTCTTCTTTAGAATTCGTTTTTTTTGTTCTTTATTCAATTAAATTTATATATACGGACGACGCGCTGCTATTTTTTCCTTGTTTTCCTCAATATATTGGTAGCAAAAATTTTAGGCTAAATTTGTTTCTTGGCGTTTGTTTATGCAGTACTTGTTATGGAAATCCTCACAGAGATCCTTTATTTAAAGGACAAACATAGTTTACCAATCTGATAAAAAAGAGAAATGTATAATTAAAGAATATAATTCCTTGGATATTTTTAGAATAAAAGTACTTTCATAAATTAAAAAAAATTACGACTTAATTGTGTATAAATTTTAATTAGTTCCAACTCTATAACATTTTATTTGATATTTCGAAAGAATGTTATTAATAGCATTTGTTATCCAAAATACTACAAATGTTGTTGTTATTAATGGCACTTGTCATAGACAAGCGAGCTGACGGCTGTCAGTAATTTTAAGTCAAATAGGCATCTTTTGTTTTTTTAAAGTACCACTAACTAGAACCAAGAGTATGACTTAGCTACATACTCATCACATTCGCTTGCACAGCCCTTTTTTACATGAGGGCACATTGCTACACCCCACAGATAGTACACAGAACAACTATAATCACGAGGAAGACGCGCTACCTCTGTGATAGGACACTGGCAAATAATACAAGTAATTCATATAATTATACCAGAAAAGAATAAGCACCTAAATAAAAGGCAAAATAATTCTGATTTTGTTTAAAAGCAAAATTTGTCTTGTTACTAAAATAAATAATTCGGTAAGTTATTATATTCTCATAATTTTAATTTCTGATAGAAATTTTACTACCCTTTGTAACATACAAATGCATTTAAAATTACACAGCTGTTTATAAAAAAAGTAATTTTAAGGTTTATATTAATTATAAATTATATTTATAATATTTTAACGTTAATAGCGCTATAGTTTAAGATACATAGTGGGTGTGACAGCTCATGACTTGTTTCCTTTCTCTCTATTCTGATACATGTATAATGTCATGTTACACTGAGATTACGAAGTTTTTCTAATGCCTTATATTTGTAATATTTTTTCAGAAATTAAAATTTCTACTCAAATTTCTTACATATATCATAAAAGCCTTATTTTTATGGCCTAGATGATAAAAATTATCAATAGTTTTTATATTTTAGAAACATGAATCTATAGATGTTAGAAGGGACAATGCTCACAATAAATGAAAGTTAAAATTAAAAAAGTGTGATATAAAGTTTTTTTAAAAAAATAATTTTTTTCTTTTAATTTTCCTTTTTTATAGCTTAATATTTCAAAATAAAATTACAAACAGAGTCTTTAAAAATTCTAAAATTAGTTCCCATAATTGTGACAATTTAGAGTTCAAATAAATCTATTTTGAAAAGAAAAAACACCGTAATAGTAGTTAAATTATTAAATATAATTTAATTACATTTAATTTTTATTTACACGAATATGTTTAAAATTGTTTAACTGTTTACACAAATAATAACGAAAATTTATACAAATATATTAATCTTAAGGAATTTTGTAATAAACATTAAAATTTTTTCGCATTGCATTACATTTTTATTCGTTGCCAAATCATAAATTTTAAATGTAAAATTAAAATAAAATTTTAACTTGTACACTCAAATTTAATCACGTCAGAATCAAAAACCCATGTAGGTTCTAATTGTTTGTGGCGAAAAAAAATTCTTCATTTTATTTTCGAACATTACAAAATCAAGAGTTTAAATAATAGCTATAAAAAACACTATAATGGAACATCTAAATAACATACATAAATATTTTCAGAATTTTTTTTTTCAACTATATGGTGTTTGTAAATAAATCATAATATTTTGACATTTGAATTTATAAATAATGAAATTTTAATAAATCACTTATAGCTAATGTAAAAACTTTTATCGATGAAGACGTTAGAAATAAATTTTCTTACAAATAATAAACATAAAAGCTTTTCTATCCTTCGAATTTAAACGTATTATTTTATACAAGGATATCTATAACTTAGATACAACATATCTTAAAATAAATGCTTCTTTTATACAAAAGTTTTAAGATTTTTTTAAATTTCTTTAAAGCTGGGGCATCTTAAAACATTTCTTACCTATTCACTACGAACAAAAATGTAAATGGTACATAAACCAATGCAATGCCATTTTTTGATCAGTATAGAAAATAGAAAGCTCCTGTTTATTTTTTATAGACGAGTTTTTGACTGTAAAACTTCACGAGGATAATATAACTTAGTTGCAGGTCATTGGAGACTCTTTTCCTTTAAAGCATGCTCCTTTGGCACATAAAACGTCCCAGAAAATTTTAAAGATCAGCTTTTCGGAAAAAAAATGATTCTATAGATTCTTTTTTTCCAGAGGATCTTATAGGATATTTTCCCGCCAGTCAACTGAATTCAGAACAAATATTTAGTTTTGGACATCCCCGCCTTAGCATTGATTTCTTGAAAGCATACTTTGGAATTTCGGTATTCAGAAAGTATTAAAATTCCATTATGTTTATAAAGGCCATCTCGAAAGAGAAGAAATGTAAATAGTACATTAAAATAATAGTTTTAAAAAATGTTTTAAAGTGAATATTTTTCTAGTCATTTAAATATACTATATTGTTTTCCAAAAAATGGATTATTTCAAGAAAGGAAGAAAAAAATATGAGTATAACGTTTATAAACATATATGCTTTTCTGAAGTCATTTAAGGAACCATTTCGTTTTCTTCCCCCAAACAAGTTAGAACTATAAAATATATTTTGTATGCAAATAAGTAACATTGGGAATAAATATTTTTAAAACATTGTGCGACATGCTCAGGTTAATCATTGCCCAATTCCTAATCCCCATATTATAGGCTCTATATGGCGTAAATAAGTATGGTTTATACTATATGGCTCACTAAATATATTTCGGGAAGAATATACTTATTGGCTCCAACTTTTTTGTCTCCAGTATTCTTTTTTTATATTGTTTTACATTTTCTATACAGTTTAACAAAACAATTTCAACAGAATTTTTTTCCTTTTTCCCATTTTTTCCCAAAATGTGTGTCTCTTTATTCAAGATCAATCAACATCTTAGGTGGAGAAATGAATATAACATTTTATGACAACATAAACCAAATACAATAATCTGATCAATAATTCATATATTAAATACAATAATCTGACAACCGTAGAATATGTTGGTGAATATGACATGTGATTACTTATCTATTATATCGATATTCGTATTGCTAAATTCATCCGATTGAAATTTTGTAACTCGTTGTTTAAGACCAATCAACGGTTTCTGTGAAGAATTGGAATTTTTTATTTTATGCCCGCGCCTAAAAATTACATATCAAGTATAATAATTTGACGGCAACCATAATATAGTTTAGTAAATGTAACATGAGACGTTTTGCTGTAATATCGAGTTTCGTATTGTTAATCAAAGATACATATCAAAATCTAGAATCGTATGAATTCTTTTAAAGAGTTGATGCGAATTATGTTTGGCATTAAGGCTTATGTTGTATTAAAAGTCGAATGTCCCATATCAAATTATCACGTGCTTTATAGCAAATTTCTACATGAGCCATTAGATACATATGTTATTTTGTGATAATTGATAACAGTTTAGGTGAAAGCAGAAATATAATTTATTCGTCAGCATGACATACGACAATTTGTCATAAGAATGACTATCCTTTTCCCAGATGTAACTGGAAATGTTTGAACATATAGACTTGTATTATGATTCCTTTTCATAAGATCATTTTGGAGCAGCTTGCAGCAATTTGAAAACATCAATATTATGTGACAGGTCGCTTTCAGGTCAGGATCACTCCAGAATCGAATTTCGATTGTATCTAATATCTGTTGTCTAGCTTTGGGGCACATGCTGTATTGCAAGTCGAACGTCACGTATCAGCATATATCAATGACAACACATGAATTCAATCAAGTGAAATAAAATTTTTGAAAAATATAACAATTGGGCGTCTTATTTAATAATCTGAGAATGGCAATAAAATGCTCTGGGAAATTTTATTCCACATACTTCTCTATAGCTTCGCTGTGCGTATTATTATAATTCAGAAAACCTAATTAGATTTTTAACTAGCATCTAGAATCATAAGTACAACTACTCAAATCATTAATTATTATACTCTTTAAATCAGAGTTAGAATCATTAACATGTATAATTTGTCAACATACAAATCACATTTCATCTATACAAAATTTTTTGGAATAATGTAATGTTATGTCAAATAGAACATACAACATTTTGCAATGAAAGGGGAATATGAACACTTTTTTTGGCTTGTTTTCTATGAATATTTTTTTATGACACGAAAACTCTAACTATTAGATCTCAGCTCAAATGTTTTGAAAGCTTTTTTCATAATTATTCTCGCTTTCTTCCAAAATTGAATAAAATTATAACTAAATTAAACTCAATGAATTCCACTAACAATAAAACGTTACCAAATGAAATTTACTGAATCATTAGTTTAATTAAGTTTACTGAATAATTTGTTTAATTAAATTTACTGAATCATTAGTTTAATTAAATTTACTGAATAATTTGTTTAATTAAATTTACTGAAACATTAGTTTCATTAAATTTATTGAATCATTATTTTGCTGTAGTTTTCTAATGGCTCTTGCCAAAATTAAGCTCGCTGATACTTCTCCAAATGTAAGCCGAAATGAGCTTCTCTTGTTTTAAGCAGCTCCAACTATGATCAAGAGTACGACTTAGTAACTCACTCATCACATTCGCTTGCACAGCCCCTTTTTACAGGGGGCGCATTCACAAACATCATAGACAAAACACATAAGAAGAATAACCATGCCTTAATCGGGAAGCCCAGTTCAAGGGAAATACACACTGCCCTTATGCCAGGACGCCGTCGAATCATTATTTTAATTAATTTTACTCAATTAAAAAAACATAAATTAACATTTTAGCGTGAAATTCATTTTAGCGAAAAAGCATTTAAGGTTGGTGTCGTTAAAGAATTGAGATTTGAAATACAATTTTGTATATTTTTAACAGAATACTGTTTAAATTTGTAGACTTAAAAGACAGTATACTTTTAGCTTTTTAGTGTAAAATCTGATCACACAATGAAATTTCGATGCATACAAGTGCCTAAAGTTCTCCAAAGTATTTGCTAGTACAAGAGGATTGAAATTTAAAATTCAACTATTGGAAATAAAAATAAAAACGTTCTACGAGATAAAGACACCTTACTTTGTTGCAATTCAAAAAGCTTTTAGTACGAATTTATAAGTCTGGCCCACCTTCCATTCACACTTAAGCAAATTCGAAGCGTCTCGCTATTTTTTTCTATTCACATGTTTCTTTCAGTTAAATCGAGGCAATTGCTTTTTTTGGTAGTAATTTCTTTAAAGTAAGAATTTCTTTTAATCATTCGATTTGAGAAAATGCTGGGCGTCTAAGTAAGAAAAAATTTAAAAAAAGGCATTTCAGGTAGAGATTGAAGTGATTTTTTTTCCTTCATAGTTTTGATTTGAATAATTTAATATGAGCCTTTCTGACATTGTGTGTTGAAGGTCTGAAGGTCTATATGGTCAAACTGATGAATCTAAAATTATTCATAAGCTTTCATAAAAATGTAAGTAGTACCGTGTAAAAAACCAAATGCATAGTATGTATCACTTTTTTCTATAAATTTTTGAATAGAGTGCTGGTTCGTTTCCTGAAGGATAAAACTAATTTCTTGTCAACAAATTTGATTAATAATTCCATACTTTTCATAACAACAAAAAAAAACGTTATAGATCGCCTACCAGAAAACGAGACACGAATAAGAAAAATAAGTAACAAAAATCAGAATTTATATAGAAGAACAATGGCCACACTTGGCATCTAACATGGCGGTAATAACAATATTTTTGTTTGATATTTAACATATTCTAAATACAATTTGACATTTTTCTAAAATATTTTTCCTTGTCTGAATATAATGCTTTTGCTTTTAATAAATTAAAACCATAAAAGGCCCACAGAATTTTATTTAATATATTTATTAAATGCTTAATTATAAACACAATAATCTTGAAATTTTCGATTCCACTTTTTAATTAAAAAATAACGAAATATTAAGTTTCTACCTGAGTAACTTCAAATAAATTGTTTTGCAAGGAATATGTTTTGCTACTATGAATTAAAAAAATAATTCTATAGAAAATTCCGATTGTTATAATATTTATTCTAATTTTAATAATTTTGTGAAAGGGCTTTAAGTGTATTTCATTAAGACATTTTGCATTTTTTTTTATTAATTTCATTTTAACATAAGTGCATAGATGTAAAAGTAAATGATTTTTGATTTGCGCATGTAGCGATTATTGTATTACTACTCGCAATTTAATTACGCCCTGATCATTGTTTCTGGGAATACAGATTTACAGGGTTGATCAAAAGTATGTAACGATTTTAAAAAATTATAACGTCTGGAAAATTAAGCAAAATAAAAAAATGGTTTTCACATTAAGCAACGATAATTCACGGGATTCTTTTTTTAAAAAATAAATATAATAATTTAAAAAAACAGCCTATAGGCGGCGTTTCCTACAAAAGTAAAAGAAAAGACAATTTTTTTTTTATTTAATCATAAAATTACTTTTATTCGTAAATAACAAAAATAATTATATCAATTCATTTATTATAGCAATATGTGCTATATGTACCCACGATCACAGGTGATAACACATTATAGCGGGTCACAAATCCAGCAGAGTATACTATGTCCAGCTTTCTGTATGACAGCTCTCTGTGGAATGGATGGACGGATACTATACACACTGTATTTTAAATTTCCCCATGGCCAAGTGTCTGCTGGATTGAGATATGGAGATTGAGAAGTCCATGGAAACTGACAATGTCTGCTAATGTTAACTAACGCCGTCATAGAGCGAAAAATGAGCTTCCTCTGTATACACGATGTTAAAGATTCAGAGGGGATCTTGTCCAACAAGTTGGAGGTATTGGATATTGTCCAATCTCTTTGGAGAGAGTCCCTGTCGTAAATGCAATCCTCTCTACAGTATCCGAAGGTTAAAGTTCATGTAAAGGCGTAATTTGTATGGACACTGATGAAGAACTCCAAGAAGAATGTTGCTTATTGAATAAGGTGATCTAACCAAACATCCACTAGCTTCCCGTGCACTGCTAATTCCTGAAGCTGATTCTGAGATTAGTACTTTCATTCCGGCTGCAGTGAGTACCAAACATGTCTTCATTAGACTTGGTCTTTCAGAGCTTGCAAAATCATCTAGAGATCCAGGATCCAATAATCATTGAAAAAGCTTTATGAAGCCTGACACTGTTAAGGACTCTTTTCCAGACTTCACACTGTTTTGAAGGTGAAATTTATGCAATGTAACAGTCACCGATTCTTTCTCACTTGCATGACGTGCAACGGAGAACTGGTTCTGGTTCAAGAGAGTGTCTCATTTACATGTTTCCAACTAAGTCGTTCGTAAAAGCGCCATCTGTTGGCAGTTTTTTATTTGTTTCTTTTCCTAACAAAAACCTCTTGATCTATTGATTCTAAATCTACGAATCGTTTCTCATTTCAGATATTTTTTCGGGTTTTATGAATTTTTAAAGCTTTTACTAACTTTCTGTCATCCTTGTGCTATTTCATTTTACGTTTCAGAACTTCAGAAACGATACGAATTTTCTAACAAGAACTAGCGTAGATTTATTTTACACACAAAAAATGAGCAATTAACAGAAAAACAAAGAAAAGTAGCTTTCTTGATTTGGAAAAGAAAAGAAACTCTGGCCGTTCAGATTACACTGAGAGTAGGGATACATTAGTAGTTACACATACTATACATATAAATCTCTGACCGTAGTAGATATTGTTACATTCATTGGTATTTTTTTATATTTTCATATTTTGCCATTTGTTTCTTTCTTTCTTTCAAATTGATGGTTATGAAATTTTAGGTAGAGAGGATAATAAAGTTCCCCTACATCTATACCAAATCGGAAAGGGGCCATAGGAGCTCTAGAAAAAGGTGTGTTGTGGTGTTAAGATATTAAGGGCATGTTGTTATATAAATAAAAACAATATTCTTCATAAAGCATAATCTTGCAACGATGATTAGATTAAAGATTTTATATCTTAAGAACTTTAATCTTCTTTTATATCTATTGAATGATTAGAAGGGATTATTGAATTAAGAATCCGCAGCTTGTAAATTTATTTCCCTTTAGTTGCAGCCTTTCAATTTTCTATGTTAATAAATGTATACAATATTACGCTGAGCCGGCTTTCTGGTTGAGACAGTTAATCTTCCTCGTGTTCTAGGAGTCCCGGGTTCGAGTCCCAGTTTGGGTATGGTTATTCTGTCTGCTATCTGTGAGATGTGCGACTGTGCCCCCCCCTGTAAAAAGGGGCTGTGCAAGCAAATGTGGTGAGTGTGCAGCTAGGTCGTACTCTTGGCCCTAGTTGACGCTAATTCAAAAACAAGACACGCTTCTTTCGGCTTAAATCTACTGCTGTATCAGCGGACGGCTTGCCCATGGCAAGTGTCATTAGTAACAACAACATATTACAATGATAGCTTAGGTAAAACTTAAATATATATTTTTATAATTCAAAATTGAAAATCAAAGTCATAATGGGCAGTTTCCATTCATGAATCACAAGATACATGCCCAAAAGAAAACAATATCCTTCCTTAAGGATTTAAGATCGAAAACTATAATCATGGTTTCTCAAATCACTTCCAGCACCAAAGTGAGTAAAGACAGTGAATAGTAATTTATTTTGAATAACGTCATTCACGGCTTCTAATCAAATTTGATCCTCAGAAACCTATACCTGCTGAGTGATTTAACTGAATTATAACCTGAACGGATTTGAGATGAGAGTAGCTACGATTTGAAATACCGCATGAACAAGGGATAATCTGTATTCCGAAGCTCACCAGAATGACACTCTGATCTGATAACATAGTCGCTGTCCGTTCAAGACTCTATCAATCGCATATCTCGAAATACATTGTCAGTAATACTATATTTCGACATTTATTGTTTGCAATTTTCATGAAGCACCAGAAATATATATATGATAATAATTAAGACGTTAAAGAACGCTTATAATAAAATAATAACTTTTTATTAAAGTATGGTAATAAATTTTTGAAATGTACCAAAATGACTTATTAAATATTAAGATCTATACATAGTATAAAACGCATTTGTCTGAAAGAATCTGTATGTTGAAACCATAAAAGATCAAGAAATAGTTAATGGATATCGGAGCCATTTATTACAGTATTACCATTATTACATTTATATCATTTATACAATATACCATTTATGTGTTGTGACTAATGGCACTTGCCTTGGACAAACCCCCGCTGATGCAATCAGCATATGATTTAAGCCTAAGAAATGCGTCTCTTTGTTTCACAAGAAGGGCCAAGCGCATGACTTAACTACTCACACGTCACAACCCTTTTCAGAGGGCGGACTACATTCATTCAAATTCGTTCATCCATAGATCGTAATTTATACCTGGAACAGAGAACGATCATCTCTGACCCAGTACCCCCAGTGGTATTACTCTCAACTTGGAGGAATTCGTAACCACGAACAGATTTAACAAGAACCGTCGCCATTCACTCGGGGAGTCTTTTAGCCGATGAGTTTCGAACCCGTAACCTAAGGAGTGCGAGTCCAACGCTCTACCAACCAGGTAATTCCGGCCCTGGGCCCCGGTCTACAGTATAAGTATACCATTTATACAGTATACCATTATACCATTTTGTACAGCATTTGTTGGGAAGGTTTTAGTACATTAAAATCATATCGAAATAAAAAAAGATAGTTTTATTATTTCGATTTCAAATGATTCACGCATGCGCGTAAACTGAAAATTGCGCTTGTGCAAATAGTAGGAGCTTTTGTATGCATATGTGTTACATTTCTTAGTTTGCGTCTGATTTTAAACAGTGACTCAAATCTCAGTATGCCGAAATGAAGGAAATCCAATTTCAACATATTGTTATGTTTGTTAGAAGTTGCCCATGTCATATCCGGTGGAGGCTGGACTTAAGTTTAAAACTAATTTTTCTTTTTGAGTACTATGCCATGGACAAAGTCGTGCTGGCACCGTTAGTATTATATATTTTAAAAACCTAAATTGATAAGAGAAATGTTTAGAAAGAAATGCTTTAAATACTGAATATTATTTTGAAAAGTTTAAATTCGTTTTAAGAAATAAGTCATGACAAATTCTAAATTACTACAATAAAAAATATTTTCTTTTTGAAATTTGTCATATTTATCCATTTATATTTTCGTGTTCATAAAAAAATTTGTGATTTCTTTTGAAACATTTTAATGCTAACCGAGCTTATTAAAATTTGTAACAGTTTGAACAGTTTTGCATATGGCTTCTGCATGTTTTAATCTTTTCATTACTAACCAGATCAAAACGACCTTAAAAATTCTAATTCGTTTTGCAAGTTTCTGTTTCAAAAGATGATATGAAGGAGGAAAATCGTTCTTGATAATTTGTTTTACATCCCACACTCCTCGTTTGCAACAAAAATCAGCTCACCTATACAAAATTAGCACGACCAATTGGGGTGGATCAATAAGGAAAGAATTAACTCGAAGAGATAATGATAAACACGAAACTGCTTTCAACCACTAGTTTCTAACATTTTGGAAAGCTTGTGGATACATTATTTATTGACGTATTTCACTCTTTTTCAAATAGAAATAAGTCGCTACATATCTGCTACTAATCAAAATAGAAGAAATATATCTTCAAAGTACTGTCCATCAGAATTAAAAATCTGTCTATTTATTTGGCAAGAAATGTGATCGTTTTGAAACAATTTGATCCTCATATAAATTTTTGATCTTAGAAACATATTAATTTGCTGGCTGAGGATGTAAGGAATGAAACACATCCAAGAGTATTGCGTATATTTCCTTGATTAATCTTAAAATATTCTACAAAAAACCGCCATGTTTAGAAAACAATCTGGCCATATTTCTTGGCATATTTAAGAAGTTTATATTTTACTACTCCATTCAAATTTACTAACTGTTACTCGCAATTTTTACTTTATAATATTCGAAGCAGAAAGCATTGTAACCATCGAAAAATTAGAACTCGTGATTTTTACAATTTTCTCCGTTTTCTGAAATTCTAAATATAATCTTGGCATTATTTTTATCTGTCTGTGATGAAGATCACATGCAAACGTTTTCATCTAGACTGATGAAATTTGGTATGCGGTCCTTACATCATTTTTCAAAGTTTCTATCCCATATTAAACGAAATTCTTTCAGAGAAAGTTTCTTTGTTTGTCCTAATATAAATTGGCACGATGCACAGAACATTCTATACAAGATATTATGTTAGGATTACAGATTTAACATATAAAGTATATATTTAAATACAATGGTAAAGTGTACGTGGAATACAATGGCAAAGTGCACATGGAATAAAATGGTATACAAATTTGAAACCAAATCAGTCAAGAAGGTGATTTTCTCTTAGTCTACACTATCGTAAGCATTCAATATAGATGAATTTCATAAGCATTCAATATAGATGAATTTCATAAGCATTCAATATAGATGAATTAAAAAATTCAATTTGTGAACAACTGTAATTTTTTTAATGAAAATTCTGGTTTAAAATCAGTTGAAAATATTATCTCTAAAGCATGAGTTCAATTTTCAGGTTCCTGTTTCTTAACACCGAAGATTAATGGCTAAGCATCCAACGATATATAGTAGAAATTGTAAATTCAGTCACAACATTAATATTTAATAACTATTGTTTTTCAATGCCATGTAAGACATAAATTGCCTTACCTAAGATTCAAAGTTTTTTGTGGATGGTGAAGAATAAGGCCTCTATATGCTAGAAATTTTTCGGGTTACCTCTACCAATGGTCATTATCCCCCTCCCTGAGGGCACTTCAAAAACAGGATGAGATGCTTCCGGCATGGTGATTGGATCCCACCACTCTGGAAGGTACACAAATAGGTGGAGGATTTTGCATCTCCCATCGATGATGGGACGTATTTCTTACGGGCAGGGTTGTACCGTGGCCGGTGATAGTCCTAAAAACTCAATCACTTTTTATCAGTGTTGCTACGTTGGCAGTCCGGTTATTCATTTTTTTTTATACGTTTGCCTTCGGACGAGTCGAAGAATCAGTAATATGACTACCATTGCATATTTTCTTTAAAAATGGCCACAAATAGTTAATTTTGGATAATTGTCCATAAAATAACAGCAGTATTTTAAAGGCAAGCCTGTTACAGAATCTTGGCCTTCAATACTTAAGGATTTCAGAAAATGGTTCCCTTTTCGCCTTAAGCATGAATTTAGTGCAAAAAATTAATTTCATTCATATTTTTAATTTCAATATATAATCCTTTTTTTAACTTCATCTAGAATTTCATGAAAAAATTGTTTTATTCATATTTTGTTTACAGCAATTCACATTTGACTTTATGAACATTCCGCGTTCAGGGCTTTAAATCTTATATAAATAAGTACTCTTACTTTTCGATCTTCTTCATTGTACGAATACATTAAATAAACCTGGATGGCCTGGTTGGTAGAGCGTTGGTCTCGTACTCCTGACGTTATGGGTTCGAAGATCAACGGCCAAAAGATTCCCCGAGTGTGTGGCGGCTGGCTCTCGTTAAATCTGTTCTCCATATCGAGAGTAATATCACTGGGAGTACTGGGTCAGAGGTGATCGTTCTCTGTTCCAGGTCTAAATTACGATCTGTTATGTATGAATAAATTTTCATGAATGAAGTCTGCCCCCTAAAAAGGGTTGTGACGTGTGTGTAGTTAAGTCGTACTCTTGGCCCTAGAGGGCGTTACTTGTAAAACAAAGAAACGCATTTCTTTGGCTTAAAATCTGTTGATAGCATCAGCGGAAGCTTGTCCACGGCAAGTGCCATTAGTCACAACACACACAACATTAAACAATGTATATATTATTTATGGATTGAACCGAACGCATTTGTGCTTGACAAGGAAGTTTATTTAGTAATGCTTCTAATTGTTTATCTTAGAGTTAGTAAAATAAGTAAGCGGCAGAGATACTCTTTTCTTTGAATGATGAGTTATCCCAATCGACTATTGAAAAAATCCAAAATTATATAATATAACGATATTCGAAACTGATGTTTTTTTAAATACAAAAAAGTGAAATATTCTTTTTAATTTTAGAATTTTAAATGCATTTTAATAAAAGCAATTACTAAAACAAGAGGAAAAAAATAAATATCTTATTTTAAATTTCATATTATCATTGAGAACCTTATTATTTTAAGGCATTATTTGTCCTAATTATTTTATGTTATCAATCAATTCAAACAATCTTGAAACGATCAGGTGAATATCAGAACACGCAAGCGCCAATACACCGAGAATCGAGCACATGGTAGACATTCGTGCCAAGTTGTAGCTTATTGTTGGTGATAAGTAACCAAATGGGACAAGCATCTTTACCATTCCCTAATACCCCTAAAAGCAGAAACTGACGCCAAAAAACTGGTAAATCGCCAATTTGTTGCCTAAGCATTTTGTGGATTTAAAAACCTCAAACCAATACAACATCATGTTCTCACATGATAAAAACATTTTAGCAACAAAGCAAATGTAACAACGTAGACATAGATTTCAACTTAAATTTAAATTTCTATTCGTAAATATTTTTGCGATAAATCACCAATTGTTACAACCTTCTGCATTATATTCTAAAAATCAAAACAATAATGCCTCAAAAGCGCCAAATCGTCAATTGGTTTCCTAGGCATTTTGATGCTTCAAAAACACTCAAACCAAAACAATATCATATTCTCGCATGATAACAAGAGTTTGTATAACAATTTAGATTTAATATTTATTTAGCAGACCCTTTATTGACACAAAGAATATAATGCATATTTTTTCTCGTCATATAATAGGAAATGGCGAAAATTATAGAATGCCCGTGAGAAAAAGGAATTATATGAAGGCTTTATTCCCTTAGAAACTGTACAGCAAAATAATGGTTTCCATATTTATCCCAAAAGTGAAGTATACTGAATAGCAGACAACTGTTGATCAAATATCAAGCGGTTACGAGCTTTCATATAAATTTTAAATTGTCAAAATCGAGCCAGAATATTTGAGCTGAAAAACCGGTTCTTTAGATTTTCTGAAAAATTTGTAAGGATGCAAATTAAAGAAAAGTTAATCATTTCAAACTGAGAAATAATTTGTATAAAATGTAATTAGAAGGTTTAATAACAAAAAAAATTTTGTCTTATAGAAGCGTTTTAAGAATGAAGTAAATATCAAAATACAAAATATCGTTATTATTTTTAACAAAAGTTACCATGCTTTATATAACGACACTCTACGTTTAAACATTAAAATGTAGAATTTTACGGTAGTCAATTTTCCTTTCAGATTATATTTTCATTATTAGAAAAATAAATTTAATAAAACTGGTTTTAGCCTGAAAATTTGAAGAATGTGAAAGTGGAAATTCAATTTATTTTATTTAGTGTGAATTTTAATCTTTAATTTATAATTAATTATCATAAATACAACATAATATTAAAATCTAATTTCTTTAAGAAATTCATTTCCTGTAACTTATCCATATGAAAAAAAATTTAATTAAGTATCAGATCATTTGACATATGAGTTCATTTTAAACTATTGTTTTATTGATATTAAAAACATGCAAGAACTTGAAGTTTCTAATTAATAACGTTCGTATCAGAAAAGAAGTGAAAAGAAATTAACCGCTTAATTTCATCTTCGAAAACACAAAGCTGTTTAGTAAAATAAAAGTTTTTTTAAACGGTCTTTTTTTATTTCATGTCTAGTAACGAACAATGTCATGTCAAATCAATATGTCTATGGATTTAATAGATGGATTAGTTGAAATTTTTTCGACTTTCTGATAAATAATTTATATATATTAACCATTTTTTAAATGAAACTGTATATATATATCCTTATTTCTGCTAATTGCAAATAAAAATTTTAAGTAATTTCTTGAGAAATTAATTATTTTCCTTTATATGAAGTTACTTTCTGTTAATTGCATATTAATTAACAGTGTCTCATTTTACATTTTAAACGAACGTTTTTAAGTACAAATAATTGAATAGGAAGAGCTAAAAGTAGGTATTTGACTAAAAAATAATTATATATTTAGGTAATAGAAATTTTTAGATGCGACAAAATATTTTTATCAGTAGTACTTTAAAACTGATGTTACAAAACCCTAAAAATGATATTACGATTGAGGAATAGTTACACATAAATTAATTAATAACTATCAACAATTAAGAAACACAAACCTCAATATCTTTGTTAAAAAATACCTTATTTTAGTATAATTACCTGACTCTTACGATTAACCATTTTTCAACCGAAAATGAATAAATTATGATCTATTATTTGCGTATAATAAACGTTCTCATATCACTCAGACGTAAAAGATATAAAAATTGTGCGTTATCGTGCATCTTACAGAATTTCAATTCTATTATATAATTTTTTGTTCAAATATTTTATCTTTAAAGTAATTAGAGGAATGGGAACTTCCTGTTTATTTTAAAACTTTTATATCACGTTCAATTTCTTGCATTTTCACTTTCCAAGTCTTTGAATCTTAGAAAATAGTCGATTATTATTTTAAAATCAGGTTTAGCTCTCTTTAGAAATTCAATATTGTATTCAGGTTTAAATTTATTTTACATAACCACCATGTATTATTATCCCATTTCCCTTTGAATTTTTAAAAATTTGGAACTTTATAAATGATTCTATAGCGTATACTTCTTTGTTCCAGGCTATAGATTTTATTTTATTTAAAATTCATCTAAAGAATGAATTCCAAATTTTTTATAGTTACATATACTTTGTTTTAATTTCATTGTGAAATTTAAAAATATTTTATTCGACAAAAACATACTGTGATTGATAAAATCATGTAGCAGATGCATATTAATATAGAAATATGTATATAATACAGCATTACATAAACTAAACAACAACATAAAATATAGCAAAATATTACTAAGACAAAATTTTTAGTCTCATTTTCTTTCACATCGCGATGCAGACTCATGTATTTTTTACCACTTGTCTTTATACGTAAAGTGTGGTAAATTATTTTATCAAAGTTCAATATTTAAAGTTTTAATATTAAGCTTTAATATTTTAATATTCAGTTTTAATATTTTAATCAAAGTTTTAATGTTTAAAATGTTTCATATATTCGGCCACTCAACTACTGAAAAATTGAATAGAATACTATTCTATATTCCATTCTATTTACATATTTCTAGATTATTCTATTACTATTAAATATGAGTACATATAGCTATTTACTTCATTACGATGATCATATTTGTTAATTAATCCGTTAACGCAACCATCTAAAAAATATAATATACCTACTGTATTCTGTTTTCTCCAATAAATGGATCATAATTAATTAACCCTAACATCCACACTAACTATTACCTAAACTATTTATTTTATCAACAATCTTCAATTCCCGAAGAGCCCTATTATGCTCATTTTGTGGGATCCCGGCTACTTTCAGACCCTCAAAAGAAACTTTTAAATAGTTTTGCGAACGTCCCGGGATATCTGGATCAATACTGCGTAAGTTTCTATTACAATTTTTCTCTTGTGACATTTAATAAATATGAGACACAAATAATACTTAAAAGCGAAACTCGTTCAAAAATACTCACCATTGAATGGATGCTTTCATTTTTACTTTTGAATCGGAGCTCATTAGCATCTCGGAGAGACCGTGACCAAGCCGTCAGATCCGAATGGCGCTCCGATGAGTATCGGGGTACGGATCATGCCTTAATTACGTGGCATTTCGCGTAGAAGAACCCACTGATCTGGATCTGATTCGGGTGTAATCGAGGCAAATCACTCAGCAGGTAATGGGCTCCTGAGAGGCGCATTTGAATGGGGGATGTGAATGGACATTATGGGAATCCAATTGGTATCGACAGCCTTTATGTAGTTCTTCAAAAGTAAACATTAACCATCTTAATCATCATAAACATTCAAATGAATTTAAATGAAAGTGATTTTTTTTCAAATTTCAATTCCTTGGTTGCAGCTTCTTTTCAATATTTCTATACATTTTAAACATTTATACTCCGACAGTTTTTTTACAATGAATCACAAATGCTTTACTGATTAAATTTGAAATTAAAAAAAAATTAATTTTTTAAAAACTTCTTGATTATTTATTTTGTTGACTTAGTCGAAATGTAACATCTTTTATAAAATTTGGCAAATTCAAAAATAATAATTTTTACACTTATTCCTACAGTAAATTGTATAATAGAATAGAACTTTAAGCTTTTTCTTATTGTTTCATCAAATTACTGCTCTCGTTTTTCATTTTACACCGGAAGTGGGGTGCAGTAGCTTCTGAGGGTAAGTCATAGAACAGACTCTCCTACCCACCACGAAGGCACCCGAATTTACCATAAGCACTGAATTACCGGACCGTCTCAACAGCAATTAGCGGGAACTATGGTTGAATCCTAATGGCCATCACCGGCCACATTACAACCTTCCCTGAAGGAAGTACGTCTCCTCATCGATGACAAGAGCCTAACCCCCACATATTAGTATAATCAACGGGTGGGCAAGATACGACCACCATACGGGAAGCATCTCATCCCCAATTACGAGGTGCCCTCCCCGGGGGGGGGACTTCTGAAGTTATGGACCCTTGAGCACCCAAGGTCAGAAGTCTGATTCATAGCTCACACACATCACAAACCCTTTTTACGGGGTGACTTTTATTTTAAGTAATTCCTTCATTCATTCACAGATTGTAATTTTGATCTGAAATAGAGAACGATCACTTCTGCAGGATAAAACTGGGCTTTATTTAACAGATTGTTCCCGAATTTGTTTAGTTAAAAAATTTAATAAAAAATATAAATGGTAAAATGCATTTATTCACAACACTTCAAACAAAAAAAAACAATCCAGCAAACATTAGCATATTAAACACGCCTTAGAATCAATTTAAAACGTCTGTAGGGCATACAAAAAATTAGTTCTCTTATTCAAAAACGTTTAATTTTACATAGATGGTAAAATATTATCATAAAAAACAGTGTCTAATTCATACAAAAAAAGGCTTCATGATATTTTTACAATATCTTCAATATTGTAAATTGTCTTCAATATTGTATACTGTTAGAATGTCGAACGACATTGTTTAAAAATTGCATAATCCGTATGCTAGTTTGGTAATAAATGAATGTACGCACACCGCTTTATTTACTGGTAATTAATCTTGCTTTATTATGATCCGATAGCTTATTTTTATCTGCTTACTAAATTTGTCCAAAAAATGACTTGTTTCTCATTTTTAACGAATGTAAACACTAAGTCATTAAGCATTATTATATTGATTTTATTATATATTAAAATAATTAACATTCCATTTCAATATCAATATTCATCAAGAATGAAATATTTTTGGATTTAAGTGTTAATTATTATGTATTAAAATAACTAATATTTGATTCCCATATCAATATTAATAAAGAATGAAATTATTTTTGAATTTGAACTAACAATTAACATAGTAATGATAATTTTTTCTCAAAATTATTTAGTTATTTTAATGTTGGGTTTTTCGTATAATTGTAACTAAATGTATATGGGATAACAAACTCATATAGAATAATCCAAAATTTACATGTTTCAATACTTATACAGAATCATTCAGATTTATCTCTATTTTTAAGCATCAATGCCAAGATTATTATCACTGATATCTATTGTTCTCGGTGATATCGATTAATATCAGCGATACAATTATTATCACTGATATCTAAAAGATCTAATTGCTGTTATCAATTAAGAAACTGTGGTGTAAACTGCTAGAAAATTAATAAATAGGCACGATCCCAATGGGACTTTAATTCATAAACTATAGTTTAATTCCAAAAATTACGTAAAATCATTAAAATCAAATAAATATTTCAAATGGAATGTTTAAAAGTTTAAAGTATATAAAAACTACCAATAAGCCATAAGTCTCTGCGTTATCTAGAAAGAAAAGATTAACTAGCAGTTATCTTCTAAACTTGTAAATTCAAATGTTTCAACTATTATCCGCAGCACGAATAAAAACTAATTTCGGAATGAAATTAACGAAATGGAACGTTTGCAATAATCATCTCAAAATTCATTCGTCCTTTTCCAATTCCCACCAAAATTTTAAAAAATTTTGAAAAGCGGTAATTGAATAGCGCGAGTGATCTTCTTATTATACTTAACGCTAACTATCTTAAATTTTGCTTCTATGAGCAGTAATAATTGATTCAAGTATTTGACAATTCTATATTTTTAATTAACTATAAATAAAATAATCGTGTGGAATTTCCAAAACTTTAAATTATATTTAAAAAATGATGAAAAGCGGAACTTCAATATTGAATCTTTTTTTAATTTATAAATTTATAATTACATTTGGAAATTTAATCTCTTTGCTATCTGCAAAATGAGAAGTTGGGATTTTTTTACAATCACAATACTTATAATTACTTGCAATAGTTTTTTCGCACACAAGAAAGTCTCAAATCTAATCTTAAAGTTTTAGAACAGGGATCAAAATTCTAATACGAAAAATATCTTTTGGCATCTTCTCGATTATATTCAAAATGTTTCAAGAAAAGTCTCCAAATCTAAAGAGGTACAATTGAAAAGATTTTGAATTGATATAAAAACCTTATTTCTGCTATAATGTTTTTGACAGTTATCACGAAAAAAAATGTTTGATTAATTTTGATTATTTATTTCAATTAAGACATTGAAAAAATTCCCCCAAAAGGCCCATTTCCGATAATTAAAAAGAAAAATTTGGTGTTAGAAGCTTTATATTTTCTAGAGGACCAACACAAGACGCACGGAACTATTGTTATTATTAATATATAATATAATTAGAGCATTTTAATTTAAAAAATTAAAATTATTTATGTTAATTTGTTTGTTCTCTAAATTCCTGAATAGTAAAACCTATTTCTTATATATTTGTAAAACATATATAAGAAATGAAGCATGTTTATACAATCAATACTTAGTTTTATTTTTTATGCCGATAATTTTAAATATGCTGGCATAAATTAAGAAACAACTTACAATTTTATTCCAAAACTATTAATAGTTAATAATCTTAATATATGAATGCAAACTGAAAGATATATTGATATATTTATACAAAATATTTCAATGCAAAACTTATTAATTTAAAATATATGTATACCAAATGGATTTTATTAAAAATTAAAGTGACACTTGTTGCTACAAATCTGGACATTTTTGAGATATCTCGAGAAAATATTTGTCGTGAATCATTTTGATTCTAAATGTTGAATTATTTTTTTCCTTTTTCCATTTTTGAAAAATGCTCCATTCATTTAATTAATGCACTTCAAAATATTCCAACATTCAAGTACTTCAAAACAATTTTAACACTTCTTCTTTAGTAAATATTCTAAGAGATTATGTCTTAAATTCAAATTTTTAAAATCTCCATGTTTTTCGTTTTTATTTCTCTAAACACTTCGTAACATATGAAGGCCATCATTTTCTTTACTTGGATCGTCGCATTTTGTTGAGATTTGATGAGCTTAATTGAATTTGCTCTTGCAACGCATTAGTCAAGCTAACACGTGCAAAGAATCTGTGACGCTCTTGATGACATTCAGCAAAGAAGTCTCATATGCTGGGTTGATTGCCTTCTTTAATACTCTTTGGCGGGAGAAAGCGTCTGAAAAAAAGGAAAAAGTATAATAATCAGGGACTCCCATTTGCTTTTAATTAAAATACCGCCATTTTGTGGAAAAGTTGCTTCTTAATTGCAATGTCACTTCCAGATTTCATTTTTTAATATTTTTCTGCAAAGAAAAAATAGGTTAAGTGAATAAACAGCATCCTTTATTTCTTGCTCTTGTGGTATAATGAATAATTTATTCATTTTAGAAATTTAGTTGTATTCGTTCAAAAATAAAGCTTGTTTCGCAAACGATTAAATTTTTTATCGTGATCTCACTGATTCTGTATTTAAATATTTGTATGGAGGCGTTCGAACAAATATGCTTTTAAGTTAAAAAAAATAATAATATAGACCTATTACCATCCATATCAAATGAATGCTCTGTTTTGATTATTGAATCTTATATCTTTTAGGATTATTAAACATAGCATTATGTTATCATGAAGTTGCCAGTATTATACAGTATTTTCATTATTAAACCGTAAAGTAATTATTAGTATTCATTATTATCGTTATTATATCATTAAATAGTTAATGTTATTAACTATATATCATTACTTTGTCAGTATTATCATTATTATATCATTAAATAGTTATTATTATTATTATTATTATTATTATTATTATTATATCATTATCATTATATCATTTTGTCATTATTATCATTATTATATCATTAAATAATCAATCAATATTATACAGTATATTATCATACCATTATGTAGTCAATATTATTCAGAATTATAATTATTATATCAATAAAATGTAATTAATTTTACTTATGATGATTTATGAGTTTTGTCACATATTTATCAATATAGTTGATCCAATTAATACATATAGCAACAGCCAGTTAAGTGCGTTATTAGGAACATTATTTTCGTTCTTATTTCATACCGACCCTGCTATTAATAACCTACAAAATTATCACAAAAAATGAGAAAGATTATGAAGATCGACTACAAAATTTTTACGCCAACGTTTTTTCAGAATGCATCAATCAATTTTACACTCAACTTTTATAATTTAATTAATACAATAAGATAATTTATCTTGATGTGTGCTCATCAAGCAACACAATTTGATTTTTGGGTCTGATGATATATCCTTTCCAGGGATCGGCTTAATATGTGGACCAAATAGGGACTCTATAACAAACATAGGACTTCGAAAATAGGGACTCTATAACAAACATAGCATGAAAAAGCTTATCAGATTAAGTTAATCAAAAAAAATGCTTGGCGATTTTTTCAGCAAATAATATTTGGTATGAGGTTAACAGCATTCGAAATTAAAATTTCGATATTAGACGCATTACTCCCAACCGGTTGAAAAAAAATGCCCAAAACAGCACTTCTATTTACAAAATCGTACATCAAATTTGGATTTTTAAATTATTTCGATTTTGATTTATCGTGTTTACATGTTTCTGCAACTACATATGAGCAGACCGTTAACGCTTTGTTGAGTTAGGCTGAAATTTTTTCATATATTACAACGCCACAGACGATTTTCCACTACAAATGTTAAATTCGTGTATCAAATTTTATTCATTCCGTTTCTTCGTTTTGTCACGTTCATGTTAACCTATATTGAAACAGTCAGATAAACAGGTTTCCGTTAAACTGACTTAGAATCTTATGGATTTAGAATAAAGATCGAATTTCATTCATCTAGTTCAAAGTTTTTGAGATCTTTGTCACAGACAGACGAAAATTGTTTTTAACATAATTTTTGAACTCAGGAAGGTCTGAAATCTGTAAAGATGCCAAAATCCCGAATACGAAATTTTGGCGATAAAAATATTTTATTTTTACTTCGTACATAAGATAGTATAAAGCATGTAACTTATTTGGTATTTTTCCGTTAGCCGGCTGCCAGCAAAAAATCACCAAATAATGTACAATTCAACCAAATTTCTTATTGATTTTAAAAGGAAAAATCGCCAAATAATGTAGAATTGCACCTAATTTCTTACATCCATTTTAAAAGGAAAAATCGCCATGTAGAATTCCACCGAATTTCTTACACGATTTTAAAGAGAAAAATCGCCAAATAATGTAGAATTTCGCCAATTTCCATACTAAGTATTAAAGGGAAAAAAACGCCAAATAATATAGAATTTTGCCAAATTTCTTACAACGATTTTAAAGACAAAAATCGCCAAATAATGTAGAATTTCGCAAAATTTCTTACAACGATTGAAAGGAGAAAAATTTCCAAATGATATAGAATTTCTCTAAATTTCTTGCAACGATTATAAAGAGAAAAATTGCCAAATAATATAGAATTCCTCCAAATTTCTTACACGATTTTAAAGAGAAAAATCACCAAATAATATATAATTGTGCCAAACTTCTTACAACGATTATAAAGAGAAAAAGTACCAAATGATATAGAATTTCTCCAAATTTCTTGCAACGATTATAAAGAGAAAAATCGCCAAATAATGTAAATTTCTCCAAATTTCTTACAACGATTTTAAAGAGAGAAATTGCCAGATATTGTTGAGTTTCGCCAAACTTCTTCTAATGATTTAAAAAAAATTGCGAAATAATATAGAAATCCACCAAATTTCTTTGGCAATTTTTCTCCGGCACCCGGCTTTCGGAAAAATGCCATTTCTTTTAATGAATCGATAAAACCACTCTTTCGGCCCTCCATTAATAATATTACCATTGCTTACTTGCCTATGTATTCCTTCTGTGCTCTCAAAATATTTCTATATATATTAATAAATGTTTTTGTATTGAGAAGTCAATTTAGATAACACATAACCATTTCTCTGAATACATCTAATAGTTTAATCATTCTGGAAATCTGACTAGCCGAAACAAGGGAAAGATTAAATATTAATAAGTCAGCATCTGACCTGAAATGTCCAAGCGTCTGATAACAGCAGTCTAAGGGAGGAATTGTCTGAAACACGTGACAAACGAACTAAATATTCATTTTGCTTTAAGTATTACTGAATACTGAAAATGGAGTTATCGCTTTAGAAATGACATCGAAATCAGCAATATTATCTTTGCTATGCTCGACAAACAGTTAAACTATATTAAGCCTCTTTATTATAGTATTAATTATTCTGTATTAAAGATTTATTAAATGATTTTATCGATAATTCAAAACTCAAATTATCATCATGCGCGGTATGAATAAAGGGTGTAAATTAACGCTACCATTCACGAAGTTAAGTTTGACAAAAGTATTATGAGACCGTTTGACAGCGGATAGTTCAGGGCTAGTAAAAAATATAGAGTTACACGATAGAACATAGTGTTAACTCAAGGATTTTGATGAAATAAAAATAAATTGGTCTTCTTAAAATTATTATTTTTTTATCTAATTCTAAATGAATTGAGTTATGTATGGAATCACACAGAGGACTAATGACCTCCACGGTTTTTCTGGCACATACGCACACTTTTCCATGACCATTTTGAATAAATCTGGCTGAATTTCGTTGATGTAATTTTGAACTTCTTTCTACAATGAACGTGTGTTTGTGAGCATGTTGGCTTTGTCTTTAGACTTCAAATAATCCCACAAAATGAATTCAATAGTGTTAAATCACGTGATATAGGAAGCTATATTCTCACATTTTCGAACTAAGGTGCTAAGACTTTCATTATTTTTGAAATATTTTTCAACAAAGAAAATACGTTGTTCTATAATTCCATTTTTAATAACAATAATTTAACATCTTTCAAATTAGTTTAAAATAGGATTTCCTACCCATTATAGGTGAAAAATTCAAATCTTGCTTTAATTTTGGAACATCCTATATTAAGCAGAGGCTTATACCTAAATTATCAATGTACATGGAGATATCAAGGTTATTCAACAACATCTCTAATTATTGGTTGAAAGCAATAAGTCCATAAAATTTCACTGTGTTTCTGTATTCTTTGTGTTTGAGATCATGATATATTAGAATGAAGGGAATTAGGGTGTAAAGAAGTTGTAAAACTTCTCTCACTTTCTAAGATACATGTCTGACCATTATTACATCTGACCAGCTGTGGGATGATTCTTTCCCTTTTGAAACGGGGGATTCCCAACCTTAATTGGACCATCTGGACTTGAATAGAGTCCAGATAATGAATAATACGTGCGTTTTACGGCTCTCTATTGAAAGAAATCATGTCAAAGCCTCTAGATGTAAATATCTCCTTATTGTGGAGGGTCAGCTACGAAGGTGGATGATGAGCAAATATTCCCACGGCCAACTGCTGACCACTGGGAATATTTCTGAAGAATTATTGAAAGATCGGCATCTCCAGAATACCAATGCAAAAAATAAGAGGCAGAGTCTGACCGAAGGTAAAATGGAAGTTTTTGATGAGCGAAAGATTTGGGCATCTCGAGGTCTGAAGGAGGTTTACTTTTGAGAGAAGCTTCGAGCTTCAGTTAAAGATCTACCCGAGGTATCGGCAGATCCCTTGAGCTACCACTGCAGTAGCTGGATGCGCTTACAACCGTTTAGTTGTCTTTGTATTTATCGAGGAACTGGTAACCTAGAAGTAAATACTTTCCAGCATATTAACCTAGATGAGGAAGAATTGTTTTTTTATTATTGTATATAATCTGTAAATAAAACGTGTGTTTAAACACTCCCGTTTATTCGATCGGACAGGTTCAAGTCTTTACAAGAGATTGAATCTAAAGATTTCAAATACAGTCTTTTCATTAATGAATAACATCTATTGGAGTCATATGTTCACAGTTTCTTGTTCGTTAATAGTGTGTTATAAATTTTCGATTTCTAAATGAAATTATTATGAATAGAAACAATAAAAAAGATTTATTTGACCATTTAAAATATAACTTACCCGAAACAGTATATAAGTGGTTCTAAAACTAAAAAAAGAAAATACTATCGGCAAAGGTGGAAGACAAAGGTGGATTCGTTTACATCTAAGTCTTTATCTGGCAATATAAACTGCTCATGTTAGAAGTAGCAAATGTTTAGAACTTGAAAACTATTTTACAGCCACTAATTTATAAGAAATTGCAATAATCTAAAGAATTTAAATACAAATCTTATTATTTTCTATCATTATATTGTCTTAATGAGGTGCTAATTCGACAAAGTGGATTTATTTTTTATTAAAACAGTCATAGCAAAATGAAAGTTTTTATTCCCCATTCCCAACATTTTAAAAATAAACCAGGCAATTACGAACTCAAAAGAGATTTTTACATTTCTAACAATATATCCCAAGCCAGTTATAAGCGAAACAAAAACAAACAATTCAAATTTCAGGAATCGGTTAAGAACAAAAGTAATTTTCCTGAAATACTGTCTTGATAACCATTGAAATAGGTGGCCTCCCAAAAGAAAATTGCCTAAAAGTAATTTTACAACTGAACAATTTAGCAAACACCCAAGAAAAGTGAAAGTCTTTTTTTGAAATAATAAGTCAACAATTTTATAATAAAGAATTATTTTATAACTGAACAAGCTCAACCATCAACACTGAAAGTGTTTTTTGTCAACAATTCTAAAATCACGCATCAGATAATTTCTTGAAGATAAAAAACGTTATTTTACAATTGACGATTTCTAACCAGCAACAAAAAAAAATGTTTTTCCTTAAAGTATAATTTCAGAAGTTTTAAAATAAAGGATATATTTCCAAACTACTTGTAAGCAAGAATTTTAATAAGAAACAATTTCATTTTTAAAAAATGATAGTTAATGAAGAAAAATTCATAACTTTAGTTTCATTACTAGACACGCCTTCCTCTTCTGATTCGAATTCAAATAAACGAATCGGCGGGCTGATTTTAAATAAAATATCAATCGCAAATATTACCATAAATTCTGGACCAAACCCTTTAAGCACAACTTCTCAAATTCTTTCATTCTTCATTGATCGCGAGATTATACATTTAACAAATTATTCCTCAAAATGATTCAGTCTCCAACGCAAGCAACAAAGGACTTTATCGGCTTATTAATTTCTACTTTTGAAATGCAAAGAGACTGAAGAATATTGGACAAACCACTTTCTGGAAAAGGGTTAAATATTCTCCTTGTTAGTAGATATCCAAGAAACTTTGAAATCTCATTCTGTAGTTCTTCCTTAACAGAAGTTGTCTTGATAGTTTTATAGGGAGCATATGTTTTCACTTAGAAAATCGTTTTCAGTTGGTAGATGATGGGATTTTTAATCATCGTAAAGATTCAAGCACCATTATTTTACCAGTAAATATTGTATACCAATGAGAAAGGATTAAAAAATTTAATATTGTTATGGTTGTCAGGATACAAGAAGAGAATTTACAAATTTTTATAATCTTAAGCTTTCCTTAATTTTTTTAAATTCTTCATTCTGATCTATAATTGATAATTGAGCAATTATTTATATGTAATTTAAATGTTTAAAATTGTTTTTGATACAATTTTTAGTTAGTCTCTGGGCTATTAGTCTCAGGAAATCTCTAAAATATTATTCGTGGATTTTCGATATTTTCATAGATTTTCACGTCACCTTTCCTTAATTTTCTACCGGAATATTTCAAATGGTCCAACTCTTTAATCATCTATTGGGATCGATAATGGTTTACGATATAAGAAATTGTTTTCACATGATAACACGAAATTTGAGATAGCAGATTTAAATTATTTAATCGAACTCTTTCCATTAAATCCAAAAATGTTACATTTTTACATTTTTGTTTTATTCTTTTTAATTTTTATTCTTTTTTATTTTTTATATATTTTTTTATATTTTTTAATTTAATTTTGAAGATATTTATTCTTTTCATCTTTTACTCTTTACAGGCATATTACAGATTGCATACTATTTTTGTAATCCACGCCGATTTGAGGATTCAAATTTTATGTTTGAAATAACAACTGTCTAAATTCTACGAAAAGTTGTATACCATTACATTTGTTTTGATGCAAAATGGATTTAACGTAGTGAGAGAAATTTTAGATGATGATTTATAGACGGTTTAGTAAACTCAATTCCTTTTTTATGCCTTTTTACAGTAGCCTCAAAATGTATAGCCATTTGCAAGGAATCTAGTTCTACCTCTACAACGTTTTGGAAATAAAATCGAAATATTTCAAAAATTAAAGTTTAAGATAACAACAATAAAAAAGAAATATTTTCTGAAAAATCATCTGATAGAACTGCAAAAGAACTTCATCTGCTTTCTACCAATCAACGGTAAATTGAATGGCATGTTTACAACAGCAAGGTAGAATTTGAGAATAGAGTCCTAATAGCAATCAGCCGCAGATCAAACCTTATCAAAAACAGCCTACAGTAGAATACTTTCAGAATCTCAATATGCTTTCAAGTTAATGAGGTAAGATGTATTTCCGGTTAAAGTAAACAATACATAGAATTGGAAATGTATGTTTTGGAAACAAAAAATAAATACGCAATATCGACTTGTTTCAAATTAATTTAACAGTATTTTTTTTAAAATTTTTGATAATAAGAAAAACAATTTACAACAATTAAATTGGCATTATAGAAAAAATAATTTCACAAGCTTTAAGATGTAGTATAAAATTCATGATTGCAATAATATATATGAAAAAAAAACATTTTGTTAATTTGCCAGAAATTAAAACTCTAAATTTCCAAATAATCTCTCTGCATACATTTTTAACATTTAAATACATAAATATCAAATTAACAATTTTAGAGTAACTTCTTTATCTCTAGAACATAAAAATGCAAATATGCTTTATTTTAATAATTAATAGAGATGTAAACAATTAGTTGTAAAATAATCTGTTTTTCCAAAGTAATTTAGTGAGGATATTTGGATATTTCTATAATCTCCACATTTAATCCTAATAATGAAATTAACCTACTTAATAATTAATAAAAGCATGATAACATAACCAAATTAAAATTGCTTCTAATTGTTACTTAAAATATAAAATTTTGC